>CM038468.1:33626428-33961514 GCA_021464415.1 Lonicera japonica
TCACAATCCTATACACATCCATATTTAAATCAAAATAAGGAGTATAAACATGTCATTCTGTATGGCATGATCAATGTATGTTATTTTCTTTAAGGCTTTCATAATATCAATAATCAAGTCTTGTGGCCAATAACTTATTATTACTTCTCCATTTAAGATATGTACTTTAACAAGCATAAACGAGGCCATGCAAGTTAATTATTCACCGTATTGACGTCACCACGTTCCATGTGCATTACAAGGCCCATTAGTGTAAATCATGTGATTCAACTCTAAGTCAATACTTTACCGCACTTTTTATCGTATCCAGGCCATCTAATGTTAACGTATTTGCACTTCCAATACTTTATATAGAAGCCTAGTATGTCCTTATGTGGTTCCGAGTTCCATATGTGAATATCATGCCATTTTCTCTTGTATGTTTGTAACTAGAAGGATGATAACCCGGCTCTTAACCCTCGTCACCACACCACGTATTTTTTGTTTATAGTAAGGCTTTATGTATGTATTACATTGCTTCAATAGCTACTAGCAAGCCATGTATACTCTAAAGGTTTTCCCCATGTACAGTATAGTTACGATGCGTTGGTCTCCTCTAACTAACAGTACGACACCCTTCACCCCACTAGTTCAAGCATATAAGTTATCTAGAATGTATTTACAATGAATAAATAAAATTATTGCTCAACAATAGCATTTACACATGCATTACAAAAGTTAGCAAAAGCTAGTATACGTCTCATGGGGGTTTTTGTATCAACACTTAAGATTATCATCATATAAGTGTATTTCCTTCCATAATCAAGTATATTGAGTATTATTTAACCAATCTCCATCATTAATTCAAGTTTAAACAACCAAATCCAAGTGCAAGCATGAAAGCTTAGGTTTTGTCCCAAAAACCCCAATTAATGTGAAAATCTAAATGCAACACATAATAGTTTATAAAATAAGTTAAATACTATTGTTCCCACCTTATAGGGTAATCCCTCGAAGAATCGCAATGAATCGAGCCGGATCGAGCGAATCTCAAGCTTTTCCAAATCTTAGCCACGAAGGAAGGTGAAAATGATGAAGAATAAGAAGATAAATAGTGTTGGGGAATGGTGGATTAAGGAGGAGCTTGGGTCATGATCTCGGATCTCTTTCAGAACCCCCAAGATTGCATCTCCTTATGGTGATGATAAATGAAGAGGAAGGAGGAAGAAAGAAAAAAATTTAATTTAATGCTCAGGGCCAATCAATATAAATCACTATATTCATAATGTATGTCATGTTACATAAAAGCTCTTCAAATGTCTTCCTGTCTTGGACATAAAGCATGTTGGATGGTTTAGACGTTCCCATTCACGTACAATTACAAGATCAAATCATTTTGACAATTACCTATCAGTATGTTGGAGTTAAGGTTCGTGTAAAATTAAAAAATAAAAAATAAACACTCATTTTTAAACATACAAAGTTACATATCAGCTTGTCACAAACTTAAATTTTTAGCATGAATGATCCAGATTTCAGAACTTCCAATGAGACCAATGCTCAAATTTAAAAAAAAATAACAATAGAAATAAGTATTACCAGGTCATAACCTGTGCAAAGGCATTATCACCTTTGAAAAAGCAACATGCAATCTCAACCATACAATCTTTTTATCACTTATGCATTTTTTGTATTAAAAAATCATTGCCTTATTACTTAGATGTTGAAATCATATGGACATGTATAAATAGTGTCAAAGACATATAACATACCATAAACATGACAGGGACAGGTGTCCGGTTATCGCTAGGTTGTGTGTGTATATATATAATCATATGTAAATCCATATATACAGCCAGTAAGATCACAACCAAGCACAAATTACGCAGATGCCCAGTATACTTCCGCGGAAGCCACTCAACTGGCTAACTGGTGATTCAATCTTTCCATGGTTTTTTTTGAATAAAGTTGGCACAAAGCCTATTATTAAAGAAAAGAAAGCATAACAAGCAAAGGAAAACAAAACAACATCAATCTTCCAATGGTTATAAATAGTGAAAGAGTAATTGTTAGAGGAATTTGCTGGGGTCTATAACAAGACTAAACAGAGGATAAATTATTGAATAGAACTTGTACCACCATCCAACAAATGAAATCAAGGGACTGGTTCAAAGTTATGAACCAGGAATTTATAATCAATTTATGAAGCATTAGTCAATCCTTAATTTGATGACAATTATATGCTGAGCCAAACAAAAATCATATGCTAGTTGTATAATTAAGTGTAAAATCAAAAAATGTACACTGAACATGCATATTTTACTTTGAATCTTTAGTATTGAGTATTTTCTATTAAATGTTTGACCGTTGGGATAGTTGAACAGGACATTCTCAAGTGTCAATTTGCCAAAGATAAAAAATTAAAATTAAAAAACCAGCAAGGTAAACTAAATATGCTCAAATTGAAACTAACCTTGGGAACAAGAAAAAACCCACAAGAATACAAGAATGAGCTAGACTGTTGAAGAGCATCAAGAAGCACAGCTTTATAGAAGAACCTAGAGAACCCGGGTTCACCCAGTGTAAGCAGGAGCCTGCGGCCTGGGCTAAAGCTCAGTCAGATCCCCTCCAGCCCCTAATTGCAAATCTTTGAGTGAGTACCGTAGATCAGAACCAATGGCATGTTCTGTGCGGATTCTATTCTCAATATCGAGTGCCTCAAAGAGTCCACGGGCCTAAAAAAATAAATATATGGCAGCTTCTATCATGCTTCCAAGAAATGATATTCACATGCACTAATTAAGAGTGTGTTTGGTTGGCAAAGTTTTCCATGGAAATCTTGGAATATATGTACTTTTCCATCTTTTGGTAGTGTTCCACATAATTTTCTAGGCAATTCTAATTCCATCTAATCCTGTGGTACAACTAAATGATGCATAATACTAGGAACTTGAATTCTTACCCTCCTCCAAGGAAAATGAATTCTAGGCTTCTAGGTAAGGTTGAAACGAGCTCAATGGCAAAAAATTCCAATTCTAGGTAAAAAGTGGCAATCAAACACAAAAAGTTGGAAAGGTACAAATTTTCACCTAAAAAATAAATATAATCAAACACCTTTAAATGCTTTCTGTGGAATTCAATTACCTAGAATTTAAACTTTTGTACCCTAAATCCAATCTTACAATCATACACACCCGACATCAAAGACTTCCACACAGTGTCATCAAGTAAAAATAGTAACCAAGCCTTGTGAACATGTACGAACCTCAAATTGGGTGTGTGGGACCTTTTGTCAATATGTCAAAACAATTGCAAAAGTTTAACAGAAAAAGAAAAAAAAAATATTGGAGAACCAATATCTCTACCTGATCACCAGAACAATCAATAGTAGTTTGAGTGAACGAAGATGATACTTGATGCATCACGATCGAACTGTCTTTCTCGGCAACCACCATGAAGGTTTGTAGGCTAGGCTTTTTTGATGCTTCTGGGTTATAGCGTAAAGACTCACAATCCACCCATAACGGAACTTGGGGAAAAGCAAACCTAAGAGGAGACAATTTAAGCATTAGTGCTTCTTTCATCAGCAAAAAAACGATAGGACTATGAAAACATATACATCGTAAAACCAAAACAATAAGAAACCCCTAATTTATCCCACAAGAAGTAAGAACGTAAGATACTTTCTTTTTTTCTTTTTCTTAGTCTATCTTTGAATTGGAAAAATCAGAAAAGCTCCGTGATAGCATGCGAAACTAAATTTTCACATCAGTTAAACAAAGGTTCAATGAAAAATACCCAAAACATGAGCTTCTGCCAAGGAGAGACAAATAAACTCCCCTCCAGATATTAGAACTTTCTTTGCCTGATAATACACAACACAAAAGTTGAATCCAGCTTCAGATTTCAACTCTATATAGCTCATTGAAGTCAATTTTTTTTTAGCACACACAACTGGATAAAATTTGAAAATTTTACTCAAACTTTAGTCCATGATACCTCAGATAAATATTGACTCCCTAGCTTTGGACCGAGTTCTGGCTCCATCAATGCATCTAATCCTCCTTTGTCGACAACGGCATCAAACGTGCCATCTACTGAAAAGACAAAAAAAAATAAAAAAATGAGAGAGAATGGGATTAAGGGGGAAATGGGGAGAACTTCAAAAGTTGAAATACTGGGCTTTGGAAGCCTAAAATGAATACTGTGGGCCTACAACAATGAAGCATCATTTTTAGTCCCAGGAGATGTTTCATTCATAGTATATAACATCTTTGTAATTTTGGTATTAAGTTTGGGGATCTTCCTTTTGTGCTTATCTATCGGGTTTGACTTGATGGGTTTAATGGGCCCAAACATTCCAAACCTTTACATCAAAAACTGAACTTCCAAGATTCATTACCGGGTTTTCGTTGCCCCAAGTATTACTCCCAGAAGATATAGTAATGTATTAGCTTTATTTTTTGGTACAGAACAAAGAAAGCTCTCAACATCAATTTCTTGAAACTTGTGACGCCTAAAAACCTAGGTTTGATGTCTTTCTTTTTCCCAGAAACACCTTTAATGGTAAGCGTTTGGCAAAGACCCGTAGAAAGCCCCGAGGGCTCCATATTCTATTTTTATACAAAGTGGGGAAAAAGATCACCAAGCACTGAAAGAAATTTGGGGGAGAGGAAAAAAAAAAAAAAATAGACCTTCAGCTCTAAAAGCATGCACCCTCATAACCCGAACCAGCACAGTGGAATCAACTACAAAGAGGAAATAACCAGACTGTTGTGCACATGGATGTTGACAATGAGAGCTACCCTAGCTTCATCTACTGACATTAGTTCCTCTAATGTTAGCTAATAAAGGTAATTGATGTTGAAGCCCTCCATTATTAAATCTCATCATCTTACGTACTTATGTTCTCATCAAGCAAAATCATCAGGGTTAAAGTTGGATCAAACCTTGAAGAGGAGGGAGGGATACACCTCATTCACTTACCTAACTTATACCGAAACTGTTTAAAAAGACAACCAAAGCAACAACCCCGGAAAATTCTAGGAAGCTCAGTGGCCTCTTGGGAGTGTAATCTTACAGTATCACTGAAAGTAGCAACTTCAATTTAATAATGATATTGAGGGAAGTTATGTTAAAGAGTATATCATTGCTATGCACTGCCAAACCACTGTTTAAGAAATGCCATTTGGAGTTGACCTTTGGGTTATGGACTGGTCAAAACTTCCCAAGAAGAAGAAGATGAAGAAAAAAAGCCATTGGAAGATGTTCAAACTAAGTGATCTTCCACTGGATATTCAAAAACACCTCATCCCCGAAAGAGAAAAATAATCCTGAAATTTCAGAACAAAACATTATTGAGGGGTTGAGCTACCCATAACAGCCTCTTTAACTGAAGTTGATTCCAAACAGTTCTCTAGACATCCGATCATAAGCGTAATATGAAAGAGTGGCTGAACTATAAACTAGTTAGTAGACATTAAAATTTCAATTTTTCATACAATGTCGCCTGTAGGGCTACTGTTTTTTTGGGTAAAATTTGAATATCATTACTGATAAAAAAAATCAATTCAGCCTAACTCCAACTGCTCTCTATACAACAAAATCTATACACAAAGAAAGAACGCACAGAAAAGACAGCGCTAACTATACAAGCAATTTATCATCTCTTAGATTCCATTCCCAGCAAATAAACCAGATCTCGTAATTTCTAGCATATTTCCAGTCCCAGGTTGCTTCTCTTATGATTCCTTCAACTTGTTCACAAAGCTCCAAGCTTGTTCGTGCAAGTGAGACCTAATGTCTGAACCTCCTTCAGCAACTAGAACTGACTTGGGAATAACAGGCAGTAACGAATGGTTTCAATTGGACATATTTACAAATTACAATTCATCACTTTCAGAGTTCTAAAAGCTTCATCTAGCCAAACTCCATTTATAAGGCTGAAGAAAATTTAGCAAATGATCTGCTTAAAGAGCTTAGAATGTGCCTTAGAAATTTCCTAACATAAAAGGATGTAAAGAGAGTGGAAAAGACGACTAAGGGTTTCTCTCCAACAGGGAGGAATTTGGATCTCGGGTCTCCAACCCTCTAGTCTAAGAAAACATGTAAACGAATAGGATTGGGAACTGATCTGATAAGAGTACGTTTACCTCCGTACAAGAAAAGTTAGGAATTCTAACCCTCTAGTCAACATGTTATCTGGACTTTCCCAGCCTAGTGTCCTGTTCAGTTGTTCTTCTCTGTCTTTCTGCACCCAGAACCTAAAAAAGTCTTATCTTCACATTCATGCTATGGAGTTTAATACCTGTTTGGCAAGCTCCTTATCTTGCCTCAGCTTTCTAAAAACCGACCTATTCATTCCAGCAGTATCTAAAAACTAATGATATCATCAGAAATATTTCAAAATTATCCAAGTATCTCAAAACCTCTATTGATTCCAATACTACTGATAAACATTTTAAAGTAATATCTATAAAAGTTTATTCAATCACGTTAATACGGACAAAATTGTAAAAGATGAATGAAAGAAACACTCATTAGAGAGCAATTAACTTGATTAAACAACAAAATAACTTAGGTGAACTGTTTCACATCATCATTGGAACTCACTTTTCTTTCTTAGAGTAGCAATGCATCCACGGGTTGAACTAGGGGTTTTCCTAAGTGAGGTAATTTGTACTGATACTTTTCCCCCCCAAAACTGGGGGAGAAAATAATTTTCTCCCAAAATCCAACATTACTTGAAACTTCATTATTTCTTGTCTTCTTAGTCTTACTAATTACAAAACACAGTTACTATTTTAACCTCGTTCATCATATCCTTGTTCATTAAGAACAAGATGATTACTACAGTTAACTATTTTGGTTAAACATAATAGGAAAAATAGGTGACCGCATAAATTTGAAGTACTATTCCCACTACGATCAGCATGTCATCCTACTCAAAATTCATATTTCGCTCTCAGAATTTCAATATGTGCCCTTGTTGGCATTACTCAAACAGTCAAACTAGACCACGACATCCCTTCTCGGTAATGTGATCACTCCTCTAAGAAATCATTTCATTACATTGTTTGTCAGTGGCGTTTGTTTTGTTGTCAAAATCGAAATACTTAATCTGAAGTCTAAAGACTGAGCCTCCAAAACAAATTTGTTTCTTGTCCAGATGTAATACCTGAATAGAGGTTAAACATATTGCTTTGACCATTTTTCCCTCTTTTTATCTTTAAAAGGTTAGTTGATGACAAAATGGGTAGTAAAGTATACAACAATTAAGATGTAAGGATCCTCCTTAAGGATTCAGAGGCATATTAAGAGGTTGCATCTGAATTTTCAACACCTCAACTCACCTCTGAAGTCTGAATTTTGGGCTTATAAACTTAAGAGGTGCAAAACAAACACACCCTTAATGAATTGAAGAATATTGGTACTGTTTATTCAGTCTACAATAACTATATATATATATATATATAAGAGGTGCAAAACAAACCCCGCGTCGTACAGGTGTTCAGAGAGCCGAGAATTGCCGCAACCGGGGACCAATCGGCGTACCACTCGAAGGAGTCGTCGGTACCTCGGATGCTGAAGAATTTGTCGCAGTTGTCTTTGCTGGTGAAGTCTCCTAGGGTTTTGAGCAGCTCTTCTTGTTGCTGTTGGTCCTTCTTCCCCATTTTCTTCTTCTTCTTTTCTCACTCTCTGTGTTTCTCTGTTGTTCTTGTGGGGTTTTGTTTTACTTCGGAAGGGTTCACCTCGGGGGAGAGATGTGATTGTGTGACATCGCAAGTGAGTCAGCGTTGAGAAGGGGCGGTTCTTAAGCGAGTTCTCTAAACACCAAGGGTATGTATTAGATTCAGAATCTATAGGATTTTTATGAATTTTTAAAATTTGTGGGTATTTAATTGAGATTTTAAAAAGTCTTTTAAAATTATGATGTATTTAATTGAGTCTTTTAAAATCTTGATGTATTCAATTAAGATTTTAAAAAATCCATCTAAATCTTATGGTATTCAAAAGTCTAATGACTTAGTATGATTTTAATTAGTGGTGAATTTTGGTGGATTCTAAAGCCTTTTTTATACGTAAAAATTCATCTTGAAATCTTCTCACTTACCCAGATATTTCAGATGGATTTCTATTTGATTTAAGAACTTTACTCAGCATTTTCTCTCTCCCCCTTCCCCGTCCCCCTCTCTATCTCTCTCAAAATCCAAATTTCTTATTATGTGATGAACGCATTATAATTTTTTCTTCGTCCCTATAAAGTCTTTATTCTATCTTTTACTAATGTGGTTATCATGCATTAACATAATTTCAAATGGTTGGACCGCTAATTATCGTTCAAATTTTTAAAAACAATTCATGTCAATTTTATTAAAAAATACTAGTGGGGTGAGAAGTCTAATTTTGTAGGTGCAGTATGAATTTTTATAATGGATTTTATTAATTTGTCTTTACATTTTTGATAATGTTGCTTTAAACTTGTAATTAATTTATTTTATTGTTTATCTTTTGTCTTTTAATTTTTTATTTTTTTGATGAACTTATTAAAATCTGCAGAAATTCATGGATTTATTAAAATATGTAGAAATCCATGGACTTATTAAAATCTGCATAAATCAAAAAGAATCCGTGCATTAAAATCTGTATAATTCTATAAGGATTTAAAACAATTCATAAACTTAACATAATCCATGGATTTTAAAAAGTCAATTAGAATCTTTTAAAATCTGAATTAAATACACCCCCATAACTTTAAATGAAGCAAGTGTGAGTTATTACATTCACCTCTCATTAGGCGAGTTTTATCGGTATTATTAATTAAAAATTTATTTTATGAGGTGTTTGTAACAAGAAGAGTAATTATGACAAATATAATAGTTATAAATAACACCGCCCTAGAGAAATGATTTTTTGAATGTTTTTATTCTGTATGACAATAATTAAATGGACTTTATAATATATTACTATTTAAATTAATTGTATTTTAAAATTAGAGTGCCAATTAAGATAGAAATGACATTATTAGAAAAAATTTATTTAAAATTTTTTTATCTAAACAATTATATTATCAACTAGACAGAAAAATACATTAAAAGTACTCTAACACATGAAAAATAAATAAATTTATAGAAAATATCATTGGAGATGGCCGAAAGAGCAATAGCTCTTGGGGTGTTCTCGGTTTTAATTAGGATAAAAGTTAGGAAACTCATATTCAAATCGAATTTGAAAGTTCGATTTCAATTTTTAAATCTTCCGAACTTAAATCCGAACTAAACTTTTCGGTTCAGTTTAGGTTTGGTTTCATATTTTTAAAAAAAAAAAAAACCTAAATATATTGTAAAATAACACTTATTTTTGTTAGAAAAATACATATTCTGAATTTTAAAAATATTAACTTTTTCGATTATAATATAAATTCTATATTTATTATAGACCAAAGAGTCGATTTTTCACTGGACTTTATAAATTTTACGAATATAAAATTTTAGATATTGAAGTAATTTTATTTTCGAGTCACATATTCAATCATTCGGTTTAGTTTGGTTTGGTTTTACAATATTACACCAAACCCGAACCAAATATATTCAGTTTTGGTTTGGTTTCTTTGTTTTGTTTCGGTTTTTTTCAGTTCAATTTTTTACGGATCGGTTCAGTATGGTTCGGCCGTTCAGTTTTCGAGTTCTCTACAACACCCCTACTCACGTCTGATAAAAATATCGAATAAAATTTAAAACATCAAATATAATAATTTGTAGGATTATTCAATCTAATATTATATGGGATAAACCGTATTTTATTCTATATGGAATTGAGACAAACATGATATTAAAATATTTAATTATATCCCCCTTTTAATCTAGCATATCAAACATAGCCTTAGTGGCTTGGTGCATTATGTTATTATAATAATAATAATACATGTGCCTACAACACAACCATATATAAAATAAATTAATTTTACATTTTGGGAGAATTATGAAACAGTTGCAAAGGATGGGCTTGGGTGTGTTTGGCTAAATCCCTTACTCGCCTGAAAATATAAATGGACTAGCCTTCTATCTGTATACTAATAGTAACACGGAGGAAATTCTCCTTTTCCGCTGTAATTCTCTTAAATATCATTTATTACTAGAGTTATTAATTGTCTTCTCTTCTCTCCATAACATTTTCTCTTTTTTTTTTTTTTTTGCAATACTAATGCATGATTGTTTGTATCCCTATCATTTACTCTCTGAATGTATCTCTTTTGTTAACTCTCATTCTTGAACAAGTATTATAATATATGTGTGTGCACACGTGTGTTCTCTTGCTGTTGTAGATAACTGTTTCTTAATTTTAATATTTTATCATATTGGGATATGATATCCGATTCTATTGTGGGCCTAAATAGGTAGCACACTAGCATTTTAAGGTCTATAGCACACCAACCTTTCTAATCTTATTAATGTATAAACCAACCTTACAAGAGATAACATTAAGCCTATGTTTAGGGTGAGGTAATTTGCATGATGGATAAAAAAAGGTCAAATTTGAATGATGGATAAAAGAAGGTCATCTTTTGAAAAATGTGGCATTCTTGAATCTAATACTTTATTAACAAAAACATTTTTTCTAACGGATTAAATCCATTACAAAAGGGCCATTGTGGTGTAGTACAACTAAACATATATATTTATTCATTTTAGATTAATCAATTGAATTAAATAATCAGTATAAATAACATTAGTTTAACAAATGTCATTATAAAAGCTCCGTATACTAATGGGTTTTTTGAAAAATCTTGGGCAAGGAGATTATTGTCCTGGTAGAAGACACCTTTATTATAATTTTAGAAGTTTTAATTATTTAATTAACGATAAGGGTAACTTTTTTCCCTCTTATCTATTAATATAAATACATACATATGTGGGCTTAAATAAACTTTTTCAAAGATAAATTGGCAAATTATGGCAAAAGCCCAATAGAAAGCTAAAGACGGAATTTTGGTTTAAAAGATGAGAATAACGTGTAACTTTGGGCCTAAAAAGGCCCAATCACCTAATATACATACATATATATATATATAGTCCATTATAGAAACAATAGAGATTGAATATGCCATAGGATGCTATAAAAATATTGCTTACAAACAGATCATGCCATCAATCCCCACCGTTGTCATTGAAGATAGCTCACAACTAAGTTAAAGTCCAAGAAGCATTTAATGCTTTAGGCCCACTTGACACACACCCCACCTGACACCTATCAGTCTAAAACTGAGTTTGATTTTATTAATCCTTTCTAAAAAGGATGATGATAGTCCTTGCATTTGATTGTTGAATGTAATAAACATGTGGGGATCATCATAACTATTTTATCACTATTTTATTATATCAACCAATTAAATGTAAAGGTTACCAATAAAATCCTACTCTTTAAACCCTGTCAAAACTCATGAAACACGGAGAGCACGGAAAAAAATAAACCTCTTCCTTCTTTACCAGAAATCTTCCTCACTTTTTATTCATTTTTGTAACATGTGTTGTATAGTTTGTTCTATATTATCACAAGTGACTCCTCGGAAATACATTATACTACCTTCCCCAGTACTTTTCTTTATATTTATTCACTTATAAATCCCTTTACTTTCACTACTATACAATTTTTTAGTAATAGTGTGATGCAACTTACATCATCATCATCATTATCATCATCTTCTTCTTCTTCTTCTTCTTCTTCTTCTTCTTCTTCTTCTTCTTCTAATACAAGTATGAATCTGTTTATATAGAAGTTTAAAATTGCAAGTTAGCATACAATGAAGAAGTTCTTTATGATTTATTTTTATTGCGATTATAAACAATTTGTTTACTTTTCTTTTCTTCTATTATTTGTGAAGAAATAACTTAAGGTTTACAAATCTATAAAAATAATTAACCTTTTCCATCTTGATTGTTCAAAAGTTGAAATAAGCAAATAATTATTTTGTATGTAACTCACAAGGTTACTATTTATTTTTATATATGGTAGTAATAGTAAGTCTTAGTTGTCCATTAGAACACCATTATTTTATGTATTTGGCTTTGTATATATCAAGTTTTTTCGATTACAAATATGGATTCTAAACTTAATTCATCTTTTGATTTTATAATTATTCATAAATCAATATGTTTTAATTGTAAATATTTTTTTATACAAAAAGTATCTTGGTCGGATAATGACCCTAGAGGGGGAGTGAATAGGGTTTAAAAACTTTAATGCGGAATTCAAAACTTTTTCAAAATGTTTAAGTAAAACAATTTAGCTAAATAAGTTTATCAAGGAAAATAATAAATCAAACAATCAATCCCAAGAATAAGCAACAATATAAGCAACTTCAATCAATGAATATAACAAATAAATAAAGAGATTGAGTAAGAAAGATTTAACCAATTTGAAGTCTAAGGCTTTTTGTCCACATGTTAAATTAACATGATTAATTTATTGTTATTACCAAAATAAGATTAAGACCTTAGGTCAACAAAGTAAATAGATCTGGTAACTTAATTAAGGAAGAAAAAGGGATGGGGTTCCAAACGTAATGGCCCATGAGTTTTAACATAATTTATTCCACTTGTCCACAATGCCATATTGTGACTAAACCTTACTTATACAATTTGGAGGAAACACAATTCTACTCACATAAATATCAATTTAGTTTTGTTCAAAACAAAATAAAATATCAATTTAGTTATTTAATTTAATAGTTCAAATACTAGAATCAATATTCCTATTTCTACACAATGTAAATGTTTAAGATATGGGTTGCCCAGGATTAGTGCGAATGAATTTACCCTACCCTTCAAGTTTTTAAGATTTTTTTTCTGTTAATAAGTTAACGAAAGTGATTACTACGTTCACGTTATAAGCATAAAAGTAATTCTTAATTTTGTAATTTAAAATTTCATTGCAACTCGCCCATGCATTGAGTGATTGTACACTAGTTAACTTTGAAAATTTGAAGCCATCGCATTTACTATATGGTTGAACTCACCCAGCCTTAACAGCACCAATCTACTATAATTATATGGTATTATAATATTATTTAGAGTAAAAACATTATATACATGTTGATTTGAGTTTAATTGGACTAATTTACATGAACTTGAACTAGATCGAATCCAAATCACGTTTGTATTGAGAACTCATATCTACTCATTAGATAATGAGTTAGATTGGATGAAAACACATCGATTAGCCTTTTATCATCTTAATTGCCTTTATTAAGAAAATTTCAGCTTTAATAACATTTTATTAGTTTAGCATAAGCCGTTTTGCTTTCCCAGTAACATTGATTTATTTTTATATATAACATTTTTATAAATAGTTTAAATTATAAACACAAACGCATTTTAAAAAAAAAATCATCTACCCTTAACATAATGTAAACAAGATGTGACAATTTGGTGATATTATATACACTCCTTTTTGCTGGTAAGACACAACAAATTTAAAACATTTTTTGATAGGGACAATCAAAATATCAACCATTTAGTGATGTGGCTACAAAATTAGAGTGTTGATTGCCTAATTACATAAAATACAATTTAGTAGCAAGTTGTCGATTTAAAGGTTCGCGCTTGGTAACAATTTACTAATTTAGATCGAGATTAAAATTCGGCTACATGTTGCCGAGATCAAATGTATGTCTAAAAATTAACTCGGCCAAAGGTTTATGCTTAGGCCAAGTTGATGGAAATTTATCGAATCAAATGTCAAAGTTTTGCAACAAAACGCCGACTAAACACTTAAATTTGGGACGTCCCCATATGGGTACCATCAGCAATAATTCAAAAAATGGCAATATTAAAAGTACAATGATATTTTAGTCATAAAATCGAAGTGCTTATAATATCACCCTTTATTAACGAAGTTTTAATGACACTTCCTTTTCTCTTATTATTATTATTTGACTAATCAATTTTAGTATGAGCTTCCTATATTAATTCCGCCACTGTCTAACCTCAAACAAATGGGGGGATAGATCTCGGCCGCACATTTGATGATCAATGGCTCGGAGAGCTTTGTATGACAGTACAATGAATGATCAGTTCTTCCATTTTTCTCGTATCTCAGCTTTGAAAATGTTGAGCTCATGCATTTACTTTATTTTACATTTTATTTTTGAATATCAAAAATATGTTTTTAGCTAAAATCCATATTTATGTTGATAAAAAGGCAAAAGGTATAAAATTTGTAATTTCAAAATGTTTTATTTATTTAGAGTTATTCATATTGTCTATGTAAAAAAAAATAAAAAATTGCCAGAGTGTAATACTACTTTAAGAAATTGTACTGTATATTTTTAAAATTGTACATTATTTTAACAATAGTATCACTCTTATAAAAATATTTGATTAGAATGGGACTATCAAAAATTTATTTGACGTGTAATATAAATTTGTAGTAATTGCTAAATATATGTATGCAAATATAATCACTATTATTGTCTTAACCATCCTTTTTTTTCTTTCTGGTAAAATTATCATAAAATTTCGGCTACTAAAATCCTAACAAAAAAACAAAAAAAATTCCACTTTTTTTTTATTTGAAATTACTGGGGCTAAATTTGACTTATAATCTTTTATTATTTTAGGTTTTGTCCGTGGGCTTCACAACAGTATTTTCTTGCTTCTTGTGGCAATTTTTAAAATAATGATGATGATGATAATAATAATAATAATAATAATAATAATAATAATAATAATAATAATAATAATAATAATAATAATAATAATAATAATAATAATAATAATAATAATAAGGTTAAGCAAAAAACACAAAAGAGCATATTAACATTCTAAACCATACATTAAGTACTAAATAAAAAGCATAAATAATCATCAAAAAATCAATTTGTCACCTGACTTGGATATATCTAACATGAATTTTTTTTATTATCTAACTCAAATTTTCCAATGACAAATTTATCACTCGGATCCAATTTTTCACGGACAATTTGATTAGCTATATATCCCCAATCTTCGTATGACAATCCTATGTATCAGTAAATCTTCACTTTTGCTGTTACAAAATAAGGTGCCAAGTAAATAAAAGTACAAATATATATGCACACCAAAATGTTTTGATGATTAAATTCATCGTAGCCCAGACTTTGGTACATCAATTTGATAATATATCAAATGAGTACCAAAACACATTGTGGTTGTTGTACCCTTATTAGAGTACAACGCTCAAACACATTTTGGGGCATGTGGCATTATTGGGTTTTGTTTGTTACTGCATACATCATTATCTAAAAGAATCAACAAGCAACTTTTGTCCATGTGTCTATTTATTTTATTTTATTTATTTATTGCACTAGACATTGTCATCAACACTGTCCATAAAGGTGAGAAAATAAATATTAGCTTATATTGAGTAAAACCCTTAACGCAATACGAGAAACTTCATATAGAAAAACACCTTGTAACATAGAAGCCATAGGATCCAAGGTCGCCAAGTGAGAAACTTTGTAGAAAAACAATAAGTTTTAATGTTGACATTACGAGTTTTGAGGTCATGGACTTGGGATTTGAGGTCAACGACTTCGGCTTTGAGGTCAGTGACTTGGGATATAAGGTTAGAGATTTGGGATTTGAGGCTAGGGACTTGGAATCTGAGGTCTTGGACTTGGGATCTGAGGCCAAGCACTTTAGTGTTGAAGTTACAAGAATCAAAATTAATCTTAAGCATTTTGATATGAGGTCATGGACTCTAGATATGAGATCGATGAGATTTTTATCGGCCACCTTAGATTCAGATTTCTGGGTTTTGCGGAGAATTTTTTTAATATCTGAGATACTAACATTTGGTTCTTACTGCTAACTGGTTATCATACACACTGCTACCCATTTCTAATCATCAAATGATCACTTATGGTTTGTTTGATATTGTGCGATTCTGGATACATTTCACATTGTGATGAGGAGATTATATTGGCACATATTACACTTGTTCTCCATGGATGATGTCCAAGAAGGCAATAATTCATCATTTTTCACCTTTTTGCTTTTTGATTGCATAAATGTTCTATTGTACTCTTTGTTATAGAGCAATTTTTTCCTGTATCTATGGAATTGGATTCCTTTGACAGATTCCATGGATACGAAATAAAATTAGGTTAAAACAAGTTGTAACATCAAAACATCAAAATTATTTCTTGAAAATTTAATGCAACCAAAAAAAAAAAAAATTAAATTAAAGATGGACAATGTGGAAATTTAATTATGAATTTAGAATTTCTAACCTAACAACCATCAGACCATTCAATTTCAAGCTTAGTAATCCCATCAGGCTTGAATGGGTCCTACTGTGTGCCGCAAAGATATATTTACACTAGTCTTTGAACACGTGCGATACACGTGATTATTAATTGTCATAATTTTTACTAACTTCTTCATCGATCAACAATCAAATCAATTTTTGAATCGTTTTTATTTGTCTGCTGAAATTACCATTGCATTTTTTAAGTACTACCCTACCTCATATTATTGGTAATCATTGCTTATATCTGTTAATTAATCATTATATGTTAACACTAATTAATACACATAATTCCATTTCATGGTTAGGTCTCTACTTTTGTTTTTCTTTGTAATTATATATTGGGCTTTATATTAATAAATGCTGAAACAATAAGTTTAATACAATATTAAATCTTTTACAATTATTTTATATTATTTATAAAATATTAACCACTCAAGACCCGAATATTTATCCATACAAAGAAAAGAAAAAATACTTATGATTTTTGAAGTTTTTTTTATATGTATATATATTGAGAGAGAGATAAAGAGAATTACAAGTCTGGATTGGAGAAAATCAAGCTAGCAACTGATAACGGAAAGCGTCTTAGCTACTTCCGACCTTATGTCTGGAGGAATTGTAGTCCGTATCGCACCAGATGTAAATGCTGGTGCTTGCTTCAGCCCATGCGATTAAGAATGAGGAGCCAAGTTCGTAAAGTTACAAAATACACAGTAGGTTAACACTTTTTTGGTTTTTCTTCATGAAATCCAATTCTTTGATAGATTTTTAGAAAACGCTTTGATAGAAAAAGCAGAAAACTGGAAGAAACATCTAGTCTTGTCTCAATAAATTATTCTTTCCTTTTTTAACATCTAATGAAAACTTGATTGTTTTTCAATCATCCAAACTTTTGTTTTCCTCAAAATACCAAATGGACCCTTACAATCCCCCCCAAAAAACAATAAATCCAATTACATTAGAGTGTGAAGTGAAGTAATATAATCAACATACATTGGATATTCAAAGTTTTATATAGATATATACACACACACATGTATATTCAAAGAAGTATAGAAAAACAAAAAGTGAAACTTACGGCCATAATTCTACTTCTTTAAAATGAAGAGCTTCAGGGTTAGAACTTAAAGAGAATCATTTACAGTTGATTGATTGATTGCTTCTTCATATATTGAGTAATGGAGTGAGTGAGAGACAATAGTGGGATTCCGTTGGAGAATATCCACGCCAATGTAACAAACCAATTTTTAGTTCTAAAATGGTGCACATATTGTTGTGATTATTAACAATAAATCACGCCACGGATCGTAATTCAAATAGTGGATATTAATAACTAGAGAAAATAAGGATGAGAAACAAGCAAGAAGATAGATAATGGAACACACAATATTCGACAAACGAAGATTTCACTAATTCTTTGAAAACGATTACAAAATCTATCACAAGAATTATTGCACTCAAAGCTCTCACAGAAGAAGAAAAATCAACAGCCCTTTAACCTCTATCTCGCAACAAGATGAACTCTCCCACAAATCCCACAGAAAGAAGAATATTTCTCTCATGCCTTAATCTATTGAATGATTCTATCTATATATAACAATATAATAGAGTTCATCCAATCTAGAATAAGGTAACAAAAATCCTACGTAAATAAGGAAACTATTAACAAGGTAATAGAGACCAAAATAAACAAGGAAACCAAGTTTGATAAGGAAACATATTTCTTACCCAGCTGCAAAACGACTTTACAACTTTTTCCACGTAACTGCAAAAGTGCTTTTGCACCATTCAAGAATGCAATTTTCTAGGTACAAAAGTACTATTGCACTTTTCCGGAACCGCAAATCCTCTTTTGCACCGTTCGAGTGAACAATATGATTTCCCATAAAACTCATCTTCTCTTGGGTTTAGAACCGAGCAAAAAATACAACAATCACCACCTTTTGCGAAGGTAACAAAACCAACTGCTATCTTCTTCGTCTTGATGACACATGAAATCTTCTTTTGTCTCACCCTTTATAAGGGCCACTCAATCATCTATGTCAATGATCGAGCCACATCCGATTATCTATGTCGATAATTAGACCATGTTCGTATTGGACACCATCACTGGCACGTAACTCTGAGTTGTCAACCGTTTAGAGCCACCACCTAAGCTATAACTCATCCTTGTTGCGTATGCACCACCGGAACATATGCTTCTTGGTTCCCTAACACCATTATGTACAACTTTCTCATGTAATCTATACAAGCCCTCGCAATGACTTGCCTTCAAGACTACATCGTCGCCATGATACACGCTCATTACTCCACTTCGAGTAGAGTACCACATTCCAAGTGATTCTAATATAGAGAAACTGATTAGATTTCACTTTATCTCCGACACATGTCTAACATTTATGATTGTTTGAACTGAGCCATCAAACAAATCTAGGCGGATTTCACCAACTCCACGAACTAGCAATCTGGAGCCATCCCCCATGAAGACAAACCCGCTACAATCTTCATATGTGCTATACGATGAACGATTGTTGCAAACATGCATAGCGGCACCGCAATCCAAGAACCATCCTCCCTGTCTAGTAAGGCTTGCAGGCATCAGTAGGACATTTATAAGATCGACTTCTTTATCATAAGAAGTCATCGCAACGGTTGCGGCTCCATCAGGGTTAGTAGCCGATTTTTCTCTGATGTCATCCTTCTTCCTTGGGCAGTCCCTAGCACAATGGCCCGGTTGACCACATTTAAAGCAATCTCCTTTAAAGATAGTCTTTCGTCCTTTGCTAGGACCTTTCTTTTCATTTCCTACAAACGCGCTTTCTTGAACAATATTGACTCGATCTGACGCGAACCCGGATCGTCTTTTCTAGCCACGGTGATGGATCCTTGACCCGTAGTCTATAAACAGACTAGAACCTTGGAATCACGCGAAATATGGAAGGCGGAAACCTCAACCCAACGCTTAAAGAAGCGCGAACCTCAGTATAATGAATGACGCCACAATCTAGTGTGGTTGCTAGATTGATAAGTCAAGAACAATTGAATTAATTCAATTTAATATGTTCAACATGCTCTTAGAGAACACAAAGAGAAAACTCTCAATTTAATTAATCATCAAAACTTAAAAATAAAACAATAATGTGCCTCCTTTAAATAGGAGTAAACAAATCATTAATCCTAATTCCAAAAGGAAACTATTTCCTACTTAGAAAAGGAAAATAATAATATCTAGAATAATCCTAATGCAACAAGGAAACTAATAAATACTCTAAAATAATAAGAAAACTTATTCAAAAAGAAAACTAGTAATCTAATTCCTAATTGAATAATAAAATAAGACAACTAAAATAAACTCCTAAATAATTAAGGAAATAATATTGGAGTCTTGAAATTCTATGGAATTCCTTTTGAATTTCCATGCTCTATCCTTGTAATTCATCATGTGTGGATCATCATTTGGAATGCCATGAATCACCATGGTTGAATAGAAGCTGGAGCTAGACCGGATCATATCATACCCCTCTTCTTCAAGAGGATTCGTCCTCGAATCTTGGCTAAGAATTGTTTGATTCAACCGGCATCTACCAGTTTGCTGCTTGGCCTTCTTTGACAAATGGAAATCATCGAGCTTGAGGCGATGCTTCAACTCGATCATTTTTAGTTCATTGAAGAAACTTCCCGGCTGATGTTGTGGATGGAAATCGTACTTATCCACGCCAATGAAGTTTACATGCTCTACTTCATCAACTTCCAACTCCGGTTCTTTGGCTAGAGATCACTAAATTTTATTTTTCTCTCTCTTTTACCTCAGCCTCTCTCCTTTCATTACTCTCTTTTATTTTTCTATCTCCCTCTTTCTTTTCATCTTCGCACTCTTTCCTTTCCACTCCTTCACCACTCTTCTCTTGTTTTCGCCCACTCTCTCTTTTTTGATCACTCTCCTTTTGTAACTTCATTTGATCTTCATGAGCTTGCTTTGGTGGCAATGGAACAAGAGTAATGGTTCTCTCATTCATCTTGAAAGAGTACTTATTGGAAACGCCATTGTAATTGACTTGCCTATCAAGCTGCCATTGTCGACCCAAAATCATGTGGCCGGCTTGCATTGGAACCACATCACATAAAACTTCATCCTTGTACTTCCCAATGCTAAGAGAAATAAGCACTTGCTCGTTCACCCTTATCACTCCATTATCATTCAACCATTGCAACTTATAAGGACACGGGTGCTTGAACGTAGGCAATTTCAACTTCTCAATCATTGTTGTGCTAGCAAAGTTTGAGTAAACTCCCCCATCAATTATCAAACTACACACCTTCTCTTGCACGAGGCATCTAGTTCTAAATACATTAACTCGCATGCTTGGGTCACCACATTCAGCTAGCAATTCACCTTCTACGGCTTGCTCTTCAATTTGGTTTGGCACAAAACTTTCCCTCCTCTTAAATTGCTCATAAGTTTTGGCAAACAGTTCGTTAAACTTAGAACAATCCTCATCATCAAACAAGGAAGCCTTTTTCGTGCTATTACCCAAATTTTGTTTTCTCCTTTCCCCGTTAGGAGTTTCACTTAACCGTATGCGCCGTTCAATCTCCGATTGCTTTAATCATGCACTATCGCGTTTAATCTCCTCTTGAAGCCACCTTTCTCCATGTTCAAAGTTTAGACAAGACATACTTTCTGCAAAACAAAGATTAGTGCAATAAAAATAATCTTCACCACACTCCCTTTCGTGTTTCGCTCAAAGGAGTCACTCTAATTTTTTTAATTTTTTTTTCTCTCGTGTTTGTCACTTAAGTAATGATATACTCACAATTTTTTTTTTCTCTTTGGAACTCCAAAACACGTTGAATAATATGAATATTACAAGTCCTCAACAACCAATCGCACACCCACAATTAAATTGGACGCGTTCAAAAAGAGTAAATTACCAAGGATTTAAAGAAACCAATTTCTAGCAATATTAAGAGCCAAACGAATTTCTAGAATTGCTAGAGTATGCAAGTAGAATTTTAAGGAACAATCAAGCAACAAGTCCTAGTTGATAAAGCAATTCAAGTGTCCTATGAGATCTAGAATTCCCAACACAATCGAATTTAAGAACGTATCTTCAATTAGAATCCCCAAATAAGGATGCATCAATGATCAATAATAGAGTAAAAGTTCATAGCAATCAAAACCCTATTTGATGAAGCATAAAGAAACTAGGGTTCTCATTTCAACAATTCAACTTTCGTGAATTTTAATTCTAAACAACTCACCCTAAAAAAAATAATCAAATTTTTTTTCAAGCAATTTCGAATAATTTTTATCGTTACTGTTCACAGCACTGTTTATCGTTACTGTTCACGCGCACTGTTCACGATTACTGTTCATTCGAATAATTTTTTTTTCCCAGAATCTATAAACCCTAACACAATTTGGAATAAGATAATAAAGATCTAGGGTTTCAAGAATCTACTACGAAATTGAAAGAACAAGAAACTAAAGATAGAAAACCTGGATAGAAAAGTTTGCTCTGATACCAATGACGTGAACCCGGATCGTCTTTTCTAGCCACGGTGATGGATCCTTGACCCGTAGTCTATAAACAGACTAGAACCTTGGAATCACGCGAAATATGGAAGGCGGAAACCTCAACCCAACGCTTAAAGAAGCGCGAACGTCAGTATAATGAATGATGCCACAATCTAGAGTGGTTGCTAGATTGATAAGTCAAGAACAATTGAATTAATTCAATTTAATATGTTCAACATGCTCTTAGAGAACACAAAGAGAAAACTCTCAATTTAATTAATCATCAAAACTTAAAAATAAAACAATAATGTGCCTCCTTTAAATAGGAGTAAACAAAGCATTAATCCTAATTCCAAAAGGAAACTATTTCCTACTTAGAAAAGGAAAATAATAATATCTAGAATAATCCTAATGCAACAAGGAAACTAATAAATACTCTAAAATAATAAGAAAACTTATTCAAAAAGAAAACTAGTAATCTAATTCCTAATTGAATAATAAAATAAGACAACTAAAATAAACTCCTAAATAATTAAGGAAATAATATAAGAGTCTTGAAATTCTATGGAATTCCTTTTGAATTTCCATGCTCTATCCTTGTAATTCATCATGTGTGGATCATCATTTGGAATGCCATGAATCACCATGGTTGAATAGAAGCTGGAGCTAGACCGGATCATATCACGATCCCTCTTTCTTATCATCTCTTCCGCAGACAGAGCTTGACACACCTCCGAGGTGGTGAAAGATGATCTGCTCATAAAGTTCTGAATTAGTGTCTTGTATGAATCTGGCAGAGTCTAAATTAGTTGCAAGGCTTTATCCTGATCTTTCAATTCTTCATATACAGCTTCGAGTCTTGAGCATTCCATATCATCCAAATCCTTCTTCTTTTGTTCCACGATTGGTGGACCTTTTAGGGCATCATCCAAATCCAGCACTACGAGATAATCTTTCATACTCATCTGCCATAAGCTGAAATCCATGATTCCATCGAACTTCTTCATCCTATAATATTTTTCCATTATAACACACACCTCCTTGAATACCATGCTCTGATACCACTTGTTGTGATTATTAACAATAAATCACGCTACGGATCGTAATTCAAATAGTGGATATTAATAACTAGAGATAATAAGGATGAGAAACAAGTAAGAAGATAGATAATGGAACACACAATATTCGACAAACGAAGATTTCACTAATTCTTTAAAAACGATTACAAAATCTATCAAAAGAATTATTGCACTCAAAGCTCTCAAAGAAGAAGAAAATCAACAGCTCTTTAACCTCTCTCTCGCAACAAGATGAACTCTCCTACAAATCCCACAGAAAGAAGAATATTTCTCTCATGCCTTAATCTATTGAATGATTCTATCTATATATAACAATACAATATAGTCCATCCAATCTAGAATAAGGTAACACAAATCCTACGTAAATAAGGAAACTATTAACAAGGTAATAGAGACCAAAATAAATAAGGAAACCAAGTTTGATAAGGAAACATATTTCTCGCCCAGCTGCAAAATGACTTTTGCACTTTTCCCGCGTAACTGCAAAAGTGTTGTTGCACCATTCCAGAATGCAATTTTCTAGGTGCAAAAGTACTATTGCACCTTTCCGGAACCGCAAATCCTCTTTTGTACTCTTCGAGCGAACAATATAATTTCTCATAAAACTCATCTTCTCTTGGGTTTGGAACCGAGCAAAAAACACAACACATATAAGGACAAGGTACTTATTGTCCGCAGAGTAGGTCCGTTGATTGGGTTATATGAGTTGGGCTCGGGATTGTTCACTTTCAGCCCTAATTATTTTGAGCATTCTCAAAATCGATCTCGGCACAAAGTAAAACTCACTTTCTTTTTCTTTTTTTTTTTTTAAATTAAGGGAGGTCTAAGTCTATCCTTTAATCCTACAAATAAAGAAAAACCCTCCCTTCCCACCCTATGAGTCGAACCTTTGACTTCAAGGCAAAGGTGGAGGTTGCTTACCACTAGGCCAACCCCTCTCCTCAAGTAAAACTCACTTATATGCTCATTCGCAGCTCATAATATAATACGGGCTATGGGTCTGAGTTCGCGACTTCCAATATAAAATTTATAAGAATGGTCTAAAAATTTGTAAAGACTAGGTATTAACTAACAAGCATTCGTAAATTATATAGTATGAAAAGTGTAAGATATTCTAAAGAACATTTAAATTATGAAATACCATGCACAAAATTCTTCCAAGAAACTAATGTAATGTTAAAAATGACTAAGTAAAAGTGGTGTGATGTATGGGCAAGTTTAAAATTGAGCAATATTGGACAAGTAAACTATATTACACACTAACATAATTTAATGGGTTAAATGAGCATGCTTTAAATTTGCTCGTTCCAATTGACAGATGTATATAGTGTGAAATATTTAGATGGCTCAACCAGGCTAAAGCCCAAGCTTAGCTTGATTTCAAGGGAGCAATATAGTAAGTAGTCGTGTGAGATTTAGGTCCCTTATTATTTTGACATGTTTTAGCCCAGCTTAAAATTTCAACACAACTTTAATTTTCTTTGGTGATTTTGTTTCTATCCACCAAATCTTACAGTTAATCCACCCTTAAATTATGAAAATTTTGAGCACGATTTCACAATATTACACTTTTTAAAATTAATAAATATATCCATCAATTAAAATTAAATTATAAATATATAAATTTAGATTCTATTTTAATTAAGATTATTAATTTAAATATGATTCCTAATCTAAATATGACTCTGCACACTCACATAGGTAAACTCTAAAACAATACAGCACAACCCATTGGGGTTTTTTACCTTCGAGTTGTAGTAGTGAGAATATAGAAATTGACCAAGGTATAGAAGAATAGAAGAAGTATTAATTACAAGGTTTTTGTTTTCTCATTTTTTGGGGCTTTGGATGATCAAGCATTGTAAATCGTGAGAGAGAGTGAAATTTGGATTTTTGTTAGAATGGTGGGAGGTGTGGTTCAGTGGGCAAAAACTGTGATTAATTTGAGTTACAGAAGAAAACTCCAATGCACACAAACAATAGACAAAAATTCATCAAATATGGCTTCTAGCTATTTCAACATCTCCCCAATCATTTCAATTTTTGTTTTCTTTCTCTTTTTTACTTCTTCTATTTCCGGCCCTGTCATGAACATGATCCAAAGAATACCAGCAAAAAAATCAGACTTTTTGTCCAGGCAAACAATTACGCAAGTTGAAGGCAATTAGAGCTCAAAACAAGACTTCTCTCAAAACAATTCAAGCATTTTTCTCTTCCCCTGTTTTGTCCGGCTTCTTGTTTTCAATCTCATGGGTTGTTTATCTTATTATTATAATTGTTTCTGTACAACCATTTAAATGATGCCATCTCGAGAAAGAGAGAGAAACCATTTAAATAATTTTGTCTATACTAAAAATGCTATAGTTTAAAATAAAAAATTTAAAATTTAATAAAAATTTAATTTTTAAAATCTACTAATCAATATCAATTAAACAAGATCCATCATGATTATCAAATTATGTAAAAAAAAAATTAAGAAAAATTATTGAGTAACATTTAAGAATCTATACATTATTGGATTATTTTTACATTTTCCCTTGACGTTTGTTGAAATAAAATAATGACGTTTGTCTATTTAGATTTAGAGCACATACTCTTTTTTATTATATTATTTTACCGTGCCGGATGACACGGGTATACCCTAGTATATATATACATATGTATGAAATCAAAACATATAATGCTGGTAATTAAAGTTATAATCTCTTGTATTGGGTGCATAAGATTTAATAATTCTAATTTATAAAATATTTTATTTTTGAATATCGATTATTTTTAAATTAAGACATTCTTAACAAATGTGAAATTTCACCATGGGCGTGGTGGGGGTTGTGAAATTTTTGGTTATGTTATTTTACTTTAAAGTAAATTAAGATTTATTTATTGTTTAATTAGTATCTAAATTTATAAAGTGGTTGAACTTATTAATTTAGTGGATATTTTAATATTAAATTATTATTTAAAACAATATTTATAAAATTAAATTCATAATATTTTTTTGTCAATTTATTCACGCTCGCAGATTAACTTAATAGGTAATGCTGATTAACTTAACAACGCGGATTAACGGTAAGATTTGATGGATATAAACAAAATCACCCATTTTCTTTTAGCCCCCCTACAGTTTCGAAGAATATCTTTCGCGACCACCACCAACTAGTGATACTTATTAATAGGGTATACTTATTGGCAAAATAGTTATCTCTTTAGTAAAAAATAATACAATTTTTAAAAATTGCACCGTATATTTTTAAAATTATACATTACTAATAATAGTAATAATTATTTTGGAAATAATATCACCATTGTTAATATTATATAATGAATTATTAATTTTTTTGTCCAATAATGAATTATCAAATCATCTAGTTCAAAACTTGGAAAGAATTTAAAAATCATAGTACGTTATATTCTAATATTAAATACATGTTATTAGTTGCATATATATTATAGTTGAATTATATAAATTTTTGTTCCTTTATAATTTGAATTTTTTTATTCATATTTTTTAATGTTGAATATTATAGCAACCCGGGGTGAATTTTTTTTTTGTTTCCGCCACTACTTATTGAGAAATTTTGACATTGCGCCCCACGTTATTTTTGTTAATTTGTATCTCACATTTTATTTTATTTGTGTTTGTACCTGTCGTGATTAGAATTTGTTTGCCATTGTTAAATCAATAATTTATTGATCAAAATGCCCTTGTAACTTTTTATCTCAAGTAATAGCTTTTCTTAATTAAAGATGTGGATAGAAAACTATGCACAAAAATATTTCAACAAGGCTCGGTTCCATAACAAGATAGGAAATAATACAAAAACAATTAATTTGTGTGAGAAATTAGAAAATAAAAAATGAAATATGTAAGAAATTTTAGGCTTCCATTGATTTAATTTTTTAAGGATTACAAAATCTGGATTAATGATTGAGGCCAATTGAAATTATATAACCCATAAATGTGATATAAAGTGTATGGGTCTTTATGGTGTACCTTAGTCACATGTGATTGTGAGCTAGAAAGATATGATTATAGGTTGGTTATCAAGATAAATATATATGGTATTTTATTATATATGGTTAAATTCAAACTTGATAAATAGGTAAGGAATTTTAGTCCAGTATACCTACGACTTGATCATAAACAATATAAGGTGTTTATTCTAGGTAAACTCTTAATAGGTAGAGTTTACTTAGCCTATAAATATCTTGGTCCCTAGTCTCACAAAAAATAAGCTCAATACATTTTAACCTAGTTCCATTGAAAAGTTTGAGCATAAGGTTTGAAGAGAGTGAAAGATCCAAGTTCAAACAATCACATTTTTCCATGATCAGATTCACACTTTTATAATCATTAAGTTTTAGGTATTTCTATTGTGTATTTTAAGTAAGTGCGTGATAAAAACGATCCTTAATTAAATTATCCTACAAGATGGTCATTTACTTTTGAACTTTTTCCATTGAAAAAAATTCCTTTCAGTACATGTTGAGGAAGATAATTTTATTAAAAAAAATAAAATTATGAAAGACAGCCACGTACTCGTAAAAGATGGAAATAACTTTGCCATGATTTGGAGGTACATAAGTTAGTCTTTCACTCTTTTAACTGAAGAATAAATGGAACTATATCATTTAGGTGCCCGTATTAGTTTTATCCTATAATTTCATCGTTTTTATGTTTTCTTAATTGAGTAGAAATCAATCTCAGCAAAATGTTGTCGTTCTGGTTCGTGTGAGAATCTTGTATGGATAGATATTATGTTGCCTCCTTTGATTAATTGATGAAAAATAGAGTTTCTATATATATGCGTGGGCATATGTATACATATATATATATATGTGTGTGTGTGTGTTTATATATACGTGCACATATAATAAGTATAATAAGGGATAACGGTTTTTGAATCTTATAAAAGTAAAAAGAATGAATAATTGTGTGCTTGAGATTTAAGATACTTTTGAATGGTTAGTAGTACGTGCATGCATTTGGCACGAGTTATAACCAAGTATATACAAGGACTGAGCGAGAATTTAATATATTTTTTGGTGGAAGTTGGCACGAAAATATATGTACAACTCTTAGGAAAAAAAAAAAGTATGTTTTGATTCTAATTATTTTTCCAATTTATTTAATATTTTAGTGGCAATTTTTTTTTTCCACTTCCAGATCTTTATTAAATATTTAGAAATCAAAAGTATTTGGTATTATTGTTTTCTAACATATATAATTGCTCATTTTTAGAGAAAATTTTGCTTTTCTCCTATTGGTTTTACCACAACCACAAAAATCATTTTTGTTGTGGCAATTAATATTAATGCTAAGGTTTAAGGTAGTACGTACTTATTATTTATATTTGAGGGAGTGATCTTAATTTTCTTGAATTGTAAGAACTTAATAGCTATATACTATTATAGTAGTACAAATTTAAAAGAAAAAATTTCTTTTTTTTTTTTGGGGTGGGTGTTTCTATATATAGACTATATAGAGAAATGCTCTAGCAGTGGTCACTAATTTTTATTAATTATTTTATGATATTGGGCTATCGGGTCAACTTGTTATAAACCTCTCTTTAACAACTCAAGACTCGACCTTAGGATCTGTCCTAGGTCAAAGTAGATTCCTTTCCCAACTAGGGTGGCTCACTTGACATTTTATTACTTATTAGTTCATTAGTTTTTTAAAATAGAGAGAGTAAACAAACTATAAGGAAATTTAAATTCCATTCTATTTTTTGGATATAATCTAAATTTTAATATTCTTGCATGTGATTCTTATTTAAATGAAGCCTTCCATATTAGCAAAACAAATATCTATTCTCCATATTATAATACTACTTTAAGAAGTCGTAGTGTCTTCTAAAGTTGTACATTGTTTTGACAATAAACATAATTGATTAGGCAATATAAAATTTAAGTTGGATGATAAAATTTAAAAACTTTACTTGAATAAGACACGATCCGAATAAAATCCTATTTTATAAAAGTTCGGCATGTGGAGTTCGTTTAAATGACAACCCAACTTGTGAGCTTTAAAACCAAATGCATACGACATATCCACAACCATTCACATTTTAGAATTCACTCCACGTGTTGAAAACATTCATATACATTTGTTATGAAAGCCATTTATACATCAAAATTAAGTTTAAAGTCCAATTCATAAAAAAAGTCCGAATACAATACTTTGAAAACAAAACTGACAATGATAATACAACATAGCCCGTTCCGGACTAAACATAGTCCATGGACATCAAAGGCTCTATACTTGAGTACCACACACCATTCCCCAAAGTCCATCCTGCAAAACTGTTTAGAAAATGGAATGAGCCAAATTCGAGCTCAGTGGGAACTAATACACGTTTTATATAGAAAATACATGTTGGAAGGAACATAAGTGTGTATTTTTATAGAAAATAAGACTTCAGATATTAGCAATGTTCTATATATATATATTGCAATGTAAGACACCCATAGCATGTCGAACCTAACTACTAGGATACTTATCCTAGTATTTGGGTATTGCCCGAATAGGCTAAGTTAGTCCTACCTCTTCGACCCGCCTATGTCTTGTATCCAACACGTACATGGCTACAAGACTTCTCATTAAGTACTATAATATGAGTATTAGTATATTATGGAATCGAGTCGCTTTATCAACTCATTAATAATTTACTAAAGTTATCTCTTATAACATAACCACTTAAATCCTTAGTTCTTTTAGTATGTCATGCAATTCTACCATGTACCTCAAGGCTATACTAGTCCATTGATAATCACATAGGCCAACAACAATATCAGATAAGAATTTTATATTAATAACTAGAGATATAATAGCAATAATAATCACGTAAGAGTTAACATTCTCATATTTCTAGTATAAAGCCTCAAGCTTACACCCCGCAGTCACTAGGCTTAGAGCATCGGCTCCCAAGGGACCCCAAGGTCTAAACTAATCATATTTCCTCCAAGTGAGCGAACTACCCAAGGACTTGGTCCTTACTTGTAATTCATTTGGAGATAAACCCACGTAAGACATTTTTTCGGGAACAACACTCCAAATACTTAAAAAGAAGAACACCCATACAAGCACGTTCCTCCGAGGATGGAACTACCTTAGGATCTTTCACCTAAGTGTAGGGCTACTACTTTTCGGAACACACAGTCTCGTTAATAGAGCCACATGAACTAGTCGCAAGCCAGGGAAGCTCTAAAACGCAGGACTACGAAACTCATCCACGTGAAGGCAATATATGTCGATACGATAACATAACAGCAGCTACCACCGCACTGTACTGGGTAGCCCTTTCCCTTGTCTACTTTGGGTGGCTCCACTCAAGCTACGACTAGTACCGGTACTCCCTGATATTTATATCCCGGTACCCTCGACTTTAATATGGTGCACCTGTATACGTATACAATGGTATTTATATTCCCGTGCCTCCAGCCCGACATTTATATCCCAGTGCCCCTAGCCTTATTATTATGAAAACTACAAATATATCAACAATGCACCGAAAGGCCAACACAATCCATCACACATATGGCAATCCACACAGATATGTATAGCCAATATACAATCATACAATTATATATCATCTTTTATTTATCATCATCGTATGCGTCGATATCACGCATTACATCCATATAATGGAAACATTTCTCATCACATCTATATTCTCAATAATGGGTTAAGTTGTGTGGAATAAGAATACAATAAGTTCTAAATCCACCCAACTAAAAAGATATGTTTTATTCCCAATACTATGATTAACTGGGTAAGATTGAACTAATCTAGTGCTTAATAACTCAACCCATGTGCATTAACACCATACTATATGTCTTGTGCGTATAATTAAGGCTTTACAACAATTTTATAAGTTTCAATACCATCCTAGCGAGGCCAAGTATCAAACTATAGGATTTCCACTTATTCAGTATAGTTTTAGTACAATAGTCTCCTCAAACCAAAACTATGGCGACATACATCCCATAAATTCTCACTTATAACATATTTGTAGTTCAATATAAAGGATTGACACAATTTTTGTAGTCTAACTATTCCATATATGCTAGTGTATCAAAAGTTAGCAATAGCTAGTTTACGTCATTTGGGGATTTTGTGCCAACACTCTAAGTTATCGCCATAAATGTGAAATTTATTCTACAATCATGTAATTTAAGTATTATCTAGCCAATATCTATAACTAATTTAAGGTTTATCTAACCAAACCCATACGCAAGCAAACAAACTTTAGGTTTGTGCAAAACCCCCTAATATGTATTAAATACTAAATGCAACACGTAATAGTTAAGAGAACTAGTTAAATATTATTGTCCCCACCTCTATTGAGCTAGAACCTTGAGTTTGGAGGGATGAACCAAGCCAAAACTCACTGAATCTCGAAATCCCAAACTTGAAGCTTTGTGCCCTGACAATAATAAACGATGAGATGAATGAGATGAAGACCAAGAAGATGAAACCTTGCTTTAGGATGAAGAATGAGTGAAAATCCCTCTCTAAAACCCTCACAATGAGCTCTCTAGTCTCTCCCTCTCTCCCATGGAAGTGTATGAAGAAATGAGGAGTTTTGGGTGTGAAAAATGGTAATAATCGGGTAAAAATATCAACTACAGGGCTCCAAGATCGATCTTAGACCTCCCAAGATCAATCTTGGGAGCTCTCAGCCAAAGCTTATTTCCCATAGCACTGACCACTGTTGATATTTTGGTTATAACTCCTTACTCGGAACTCAGATTGGGGGTGATCTTTATGTACACGGAAAGCTAATTCAAAGATTTACAACTTCCTAAGAGGAAGTCTCTCCAAATTCTGGATGGATAATTCTAAAAAATTATCCGAAGACAACGCTCTGCCAAAACACTACCAAATGACCATATTTTACTAACTGGCCTACTTTGGACGCTATTTTGACCAACGAGAAGTGCGAATTGGCTTTCGGTCAAAACACGAAAGCCTTAGAATGGTATGAAACCTAAAAGTAAGAATATCTGGAAGCCAAATCGGATAAAAGACGAGAAAGTTATGGTGCCCCAAAGTTGGCTAAAAACAAGAAATTGCATAAGACTAAAACTTAAGATTTAAGAGCCAATATTGATTCGGACCACTCGAATCACTAAACGATCACTCACACGAGCGTAGGTAGACTGATATGACTAATACGGAGTGCTAGAACACTATGAGGCTCCTCAATACAATATTTCACAGCCGATGTGAAATTTACGAACGAATGAAGGCAACTATGAGGAAAAGGAAGAACGGGGTGTTACATATGTGGCATTGTTAGGTTTTCTTCGTTAATGCGTAGTCATTATCCAAAAGAATCAACAAGATACTTTTTTTTTCATGCACTAGTCATTGTCATCAACATAATCCAAAAGGTAAAAAACACGAACATATATTCCCTTGTGTTGAGTAACCCTTAATTAATAAGATAAGGGAAAGCACATGCATATATAGAAAAGCACCTTGTGATGTCGAAACCATGGGATATGAGGTCAGGAAGTGAGAAACTTCACAAAAAAACATGTTGTAATGTTGACATTACGAGATCGAAATCTAAGGTCACAGACTTGGGATTTGAGATAAAGGACTTCGGCTTTGAGGTCACTGACTTGGGATGTAAGGTCAGGGATTTGGGACCCGAGTTCAGGGACTTCGAATCTAAGGTCATGGACTTGGGATTTGAGGTCAAGCACTTCGGGACTAAAGTCATAGGCATCAAATTCAGTGTCAAAGATTTTTGTTATGAGGTCATTGACTTTGGATATAAGTTTGAGGACAATTTTATTAGCCACATTAGATTCGGATTTATTGGTTTTGCTGAGATCTTTTTCAACATTTGAGATACGAATCTTTGGTTTTTGCTCATTCTTCAGTTGTTGCAAGAAAAAAGGGCATCAAGTGAAAAATTCAAAATTCAAATAGTACTTTTTCCTATTTTTCCTCTTTTATGCAAAAGAATTAACAAACATGTTTTAACATTGTAATCTTCAAATGAACACTTGTGTCTTGTTATATGTTATGCAAATCCAGATATATTTCACATTGTATTGAGGGGATCATATTAGCACATATTACATGCACTTACTCTCCATGGATGATGCCCATGAATTTATAAATTTTCAGCTTTTGTGCTATTTGTTTTAGAGCATTTTTTTTCTTGATTCCATGGATAAAAAATAAAATCAGGTGAAAACAAGTTGTAGCATCAAAATGATTTATCAAAAAATTAATGCAACTAAAAACAAATTAGATGAACAATGTGGGATTTTGGGCTTTTCCCCGAGAAAATAAGTGAATGAGTCGACTATTACAAGAAAATATTTAATATGATGGTTACAACGCCATGTGTTAACACATATTCAATAAAATTGCAGGAAATCAATGCCTCATGTAATCGAGGAGAGATAAATGCATGCTTTCCTGCAATTTCATTGAATATGTGATAACATGCGGCGTTGTAACCATTTTATTAAATATTTTCTCCACTTTTATAGCTCAACCTCACGAGGGAATACAAGTTCCACACATTTTAGTGATTGGTAATCACAATCGCCCAAGTTTGAATAGTTCATATCGTGTGCGTGTCTCTCCACAAAGATATGTATATATATACATATATGTCAGTGTTTGAGCACGTGTGATACACGTGATTATTAAGTATAATTTTTACTAGCTTTATCAACCAACGAATCAACTTGCCAGTCGGTTTGATTTATTTGCCGAAATTATCACGACTCCTTTCAAGTACTACACTGCCTGATATTATTAATAATCATTGCATATATTAGTTAATTAATCATCACCTATTAACACTAAGTAATACCTATATAATTGCATTTATTTAAATCAAATTTGAGCTTTGTTGATGCATCCTTTTTAATTTATTTTTTCTTTTAAATACACTTCTTTTATAAATTTATTATTAGGATATTAATAAATTAGAATACCAATCATATCCTATAGTATTATCTAAGTTAACCGAGTAATTTAAACAGCATTTAAATAAAATATTTTCAGATATAAAATTTATAACATGGGTTAACTTAGTTCAAATTTCAGGTTATGTAAAATTTTCGTATAAAATAATGTTTCTACAATATTAATAAATATGAACAATAAGCTCTACACAATAATAAAGTTTTTATAATTTTTTCATATTATTTATAAAATGTTAAGCACTCGAGACCAATCTTGAATATTTAGCCATAAAATGAAAGGGACAACTTTAAGACTCTAAAAGAAAAATAAATTGAGCGTGGTGAGATGACGGAAAATAAATTGATGAATGCGGTGACATTAACTTATACTTTTAGCTTCTTCCATGGAAACTTTTTCGTTTAGTGGTGGTGAAGAAAATTTTTATGGAGAGCATTTTACCACATCCATCGACTTAATTTCCATTTTCTCACCAAACTTAGTTATTTTTATTTCTATTTTCCATGTTTCTATTAAGTAGAGCGATTTTCTTATTTTTATATATAGTGTATACATATAGAAAGAGAGAGAATTACACTTTTGGATTTGAGAATATCAAGTTGGCAATAGACAAGGGAAATCGTCTTAGCTAATTCCAACATTAAGTCCAGATCGAGGAATTACAGTCCATTTGGCATGGTGTAACCGAAAATCAAAGGTTGTTGCTTGCTTCTGCCCATGCAATTAAGAATAATGTAATACCCCAGACTTTAATTTATTTTAAATTGAATTATATTAGCCTATTTATACTCATTTGAGTGATCGTTTGATGATTCGGGTGGTCCGAATCAATTTTGGTTGGTAAATAGGAAGTTTTAGTCCTTTGCGATTCGTTAATTCTAGCTAACTTTGAGTTATCGTAACTTTCTCACCTTTTATCCGATTTGACTGTCGTTTATTCCTAATTTTAGATTTCATACCATTCTACAACTTTTGTGTTTTGGCCGAAGTCCAATTCGCACTCCTCGTTGACCAAAATAGGTCCCAAAGTTGGCCCATCGCTAAATTCTGGTCTTTCGGTAGCGCTTTGGCAGAGCGCTATCTTCGGTGAATTTCTGGAAAAAATCTATCCATAATTTTGGAAAACTTTCTCTTAGAAAGTTGTAGAGCTTTGAAATACCTTTCTGTGGACATAAAGAACGCCTCAATTGGAGTTCCGAGCGAAAAGTTATGACCAAAACAAAAACAGTGGTCCAAAGCCCAAAAAATTAAAGCGCAGACCGGTATGGCGTTTTTGGCATACCGGTCCGGCACCAAATTTTTGGGAAATTTGTGCTCCGCGGACCGGTATTCGGTATTTTGCATACCGGTCCGCCAGTTAACTATTCCCATCAACTTAAGCACGTTTTTAAGCCATTTTTACACCTTTTCCACCCCCAACTTCGACTCAAACTCTTCCATACTCCTCTAGAGAGTTCTAGAGGACTCTAGATAGAGAAAGGAAAAAATTTCTACGCATTTCTTATTCCCGATCGAAGAATCAAAGCTTCAAATCAATCAAGCATGATGTGCCAAGAAATTGGTATAATTAGGGCACTAATATATATCTTGAAGAGCATATATTACTACGTTAGTTGTGTTTTTGGAGCTTTTCAGGTATTTGGAATTAAATCGAGAAGTTTGCAATTAAAGGAACAAATGGCAGCGCGCAAGGCCCGAGTTCAATAAATTTTTGGCACTAATCCGTACATAATTTGAAGAAAACTACAGAGACGAAAGTTCTAGATTTTTGAGTTAGCTACGCGTGGGCGAAAACCTTGCGTCAATCGGAGTTCGGAGCGTAAAGTTATGTCTAAAATACAATCAGTGCGCTGAATTAATTAATTCCAGCGGGCCACACAACAAATTATCTCCAATGGGCTCAAGAACAAGTTTAGCAGCAGGCCGGCCCACCCAACTTAGTTTTGGCAGCAGCCAATTAATTAAAGGGCCAGGCCCACTTATTTTATTAAAAGCCCTACAAGAGCTCTTACATCAATTATAAAACGAGAGGGAGCCGTAGGAATCAAGACAGCCTTGCAAATATTTTTTTTCTCCTCTTCAATTCGTTGCACGTTTGTCGATAAAATCAATTGCATCTTAATTTTGTTTTTTTTCTTCTCTTTTTGTGCGATTGTCAAGGGACAGAACCTTAATTTTCTATTTTTCTTTCTTTTCGATAAAGCAGCCGTGAGTCTTTTTCTTTCTCTTTTCTTCTTTTCTCTTTTACCGAGTACAGTTATTGGTATCAAGATATTTATCTCAATTATTTTGATGCTTTGCGGACGAGTATAATTACAGTTCAGAATTATTTTATTCTCCATTAATATATTTCCTTTATTCTCCATTAATATATTTGCGCGCATTCAAGTAAGTATTTGATTTATTTATTTATGCATTATTTAATGATGTATTGTATTTTAATTGCAAGAATGTTAGGCTAGGTTATTTTCTAGGGTTGAGGATGAGTATGTTTGATTGATTCCCTTGCACGTATTCATGCCAATTGACTCTACCAATTCAATGCTTTAATATTAAAAATAATTTTTCCTATTGAATGCCTATTTTAATTGATAAAAATAAAATTGGATTCTTACTATTTTTTTGTTGGATTCACCTTATGATTTGTTAAAAGCGGATATAGGGTGTGTTTTGACGGATATAGTGAGTGTTTTGATTTTATACATTTGTTTGGCTGTGGAAAAATTAATACTTGAATTTTATAATTTAATTGGGCTTAACTTAATTTATTTTCCGCATCTAATAGAGTCGAGAGACCAAATTAGTGCGAGACAAAGAGTAGAGTTTGCTGGGCATGAATACTAGGAACATGATATCAAATATATGATTCCGCTAACCTAGTATTTTATTAATTGATTATTTCATTAGTATTTTTATTATTTTATTCGTATTCTTAGTTGATAAAAAATCCCAATCACTTTTTAAGCTAGATTAGGAATTAATTATAATTAGTGAGAGAGATACGTACGTTCCATCCGTCAAGTCCCTAGGGTTCGACCTCGCTCTTGCCTAAGCTATACCAGTATTCGATTCGTGCACTTGCGAGAATTTAAAACATTCACAACAAAGCATCATTCTTCTTTACTATTCATCATCTTCTATCTTGGTTTTCTTCTAGAAAAGCTCAAGTATGAGCTTTGGCCATGTGAGTTGGGGTCTATGCATCATTGATTAGGGATTTTGTTATTCTAAGGGCGTGGTGACGCGAGAGCTCGAGGATTTCACCGAACGGGGCTTCGGTTTACATCATTCTTCGTTCTTTTGGTCTATACACTTAAGGTAGGGGTTATATGTTTTCCAAACTTGATGTTATGATTTTATTTATCTAAAGATGAGTGATTTTATACATATATGTTTGATATGAAGCACATACTTCCTTTTTATTGATTATACACGAATGATTTTATACATACATGTTATTATGTTGATCATATCATTGGATATGCATAAGTTTTGCACGATTGTGTTATGATTTTGCGATATGAAGCAATATATGCCATCTAAGCTCCATAATTACATGTTATTGATTCATACTGATGTTCTTTGGATGTATATGTGTTGGTTTAACAAGAAAATGATTAGTAAAGGGTTTTATACACACTAAAGAACATGGACGTGAATTGGTTAGAGTTTATATGGCATATGTGGTTTCTATTGTATCTATGATGCATTAGTTGAGACAAGATATGCCACTTGAACTTGATATCTATGTAATATAGATTTGTATGTGATGTTCCTTGGACATATACGCTTGATTGAATCCAAGTGAATTTGTAAATGGATTATGTATGCGCTAAGGAACATAGATACATGATGAATGAAGTTTAAGTGGCATAGGTTGTTTCTAGTTTACATTTAGAACATGAATTGCACGCTATGCATAATTATTGTGTCAACCTGGCATCTGGATGATCTCATGGCAAGCTCGGAGCATTCTTATGGCATTGGTGCGAAAATAGTCTTTTGGAAGAGTTATGTCTCATATCCATGTTATGGATGGATTTCTATGCTCGTATGGCATTCTTGAACCGATGATTATCTATCTTCGGAAATTCTTCACTCGTATGTGGATGTATTCTCGGCTATGTTATATGGTGGGATATTGCCCACAATTATCTATATCTATTTGGCCTTCCGTCAGGTGATAGGGAATGATGTGATTAGTGCTTGCCGGGATGGGGAAAATAGGCAGGGCCTGGTGCCCTTGGGTTGAAAAGCCCTAAACCTCCGGGGGGTCCTTTAGTTGTCGGCTGTCTAGAGCCCGCGGTGAATAGTCCGGAAATCTAGACAACGGCAAGGCACTAGTGAGTCATCGGATGTCTAGAGCCCGCGGTGAATAGTCTGGAAATCTAGACAACGGCAAGGCACTAGTGAGTCATCGGCTGTCTAGAGCCCGCGGTGAATAGTCCGAAAATCTAGACAATGGCAAGGCACTAGTGAGTCATCGGCTGTCTAGAGCCCACGGTGAATAGTCCGGAGATCTAGACAATTGTTGAGATAATTGGTATGATAATAAACGGTTGATGTGATATTGCGGACTGTGGTCCAATTATTAATTATCTGTTGGTATTCACCTGAGACGGAGAGGCCATATTCTGGTTATATATGATTCTATGTTATGATCACGATGGGGGTGGCCGAGCCCATGTTATGATCTTGATACTCACTCTCTTAGGGACGGTCAGGCCCATTGGCATTAATATTATTATGACTATGATTCGGCTCAGCTTCGGCAGTTCTCTTGGTGGGATAATGAAACGGTGTCATCATTATCATTATTCTCTTGGAAAGGTGGTCCATATTCTATTCTGGTGATTCGACGTAACGGTTGACACAAAGGGAGGTAACATGCATATGCATGAGCATGCATTGTTTTTGTGAAATCATGATATTTACTTAGATTGGTGGTTAAGGAGTAGATTATAGTTTATGATATGTTACAAGTAACATTTAGATTATATGATGAAAAGGTTTACTTGGCTTACAATAACATGTGAAGGAATGTTTTCAAAACCTTTCCCTACTGCTTTCCCCCCACTGAGCTGCAAGCTCACCCCGTGCTTTATTTACAATTACAGGTACACAGGGGGCGAACGATGGTTACGGGATTACGAGTTCGGGATCGAAATAGAAGGCTCTGATACATATTCATTTTTGTTGTTTATATGTTATCTCGGGAAGCCACGACTAGCCCAAAATATTGTATATTATTTTTGAACATGCTTAGTTGGTTTTGTAAAACAGTTACATGCACACATGTGCGTTTATGTACAGGAATATCATCTTATATCTCGTTGAATGTTGAATGACACATGACATTTATTGTTTGGATTTTCTTTGTATATTTACATATATACCCATTTTAGTTAATCTAAGATGGGTTAGTAGCACTCCAAGTCTTAATTACGGGTGTTATCCTGTAGATTAAGGCGGGGGTGTTACAAATAATGAGGAGCCAAGTTCATAAAATTAATTACAAAATACATTATTTATTTTTAATCTTTGTGAAACTAATTCTTCTTTGGTAGATAATAAGAAAACCATTCTCAAAGAAATGGAGAAAACTGGGAGAACAAGCATCTCGTCTCATCTCATCAAATTACTATACCTTTGTTGGACATCGGCTATGTTTGACGCGCAGGATAAGAGAGCGTGATAGGATAACTATATCATATCCTGGACCATATTTAGTGTTTGTCAAGATTGGATATGGGGAAAGATTATTTATCCCGCTAAAGTTTATTATCCCACCGAGAAAGGAATTAATTGGATCTCACTTAAGAGGTAAGATTGTTTTATCCTGCTCGGATATGGTTAAATAATTTTATCCGACTGTCTAATCCGCCGCATCAAACACATAATGAAAACATGGTAATAAGTGCTTGTTTGGTTGAGATTTTAAAACATATTTTTTAGAAAAGTTTTTGGGAAGTGTGAAAGTAGTTAAAATGTAAATTTAATTTTTGTTGGAGTTTTTTTTAACCAATTCAAAAAAACTCATGAAAAAAATTCAAAAAATATATATAGTCACAATGGATTTTATTTTATGGATCTTGTTGAGTAGGTTTCAAATATATATTTTTTTTCATCTAATTCCAATTTTTGAATTTAAAGTTATGGTGTTTTAAAAATTTTATGAGAGAAAAAGTAAAGTAAAATAAATTTTGAAAAGTGTAAAATAAAATTGACTTTTTAGTAAAAAAATTAAAAACTTAATTTTAAAATCTTAATCAAACAACACCTAAGTCGTTTTTTTCATTTAAATGTTTGATACATATTTTTGTGAATACCTAAACAGAACTTTTATTTGTTACATGTTTTGTTGATTTGATTGTTCCATCAAACTCGTCTCTTCCCCCACTTTTTGCCTACACGAACTACAAATGCCAAAAATGGTGGTGGTTTTGCTACTTAACCACCAGTGCCACTACTAACCCTAGTGCACACCAACATTACAGCCATCACTATTTTAGTGTTGGGGATCCTTATGTTGCTAATTGTTACCTTCCTTTAACCCCCTACATCAACTCCACAGCCCCTTCCATCATCATTGCTGCTATCTATAGCATCCCACACCTAATAACAGAAGCTAACCTTGAAGATGAAAGGGTGGTCGTTCAGCATAATAGAACTGGCAATACTCAATACAATCTACCAAACCCAACATGAACACCATATCAACAATATCATTAAATGCTGGAATGATACAATCAAGCTAACGTAATCAAACCTCATATCCTCTTAGTGAGGGAAAAATATTTCTACTGCATTGAGAACTATTAGAGATAAGCATAATTTAAACCAATTTGCATATACAACTATTAATACTTATCTTTAGGATGAAAATTGTTTTATATTTAGTTAAATTAGTATTTAGCCCATTTTCATGGATGTTATACAATAAGCTTAAACAATAAGGGCAACGCGGTCATATTACAATTAATAATATAAAAAATAACGAATTTTTTCTCTAAAATAGAAACTAGGCTAAATGTAAAACACATGTAAAGACAAAAAATGGACTAAATACAAATTTCTAAGTTGGGTTGGGTCTGAGTAAAAATACCCTATTGAAACTAGACTATATACTAATTTTCTATTGTTTAATCCTCTTCTTGTATATAGAACAAAAGGCATTTGCGAGATAAATAATCCATTATGATATCCAATAGAGGCTAGCATTGAATGTAGCGTATGATTCTTTTATTACTAGGTCATGCCACAAGCGATATATAGTTATTGCGGAAATGATAGACAAAGGTAAGATCTTATATCTTTTAACTGGGGGTTAAAGGTGTCTTCAACTGTGGATATGCTACAAACCTATATTTAGCAATTCAAGTCCACTATGAATAGGTCAAATTTGTTAAAAACCTATGAAGGCCCGACTAAATTCAGCAATTTGCTAAATTTTAGTTGGGCAGGTGACATTCACGAGAACCTCCCACAGGCGGATGAATGTCACATGTCCTTTCTACCTCTCTTTGTTTCCATTCCCTAATCTTTGTGTTTCTATGTTCTCTCTTTTCTAACTCTGATTTTTATTTATCTAAAACACAAATACTCTCTAAAAACATACAACCCTCTTTCTATCTCTCTAAAGAAACCCATTAAATCATGCCGATGGGTGAATGTCACATGTTTCTCCCTATTTTTACCATTTCCTGACAGTATAGTATAATTCATCTAGCTAAAATAGTAATTCACTATACATTGTAGCAACCCAACCATAGACAACCTAAATGGATGTTTTCATTTCAAAACAAATAATTAAATGGGCATAATTGAAAACGTTTAGCTTCCATAACCATAAAGTCACACTTGGCTTTTAATAATAATCGATATTATGTCTCTTTATCTTGCACTTCCAACATAGCCTACTGTCTACTCTATATTATATTATACTTAGATGTTTAAGTTAGGGATGGACATGGTTCGGTTTGGACTAGTTTACTACTTAAAGCTAAACCTAAACCTGAACCAAACCATAATCGGCTTAATTTTTTTTGTACCCAGTCCAAACCAATTATATGGTAAAATTGAACCAATCCAAACCAACCAACAAAGGATTGGTTCGGATTGGGTTGTCGGTTAACATATCATGAATGAGCTAGCAATTCTACATTTAATTTTAACATTAAGGGCCAAAACTTGAGCAACTAACGCGGTCTATTTTAAACTTATTAACCTGCCATGTGATAATATATGATTTTAAAAAGTATTCAAGTAAAGTGAAATTTTAAATAAGTAAGAGTTCAGAAGAAATGAAAATTTTGATTAAAATCACTTATTTTTATCATTTATAATATATCAATGGTGAGGACAAGTTCACTAATAATATTAAAGAGTGCATAATACACATAAATATAGTAAGTATAAATTATATGCTATTATTGGTTTCGGATTGATTCAATTAATCTAAAAGTTGAACCCTGAATCAAACCAATCAAATCGATTTTTCAAAAAGTTAATATAATTTAATCCTATTAATTTTATAAACCTAACCGAACCAACCCAATAAAGCCGAGTTGGTTTTATTTTTCGATTTATCTATAACTATGTGATGTGCATCCCTAATAAGGGTGATTTTAAATACACCAACTCAATTATTCTTTTTACCGCAGTTTGAGAGAACTTGCTACTCACCCCACCAAATTTTACAAAAAGTTGTCAACTCACCCCCAAAGTGGGGCGAGTTTACTGAAAACTATATGATTAGATAAACAATATATTAGATGACGAAACTTTTCACAAAATAAAATATTCACAAAAATGATATAATAGCAACAATAGTTCATAATCTGCACGTACAAAAAAATTCTTAGAGTATGATCAAGACAAATTGTCAATATTACGTGTTTTGTATTTAATTTTGTGATGAATCACTAGTTGGGTTAAAAATGATAAGAAAGAAGATATATTTTACCATAAAAATTAAATAAACACTAAGCTAATGCTAATTTATCATAAAAATCTAAGACTTACGGTTTGAAAGCTCATAGCCTTGTACCAAATAAATTAATAAGCTGTAATAACATAAATCTAAAATAATATTTATGAAAATAATTTGAGAGTTTTTCTGTGCAAAAAGTTGCAAAATTATTAGCTACAACTTAATTTTTACCCCAAAAATTAATCAATTTCACATGGAAAAAGACAATAAGAATAATAAATGTTTTTACACAATTTCATTCAATTGAAAATCCATAGACAACAAAAATTGTGTTTTATTTGACTAATTATTGAAATGAAATGTAATTCGTGTTCTTAAGTATAAAATCTCAATTAGTACATACCCATTGATGAAGAGAATGAGAGGAGACTAAAAAAATAAAAAACCAACTTTTGTACGAAGGTAAAGGGTAGTTGTAGGAGGAAATTAATGATGGATAGGAAGAGAAAAGAAGAGAACAAGAAGAGGAAAAGAGAAATGCAAAATAAATAAATAAATAAATAAATAAACAAACAAAGAAAAATTCTATTAGCAACATAAAAGCAACACGGTGAGTTTATAAGATAATTGTGGAGTTAAATTATTAGAAATAAAAGTTTTAAACGGGTGAAAATATTAATTGAGTGAGTGCATTTTAAATCACCCTAATTTAAATATACACAAAGCCTATGCACTCTTTCTTTCTGCGCGCTACATATACATTAGAAAGAGAATATTTAACAAATTAAAAATTTGTTGAAATGATTGTGCGATAGGTCCCACCAAGACCCAAGTAACGCGGGAAGTGAAACCGGAGTGTTGTTGAACAGAGAAATAACAGGAACTTTAATTTTCTGGATTCATTTACCATTTAATTCTAGTGAAGAAAATGTTTTCTTTCAAGTTCTTAAAGCCAAGAATGCATCCTCAATACATCGATTTTCAGGCCACCGTCAAGTGGCGTCGCCGCCGCCACCACCCTCTGGATCCTTCAGGTTAACCCCCTTTTCGTATTTTTCTTTTTGATATCTTATTTAATATAGGTTATTTCAAGTTTGAATTTGGATCTGTGCATTATTTATTTAAAAAAAATATTTTTCTTACTCATGATCTTATCACATATTTTTATCTGACATATTTCATGGGTCGTACCTTAGTTGTATTTTTTGAAGGTACAACCCATGTAATATATGCATGCCCGTAAGCATATGTGATATGAATATACGGTAAGTGTAGTATTGCTCATTTATTTAATACCTTGTCCTTCACGAGGTTTCAATTGTATTACAATTATTGTATATTGCATTATTTGTTTCTAAGTTTCAGGGGCCCAAGGCGAAGTTTGAGATGGAGTCTTATTAACCATATAAATATAATTGAAGTGTCCTCTATGTGAAGATTGTGCTTTTATAATATTGGAGTAATATTTTTTTTATACGGGTAGCAATATTGTCAAAACAATATACTTATGGTTATTGCCAAAGCAATGTACTACACTAAAAGCATACGGTACAATTTTTAAACGCAATACTTGCTATACCAAAGAGAGTATTGCTTATATGTCGTGGATATTCGTAGATGCTTCTTTTTTCAATCTTCAACTCATTCTTGACATTTTCGGGCTGCATTGACTTTGACACACAAACTTTTCATGCTACAACTTGTTTTGTTGGATTTGATGGAAAAAAGAAATAAATTGTCCTAAATAAGTTAAAACATGGAGTTGTATATTGATTCTTTGGAGATCTTATGCAATCAAACAAAACAAAAGAAGAAACTATGTATTCTTCAGGGCATTTTCCATGGAATACAAGTGTAATTCAACACACCCCAATGCTTTTAGCATCAAGGAAATTGAGCTACAAGTTTTAGAGGGCCTGGAATGCAAAAGCGCTCTTCAGCCAAATGATTATAATGTATGCCGGTATGCCCTCACAATGGTGAAATGCATTAAGAGGGTATCACAATTTGAAACAATATACAAGTGATTATTTGTATTGTTGGCTTTGTATCATGGTGATCATTTTACTCAAGTAAAACCATGAAATTTGTTTCTGGATTCTTTTCGATGGCAATGCTTGCACTAATATATATATATAAAGTTAAAACAAGTTTTCTTCACTTAACATATCAGTTTTTCTTCAAATCTCAACACAAATGGATGGAACCTGAGTTGTAATGAACTTGAGACCACCTTTATATATATATATTTCTTTTGTCATTAGTGTGCACATATTTGTACATTTTGACTCGGCTCCTTATTCTTGTAGCAGCAAGAGAAAGCGCCATTGCGATTTGATCCTTCAATTAACTTGCCTCAGCATCGGCCTGGTGGTGTGGAACCCGAAAGCGGTTCCCCTGAGCTTCGCAGGTCCTTAGGGACTCATAAACCTGCAGATTTTAGGTTTAATGAAACCGTACGTATTCTCACTCACTCTGTCTCTCTATATATACATACATGTATCTCGTTATCTTTGTTGTGAAGTTAGCTTAAAACGAGCCTTATTATATAGAAACTGGAACTGCGACATGCATGTTTGACCTGTACTCCATAGTAAAATCGAATAATGTTGGTTCATAAATGATCCCGTGATTTGAGTCTCACCTAGAGTTGGGGGAGGTAGATTTCTTTGTTATTGTAGTAAACGGAGGAAACTCAGATCTTCCTTCACTAATATATATAAAGTTAAAACAAGTTTTCTTCACCCAACATATCAATTTTTCTCCAAGACTCAACACAAATGGATAAAGAACTTGTGATCACAAATGGATAAAGAACTTGTACATTTTGACTCAGCTCCTTATTCTTAGCAGCAACAGCAAGCAACATCGGGATTTGACCCTTCAAGTAACTTGCCTCATCAACAGCCTGGTGGTGTGGGACCCAAAAGCAGATCCCCTGAGCTTCACAGTTCCTCAGGGACTCGTAAACCTGCAGATTTTAGGTCTGATGAAACCGTAAGTGCTCTTCCTCTCTCTATGTATATACATACATGTATCTCATTATGTTGTGAATTTTGCTTAAATCAAGCCTTATTATATAGAAACAAGAATTGCAACATGCTTGACCTGTATGCCGCAGTAAAAATTGAATAATGGTGGTTCATAGAAGAAAATGTTTTTGAGCGAGTGGACTAGCCTGGTTAATAAAAACGCCGACCAACGCGGATATCATGGGGTTCGAGTCTCACCAGGAGCTTTTCCTCGCACTTGATATGTATACTATAGATTTCGTCTTTGAAATAAATTACCAGACCGTGTATCTTTATTTATGATTGATTGCACTAAGTTTCTAAGGAATCATTTTCCATGGTGTAACTTGGGTTTTAGATTCGATGGTAAAGATCGAAACAAAAGAGCTCTCAAAAAAATTGTACTATTAATTTGCCAATCAATTGGTTTAAATATTATGCTATCAAGCATAAAAAACTGAAAACTATGGATTCATAGGCATTCCGTGGAATATAATTGTAATTTAACATACCCATAGCGTAGCGTGAAGCTAGCTGAGCTACAAGTTTTCCATTGTACAATTTGGTGCAAAAAGACAACAATCTGCTCTCACAAGGAATTGAGCTAGAATATAAGGTACTAATGAGAAATTGGGCTGTCGTATCAACTACTAAATGTTTCAAGGGTTCGATTCCCACCCCTGCCATTCCTCATTGACCTTCTCAGTATCAATCCATCACATGTATATAAAGAAACTATATTGAAACCATCCCCATCCCCATCCTCATCCTCATCCTCATCCCCACCCTCTCCCATTCTTCATCTTTCTTGTTTTGTGCACACATTTGCACGTTTATTAATTGAATCCTTAGTAATGTATCAGGAGGGAAAAGCACCATTGGGTTCTGATCAAGCAGCAGTTGAGACAGCACCACCACGTGACTTATTGCAGCAATGGTCCAGTGCTGTGGGACCTGGAAACAGGTCCCCTGAGCTTCGCAGGTCCTTGGGGACTGGCAAACCCGCAAATTTTAGGTTTGATGAAACCGTAAGTCCACTCTTTATATATATATATATACATACATTAATCTCATTTTCTTTGTGCCTTAATATATAGAAACTAGAACTGCTACATTTTTGACCAGTGTCCCACCATGTATTAAAAATCGAATAATGATGGTTCAAGAAAGATAGTGTTTCTTAGGCTCCATTTGGTAACTAATTGGAAAATCAGAGCAAAAACAACTGAGTTAAGTGAGAAGTTGGAAATGATTTGACTAATGTGGTGAGATGTTTTTTTATTTTTTCGCTTTTTCCATGTAACAAATTTCTTTAGGTGGTGAGGAAGAAATTTTTTCCACAAACAGTAACCAAAGATTGAGAACATTTACTCATAAAAATAAGCATGAGATGGAGAGCATCTCATTTAATAACTCTTCTCATCCATTAACTCGTAAAAGTAATTCCATTTGATAACTACATGGAAATGGAAAATAAATACACTTGATTTGGTAAGAAGTTGAAAAATAAGTTGAGCGCATGTGACAAGATGCCCTTCCCATTTTATGAGTATATGTCCATAATTTTTTATAGAAATTTTTTCTTTCTCAACCACCGAAGAAAATTTCTCCATGGAAAAAGCCATAAGGATAATGGTAAAGATGAACAAAAAAGAAAGAAATAGCTCTAAATGATTTTTGTATAAATCCTTAAGGATAATGGTATTTTGGGCAAAATACTATCTGTTTCGTCTTTCTTGTGTTGTGCACAATGTTGTACTTTTTTTACTTAATTGGGTTATTGTTATTATTGTAGCAGCAGGGCCAAGCAACTGAGGATGGAGCAGCTCGGAGTGCACCACCACGTGACTTATCTAAGCAATGGCTTCATGGTGTGGGGGATCCAGAATCACATGCCTTGACCTTCACAGGTCCTTAGTCTATCGCGAACCTGCAGATTCTACGGTTGATGGAACTGTAAGCCTACTATTTGTTGAATGGTCATTGGTCAGTCACTTTCCTTTCCATTAATTTATTCAAAACTCGTAAAAGTTGCTAGCAAATTGGGTGGAAACTATTTGTTGTGTTAAATTTTAACATACTCGCAAGCGCACGAATCAATTTATAATATAGCGTATAAGCGATGTCGATCCCACAGAGACTCAAACAGTATGTTTAAATTTTGTCTTGTTAATTTTTCACTAATCCCTAATCTAGCCAAGAATAATTGATATGAATCAAAGTAATAAAATAAAACAAATAAAATAAAATAAAGGAGAGCAAGTAAATTAAATTAATAGAACTAAATTAAATACTACTAAGCAAGATAATAAAATTAATTAATTAATTGACTAGGATTTTGGAGTCATATATTTAATATCATTTTCCTAAGTATTCATGCGCATAAACTCTACTCTTATCTCGCACTAATTTGGTCTCTCGACTCTATTAGATACGGAAAATAAAATCATTAAAGTTCAATTAATTATAAAATCCAATTGTAATTCTTCAACAGCCAAACTAATGTAAAAAATCAAAACACTCATTATATCCATCAAAACACACCCTATATCTGCTCTTAACAAATCATAAGGTGAATCCAACGAAAAATAATGAGAATCCAACTTTCTCTTTTTGTCAATTAAAATAGGCATCCAATAGGAAGAATTGTATTTAACATTAAAGCATTAAATTGGTAGAGTCAATTGACATGAATACGTGCAATTGAATCAATTAAATATACTCATCCTAACCCTAACACAAATACAAATTTATGCTAACATAATAAAAATTAAATAACAAATAGAATTAAAAGAAAATTTACTTAGCATTAAATTAAAAAGTAAATATAAATCTTCAATCTTCTAGTCTTCAAAGTAAAAATAAAAGAAAACAAAAGAAATCAAGAAGAGAGAGAGAGAGATGCACGGCCTGCTGCTCACGGCTACTGCTGCTCACCATCTAAATATATAAGCATCAATGTATTTTTTAGTGGGCTTAGATTTATAATTGGCAATGGGCTTAAATAAATTAGGCTTGGCTTTGTAGATAACACTTGGGATTTTATTAAGTTAATAAGTTTGGACCTTTAGTTTAGAGGCAACTCTGGACATGGCCTCTACTATGCTGCTTTAGGCTTTTGAATGGGCTTAAATTTGGGCCCATTAATTTAAATACAATTGAATTTTCGCCCATTTACGTTGCTGCATCTTGCGTCGCAATTTCGGACCCCGAAATGACTGAATTAGAAAAAGTGCTGAACTACAAAGTTGTAGCTCTCGAAATTATCTTCAATTTAGGCTCAAGAATCGCATTATTTGGAGTTCCGAGTAAAAAGTTACGCATCCAGAAGTATTGAACACTTTTAGGTGTATTCACAAGCTTTAATTTCTCTACTTTTTTCTATCTTTTTAAATTCTTTTCTAACACCTGAAAAGTATTAAAAATACTCATATTAATAGTAATATATACTCTTCAAATTATAAATTAACATAATAAATTATATCAATTTCTCGACGCATCAAATTCCCCCCAACTTACACTTTGCTAGTCCTCGAGCAAAGCAAAAGATATCAAAATAAATTATTTTCTTAAATCCAATATTTTCAATATAATTTCAATACAATGGTTGTTTTTAAAATTTAAGATTTCATTTTCTTCACCAATGCAACTAACTCAACAAAGACATTCAAACACCCACATACTAAAGCAGTGTGACACACATACAATATCAAAGTTCTCAAACTAGCAAGATTAATAAAATATTTCATTCTCACCAATCCTCATCATACATGTGTGAATTAACAATAACATAACATCATCGATATCAAAGTAAGAAAACTTTCAAATCCCATCCAAACTATGCTTTGACTCAATTCCTCACACGGCATACACTCCACAAATGAAACACTATAGAATATGGTGTAAATGCTCTTATTACATGCGGGCAATAAAGAGTAGATGCATGTAAATTCAAAAACCTCACGCATGTATATATAAAAAACGCTATAAATGAAAAGAATATTAGTCTCATGAGCGGATATATCCCACTAGAAAAGCGAAATGCATAAATCGATCTCATCCACCACTCTCACCTCTAAACCATATTTCAAAGAATCATTAGGATTTTTTCTGAGTTGTAATGTAAGGTTTAGGTAAGGGCTATCAAATGAAGGGTATATAAAGGATTCAAAAATCTAAGAAATAAATTGAGATATAAAATTAACACTTTTGGGCTTAACTTTTAACTTCACTTGAGCCTTTTCTTTTCTTTCATCTTTTCAATTCTTTTTTTTGTATATATAATTTTCTTTTGCAGATCTCCTTTTTTTTTCACATATTTATTTTTCTTTTGATATTTGAAGGAGATTTCATAACTTCTATTTTCTTCCATATTTTTTCTTTTTTCACTTTCTTTTTCATAATTTTTTCCAAGCTCATTTTTCACTATTGCCCATACATAAGATAAATAATCTCAAAACATTCTTAGATAAAATGGTAAGCTATAAATATGGTTTAAACTCCTAACTGGAGAAGGGTAAGGATATCGGGTTAACAAATAAAGGCTCATAAAAGGCTCAAAGGGGTGACTAGCGGTATAAATGTAAAGGTAGGATATGGCTAATATGTAGGCTAACAAAGACGGCCTAAGTCACTTCCTATGGTATATAGCTCTTCGGTTCAAGCAGTATCAAGGATCTTTGAAGAAATTACATTTCATGGACATACATTTTCAGTGTTCAATCAAAGCAAAAAATAATGAGACTACGCAACGAATTACGCTTTTCAAAAATTAGAGTTGATGTATAAACCCTCAAATAGGAAGACTGGCTCAAATTCTCACGGGATATTTAGTCTCCACATTTATGTTCTTCAAGAAATTTTAAGTTATACTCACTCATCCATCTCGTCATGTAATAGTCGTCTTATGTGTATGAATACGACAAGGATCGAAAATCATAAAATTTCTACTAATAATGATAGTAAGAGAACTAAGCATGCACATGTAAAGTATTAAGACAAATGCATCATCGCTAACACACTGATTAAAAAGGAAATTTCAATTAAAATCAAAGAACCATTGCAATTTTTATTTTATTTTTTTAAAAAAATATATGCTATTTTCTGTATTTTATTTTTAATATATGCAAGACTAGCAAAGTTAAGAATTTTATCCACTCCCCACAACTTAAATGTTGCTTTGTTCTCAAAAGGACACATTAAGTTAAAATTAAAAATAATAAAGAGGGGTGTAAAATATCACCTGGATACGCGATTTATCAAATAAAATAATTCCTGCAAACTAGATAAAACTTTAAGCACATAAAGATTGTTAATCGTTCAAATAATATAAATGGCAAACAAAAATATATGAAAATAAAATCATAGCCAAATATCATCATTAAATATTTAATTTCTCGAATTTATCATAAATCAATAATCTAAAAAGTTGAGGATCATCCCAATAAAACATATATATCAATGTAAGCTTGAAAATAAAATCAAAATAAATATAGCAATTAAACTCAAGATAATAAAACTTCATTATGTAATCTTGACCTACCAGAGAAAAATAGTCACATGGTGGTGGCCATGGGTCTTGAAATATACGAAAAAAATTATGATCATTCTTAAAAAGAATTATAAGCATCATAGATATTATCATTCACATTGGGCTCAAAATAAGGAGAGTTAAAATTTAACACTTTAAAATTATGCTTAAAATTTTCTAATGGTGTAAGAAATAAATTACTAAGTTCACTCTCATCTTGAATTTCATTATCATGCAAAAAATTTGGGTTCAGTGTCATACTATTTTCAAATTGAGAAAGATCGCTAGAACCTTTATTTAAGAAATTATCAATATTTACCTCTAATTCATTACAATTAATATCATGAAAAGAATCAAGAAAAACACTAGCTTCACAGGATATATCATTATCAACTGGACCACATGTTTTTAAGAAATTTTCTAATGATATGTCACTAAAGTTCATATCTTCTTTTGAAGAAAAATAATTAACATTATTTTTGAAAAATTTATCTTCCACTAAACTATCAATTAAATTAATTTGACGAACACATTCTTCTTCATAATCCAATGATGTTTTAGTTACATCAAAAATATTAAGTTTAGCAGTAAGATTGCCAAAAGATAACTTCATCACACCATTTCGACAATTTATAAGAGCATTAGATGTAGCTAAAAATGGTCTGCCTAAAATTACTGGTATCTGCCCTTTCATATTAAGAGTAGGTTGAGTATCAATAACAACGAAATCAACCTCAATTAAAATATCTTCTATGACTCATCTAGGAATTTTTATAGATATATCAGCCAATTAAAGTGTCATATGTGTAGAATTTAATTTCCCAAGCTCTAATTTCTCATAAACAGAATACGGTAAAATATTCACACTAGCTCCTAAATCTAATAAAGCACGCTCTATATGATGATATCTTATTTTACAAGATATAGTAGGACAACCTGGATCTTTATATTTAATAGGAATTTTGCATTGAATTATGGAGCTTGCTTGTTCAGCTAAGAATGCTTTTCTAGGAACATTAGTTTTCCTCTTTTGAGTTACTAAATCTTTAAGAAACTTAGCATAAGAAGGGACTTGTTTAATTGCATCTAAGAATGGTATATTAATATGAATTTGCTTAAATACTTCTTGAATTTCTTCAAATTGAGCTTCCTTCCTATTGTCTTTTAGTTTTTGAGGAAACGGGGTTTTAGGCACAAACTTTCTAACTTCAACTTCTTTTGAATCATTAAGATTAATGGTAGAATTAGCATCTTAATTTCATGGGAGTGATTGATTCTTTGGAAATACTTTCCTCCTCTTTTTCCTCTACTTTTTCTTCGTTACTCACTGGCATTATAACTTGATTATCAATTTGGCGCCTTGATCTAAGAGTAGTAATTGAATTAACTTGCCTTTGATTATGTTCAAAAGGTGGATTTTGAATTTGATTAATATTATTATTAATAATACCTTTAGGATTAGGGACAGATTGACTAGGGAATTTACTTTTTTCGCGCTTTATTAATTGGTTAGCAAATTGACCCATCTGATTTTCTAAACGTGTTATTGCTTGGGTATTTATTAAAGTAGTATTTTTTTACCTCATTCATAAATGATTTCAAATTATCTTCTAGGGATGAAAATTGTTGTTGTGTAACAAAAGATGTAGCATTATTCATGTTCAGAGGAACTCTAAAACCTAGTGGGTTTTGACGAATGTTATTATTCTGATTTTTCATATTATTAATCGATTGATTTTGCGACCATGAAAAATTAGGTTGATTTCTCCACTCGGGATTATAAGTTTCTGAATAAGGGTTGTAATTTTGCCTAAATTCATTAGTAGCATTAACTTGTCCTAGATTATCTACAGTGTACCCTAACATAGATGGACAAGATGTAGCTACATGCATAGGACTAGCACAAATAGAGCACACTTCATTCTGCACAAGGTTAACTGAGTTATTAGACAATCTTATCGTTAAGGCTTCTAATTTTTTATTTAGACTATCTAATTGTCTTCTAGTTTCTACATCTTCATGAATCTCATAAATTTCCCCCTTTTTAGATTGAGATTGTATTCCCTTTTTAGAAAAGTCCCATTGTTGAGAACTTTCAGACAAATTCTCTAAGAATTGATAAGCTTCATCTTCATTTAGACTTAGAAAACTACCCCTATTTATAGATTCTATCATATTTCGATTAGTTTGTGAGAGGCCATTATAAAAATATTGAATTAATCTCCAAGGTTCAAAACCATGATGTGGACATCTAAGTAATATATCTTTAAATCTTTCCCATGCTTCAAAGAATTTTTCCTCATCATCTTGGCAAAAATCAGTTATTTTTCTTCTAAGTTCATTAGTTTTAGCCATAGGAAAAAAATTTGCTAAAAATTTAGTAACCAACCCCTCCCATGTTGTGATAGATCTTGAGGGTAAGGAGTTTAACCAAGCTTTAGCTTTATTTTTTAAAGAAAAGGGGAATAAATGCAACCTAACGGATTCATCAGAAAAATTTTGAAATCTAAAAGTAGCGCATATTTCTAAAAAATCTTTTATATGCAGATAAGGATCTTCCATCTCTAAGCCATTAAAAGTAGGGAGTAATTGAATTACATGAGGTTTTAATTCAAAGTGAACTGCTGTAGTAGCCGGTAAAACAATGCATGAAGGAGGATTAGTAGATATAGGTGCAAATAGTTCTTTTAAAGTCCTGTTGTCTTCACGATCCCCCATCTTTAATTCTTCTTCAAATAAAGGATTAATTTCTAAATTTTCTATCCTATGAAGCCTCACTTTTCCTCGTTTCCAACAAACGCTCATAAACTAAACAATTTCTTCTTTTTAAATTTTTTTTACTATTATTTTTAATAATATGATTTATAAATTTAATTAAATTTTTTTTTGGGGTTTTTTTATAATAATAATATACTATTAATAATAAAAGCCTTTTTAAATTATTTTTTATATTTAAATTATTTTTTATTAATAATTAATTAATTAATTTTTATTTTTAATAAAATAATTATATTAATAATAATAATAAATATATATATATATATATAATATTAATAATAACTTATTTAAGAGGTATTAATAATAAATATTTTTTAAAAAAAATAATAAAAAAATTAATAATAATATTAATAATAATAATCTTAATATATATTGGAGTAAATAAAAGGGTTAATAATAATGAAGAACGGCTTCAGACAAAAAAAGGTTTCCTTGTTGATGTCAAGTATTGAACCTATGACCTCTTTTATCCAAAACCATACACTTACCAACCAGGACAGAAACACTTAGTGAAATTTGTTGCACTATTGCGTATATATTGTTTCGCACCCAGATCTTTTAATTACCCCAAAATTAAATAAATAAATACTTTTTTTTTAAGTATATATATATCCGAATATTCTGGTTTCTGTTTTTTGTATTCTGTTTTTTTTTAAATATATAAAGAAACTAGTAGAAGGATTGTAATTACTAAATTAACAAGATAAGATTAGAATCCCCGGCAACGGTGCCAAAAACTTGTTGTGTTAAATTTTAATATACTCGCAAGCGCACGAATCAATTTATAAAACTTGTTGTGTTAAATTTTAATATACTCGCAAGCGCACGAATCAATTTATAATATAGCGTATAAGCGAGGTCGATCCCACAGAGACTCAAACAGTATGTTTAAATTTTGTCTTGTTAATTTTTCACTAATCCCTAATCTAGCCAAGAATAATTGATATGAATCAAAGTAATAAAATAAAACAAATAAATAAAATAAAGGAGAGCAAGTAAATTAAATTAATATAACTAAATTAAATACTACTAAGCAAGATAATAAAATTAATTAATTAATTGACTGGAATTTTGGAGTCATATATTTAATATCATCTTCCTAAGTATTCATGCGCATAAACTCTACTCTTATCTCGCACTAATTTGGTCTCTCGACTCTATTAGATGCGGAAAATAAAATCATTAAAGTTTAATTAATTATAAAATTCAATTGTAATTATTCCACAGCCAAACTAACGTATAAAATCAAAACACTCATTATATCCATCAAAACACACCCTATATCCGCTCTTAACAAATCATAAGGTGAATCCAACGAAAAATAATGAAAATCCAACTTTATTTTTTTGTCAATTAAAATAGGCATCTAATAGGAAGAATTATATTTAACATTAAAGCATTAAATTGGTAGAGTCAATTGACATAAATACGTGCAATGGAATCAATTAAATATACTCATCCTAACCCTAACACAAATTTACGCTAACATAATAAAAATTAAATAACAAATAGAATTGAAAGAAAATTTACTTAGCATTAAATTAAAAAGTAAATATAAATCTTCAATCTTTTAGTCTTCAAAGTAAAAATAAAAGAAAACAAAAGAAATCAAGAAGAGAGAGAGAGAGAGAGAGAGAGAGAGAGAGAGATGCACGGCCTGCTGCTCACGGCTACTGCTGCTCACCATCTAAATATATAAGCATCAATGTATTTCCTAGTGGGCTTAGATTTATAATTGGCAATGGGCTTAAATAAATTAGGCTTGGCTTTGTAGACAACACTTGGGCTTTTATTAAGTTAATAAGTTTGGACCTTTAGTTTAGAGGCAACTCTGGACATGGCCTCTACTATGCTGCTTGAGGCTTTTGAATGGGCTTAAATTTGGGCCCATTAATTTAAATACAATTGAATTTTCGTCCATTTACGTTGTTTCATCTTGCTTCGCAATTTCGGACCCCGAAATGGCTTAATTAGAAAAAGTGCTGAACTACAAAGTTGTAGCTCTAGAAATTATCTTCAATTTAGGCTCAAGAATCGCATTATTTGGAGTTCCGAGTAAAAAGTTACGCATTCAGAAGTATTGAACACTTTTAGGTGTATTCACAAGCTTTAATTTCTCTACTTTTTTCTATCTTCTTAAATTCTTTTCTAACACCTGAAAAGCATTAAAAATACTCATATTAATAATAATATATGCTCTTCAAATTATAAATTAACATAATAAATTATATCAATTTCTCGACGCATCAAATTCCCCCTAACTTACACTTTGCTAGTGCTCGAGCAAAGCAAAAGATATCAAAATAAATTATTTTCTTAAATCCAAGATTTTCAATATAATTTCAATACAATGGTTGTTTTTAAAATTTAAGATTTCCTTTTCTTCAACAATGCAACTAACTCAACAAAGACATCCAAACACCCACATACTAAAGCAGTGTGACACACATACAATATCAAAGTTCTCAAACTAGCAAGATTAATAAAATATTTCATTCTCACCAATCCTCATTGTACGTGTGTGAATTAACAACAACATAACATCATCGATATCAAAGTAAGAAAACTTTCAAATCCCATCCAAACTATGCTTTGACTCAATTCCTCACACGGCATACACTTCACAAATGAAACACTATAGAATATGGTGTAAATGCTCTCATTACATGCGGGCAATAAAGAGTAGATGCATGTAAATTCAAAAACCTCACGCATGTATATATGAAAAACGCTATAAATGAAAAGAATATTAGTCTCATGAACGGATATATCCCACTAGAAAAGCGAAATGCATAAATTGATCTCATCCACCACTCTCACCTCTAAACCATATTTCAAAGAATCATTAGGACTTTTTCTGGGTTGTAATGTAAGGTTTAGGTAAGGGCTATCAAATGAAGAGTATATAAGGAATTCAAAAATCTAAGAAATAAATTGAGATATAAAATTAACACTTTTGGGCTTAACTTTTAACTTCACTTGAGCCTTTTCTTTTCTTTCATCTTTTCAATTCTTTTTTTTTTAAATATATAATTTTCTTTTGCAGATCTCCTCTTTTTTTTCACATATTTATTTTTCTTTTGATATTTGAAGGAGATTTCATAACTTATATTTTCTTCCATATTTTTTCTTTTTTCACTTTCTTTTTCATATTTTTTTCCAAGCTCATTTTTCACTATTGCCCATACATAAGATAAATAATCTCAAAATATTCTTAGATAAAATGGTAAGCTATAAATATGGTTTAAACTCCTAACTGGAGAAGGGTAAGGATATCGGGTTAACAAATAAAGGCTCATAAAAGGTTCAAAGGGGTGACTAGCGGTATAAATGTAAAGGTAGGATAAGGCTAATATGTAGGCTAACAAAGACGGCCTAAGTCGCTTCCTATGGTATATAGCTCTTCGGTTCAAGCAGTATCAAGGATCTTTGAAGAAATTACATTTCATGGACATACCTTTCCAGTGTTCAATCAAAGCAAAAAATAATGAGACTACGCAACGAATTACGCTTTTCAAAAATTGGAGTTGATGTATAAACCCTCAAATAGGAAGACTGGCTCAAATTCTCACAGGATATTTAGTCTCCACATTTATGTTCTTCAAGAAATTTTAAGTTGTACTCACTCATCCATCTCGTCATGTAATAGTTGTCTTATGTGTCACACTGATTAAAAAGGAAATTTCAATTAAAATCAAAGAACCATTGCAATTTTTTTTTTATTTTTTTAAAAAAATATATGCTATTTTCTGTATTTTATTTTTAATATATGCAGGACTAGCAAAGTTAAGAATTTTATCCACTCCCCCCAACTTAAATGTTGCTTTGTTCTCAAAGGAACACATTAAGTTAAAATTAAAAATAATAAAGAGGGGTGTAAAATATCACCTGGATACGCGATTTATCAAATAAAATAATTCCTGCAAATTAGATAAAACTTTAAGCACATAAAGATTGTTAATCGTTCAAATAATATAAATGGCAAACAAAAATATATGAAAATAAAATCATAGCCAAATATCATCATTAAATATTTAATTTCTCGAATTTATCATAAATCAATAATCTAAAAAGTTGAGGATCATCCCAATAAAACATATATATCAATGTAAGCTTGAAAATAAAATCAAAATAAATATAGCAATTAAACTCAAGATAATAAAACTTCATTATGTAATCTTGACCTACCAGAGAAAAATAGTCACATGGTGGTGGCCATGGGTCTTGAAATATACGAAAAAAATTATGATCATTCTTAAAAGAATTATAAGCATCATAGATATTATCATTCACATTTGGCTCAAAATAAGGAGAGTTAAAATTTAACACTTCAAAATTATGCTTAAAATTTTCTAATGGTGTAAGAAATAAATTACTAAGTTCAATCTCATCTTGAATTTCATTATCATGCAAAAAATTTGGGTTCAGTGTCATACTATTTTCAAATTGAGAAAGATCGCTAGAACCTTTATTTAAGAAATTATCAATATTTACCTCTAATTCATTACAATTAATATCATGAAAAGAATCAAGAAAAACACTAGCTTCACAGGATATATCATTATCAACTGGACCACAAGTTTTTAAGAAATTTTCTAATGATGTGTCACTAAAGTTCATAGCTTCTTTTGAAGAAAAATAATTAACATTATTTTTGAAAAATTTATCTTCCACTAAACTATCAATTAAATTAATTTGACGAACACATTCTTCTTCATAATCCAATGATGTTTTAGTTACATCAAAAATATTAAGTTCAGCAGTAAGATTGCCAAAAGATAACTTCTTCACACCATTTCGACAATTTATAAGAGCATTAGATGTAGCTAAAAATGGTCTGCCTAAAATTACTGGTATCTGCCCTTTCATATTAAGAGTAGGTTGAGTATCAATAACAACGAAATCAACCTTAATTAAAATATCTTCTATGACTCCTCTAGGAATTTTTATAGATCTATCAGCCAATTAAAGTGTCATATGTGTAGAATTTAATTTCCCAAGCTCTAATTTCTCATAAACAGAATACGGTAAAATATTCACACTAGCTCCTAAATCTAATAAAGCACGCTCTATATGATGATCTCCTATTTTACAAGATATAGTAGGACAACCTGGATCTTTATATTTAATAGGAATTTTGCATTGAATTATGGAGCTTGCTTGTTCAGCTAAGAATGCTTTTCTAGGAACATTAGTTTTCCTCTTTTGAGTTACTAAATCTTTAAGAAACTTAGCATAAGAAGGGACTTGTTTAATTGCATCTAAGAATGGTATATTAATATGAATTTGCTTAAATACTTCTTGAATTTCTTCAAATTGAGCTTCCTTCCTATTGTCTTTTAGTCTTTGAGGAAACGGGGCTTTAGGCACAAACTTTCTAACTTCAACTTCTTTTGAATCATTAAGATTAATGGTAGAATTAGCATCTTTCATGGGAGTGATTGATTCTTTGGAAATACTTTCTTCCTCTTTTTCCTCTACTTTTTCTTCGTTACTCACTGGCATTCTAACTTGATTATCAATTTGGCGCCCTGATCTAAGAGTAGTAATTGAATTAACTTGCCCTTGATTATGTTCAAAAGGTGGATTTTGAATTTGATTAATATTATTATTAATAATACCTTTAGGATTAGGGACAGATTGACTAGGGAATTTACTTTTTTCGCGCTTTATTAATTGGTTAGCTAATTGACCCATCTGATTTTCTAAACGTGTTATTGCTTGGGTATTTATTAAAGTAGTATTTTTTACCTCATTCATAAATGATTTCAAATTATCTTCTAGGGATGAAAATTGTTGTTGTGTAACAAAAGATGTAGCATTAGTCATGTTCAGAGGAGCTCTAAAACCTAGTGGGTTTTGACGAATGTTATTATTCTGATTTTCCATATTATTAATCGATCGGTTTTGCGACCATGAAAAATTAGGTTGATTTCTCCACTCGGGATTATAAGTTTTCTGAATAAGGGTTGTAATTTTGCCTAATTTCATTAGTAGCATTTACTTGTCCTAGATTATCTACAGTGTACCCTAACATAGATGGACAAGATATAGCTACATGCATAGGACTAGCACAAATAGAGCACACTTCATTCTGCACAAGGTTAACTGAGTTATTAGACAATCTTATCGTTAAGGCTTCTAATTTTTTATTTAGACTATCTAATTGTCTTCTAGTTTCTACATCTTCATGAATCTCATAAATTTTCCCCTTTTTAGATTGAGATTGTATTCCCTTTTTAAAAAAGTCCCATTGTTGAGAACTTTCAGACATATTATTCTCTAAGAATTGATAAGCTTCATCTTCATTTAGACTTAGAAAACTACCCCTATTCATAGATTCTATCATATTTCGATTAGTTTGTGAGAGGCCATTATAAAAATATTGAATTAATCTCCAAGGTTCAAAACCATGATGTGGACATCTAAGTAATATATCTTTAAATCTTTCCCATGCTTCAAAGAATTTTTCCTCATCATATTGGCAAAAATCAGTTATTTTTCTTCTAAGTTCATTAGTTTTAGCCATAGGAAAAAATTTTGCTAAAAATTTAGTAACCAACTGTAGACACCCCGATCCGTGACCCCCGCAAGAACCCTAAACGACCTACGAGACTACTGTTTTTGGAGCCCGGGACCCACCCGAGCATCCGAAACTACCCCGGGGGGGTTTTGTTGCGCGACAAACCTTTTTTATGAAGGATTGTCGCACGACATATCACATTGTCGCGCGACAATCATTGGAATGTCGCGCGACAATCCCACTATGTCGCGCGACAATCTCTCTCTGCACCCGACCAACCACTTTCTGACACATCACAGTGTCAGGACCCATCACTTCAGCCGCTTGTCGCGCGACAATCCCACTATGTCGCGCGACAATCCCTCTCTGCACCCGACCAACCACTTTCTGACACATCACAGTGTCAGGACCCATCACTTCAGCCGATTGTCGCGCGACAAACAGATATGTCGCGCGACACTTGCCTTTTTTGGGGAAATGTCGCGCGACAATCTTCCCCGAGCACTATAAATAGGCCAACACCCCCAAGGGTTAGAGGCAGCAACTTGAATCTAGAAATTCTGAGTTTTAGTCTGATTTTATCAAGCATTTTATATTATCATCTTATCTCTGAAGAATTATCGAATCTATTCCCGACACTCGACGTGTCCCGTCTCTAGAAGCGAATTCTCGGAAATATCTGAAGAAGGAGAAGATTATTATCGCCGGAGATCTCTCTGCCGTATTATATTTTCTTTCTTATTATTATTCTCGTCGGGAAGGTAAATAAAGTTTCTTCTCGTAATTAAATAAGATATTCGCATGTTAGTTTTTTTGTAAACTTTTAGAATTCGATTTTTTCCTAACAGGGCGCTGCCCCGCACCCCGCGACCTGACCGGGCAGGTCGATCCCCGTCCTGGTAAGCGAAGTGGCAACATGGTTGGGCTAGATTCCTAACGCGCTCGAAAAATAGGTCTATCTGTGTACTTGTTTTATTTCTGTTGTTTTGTCCACGTTTTATTTGAATAAACTTATTGCCAAGTTATAAATAGTCTACCGTTTTCAAAACAAAAGACCCTGATAAAACCATTTGCAAAACCAGAAGAGTAAGTATGTTATCGTCCGGATAAAATTCTGTTTTCAAAACCCAGACTGATACGACTTATCTAGGAATTAGAATCAACATATCCTGTCTTCTCTATAGACTGCGACGTGATTGATAACTCTCCCCAAAGAGTTCTAGTTCCATATTAAATTAGTCCCGACATAGATCCGAACTTTTACAAAAGTAAACACAACACGAGAAAACCGTCATTATCTGAGGAAATAATACGGGATACTCTTTCAAAATAAAAGGTTTTGTCACTTGTATTTACACCTTTTAAATAAAAACATCGGATCTCGGAACACAAAGGTTTTCATCACTTTCCCGTTTTCCCCCAGAAATTAGGGTTTTCATTTGAAGAGTAGTAGACTGTCAGTAAAAACATCCAAGTTTTTCAACATAGAATAAACATATAAAGACCACTAGAGACCGAAAGGGCGGAATGGGTGCTTAACACCTTCCCAAACCGTAATATAGTTCCCGAGCCCTATAGAATCCTGGTTTCGCAGACAAATGTGTAAAGAAAGGCTTATCTGTAGCCTTTCCCCTTACACAACCCTTTTTGTCCGTTTTCTCGTAAAACGTACTGGCGACTCTGAACGAATCCCTTTGCATCTAGAATAGACGTAGGGACACATGATAAGAATCATCAAACAACTCCAAGCAAATGGAGCGACAGAATCCGTTCCGACGCTTCAGACGCCCAAACGAGCGGGGACGAGACCCGGGGGTCGCATTTGCGGATTCTCACACCAACCCCTCCTATGTTGTGATAGATCTTGAGAGTAAGGAGTTTAACCAAGCTTTAGCTTTATTTTTTTAAGAAAAGGGGAATAAACGCAACCTAACGGATTCATCAGAAAAATTTTGGAACCTAAAAGTAGCGCATATTTCTAAAAAATCTTTTATATGCAGATAAGGATCTTCCATCTCTAAGCTATTAAAAGTAGGGAGTAATTAAATTACATGCGGTTTTAATTTAAAGTGAACTGCTGTAGTAGCCGGTAAAACAATGCATGAAGGAGGATTAGTAGATATAGGTGCAAATAGTTCTTTTAAAGTCCTGTTGTCTTCACGATCCCCCATCTTTAATTCTTCTTCAAATAAAGGATTAATTTCTAAATTTTCTATCCTATGAAGCCTCACTTTTCCTCGTTTCCAACAAACGCTCATAAACTAAACAATTTCTTCTTTTTAAATTTTTTTTACTATTATTTTTAATAATATGATTTATAAATTTAATTAAATTTTTTTTTGGGGTTTTTTTATAATAATAATATACTATTAATAATAAAAGCCTTTTAAATTATTTTTTATATTTAAATTATTTTTTATTAATAATTAATTAATTAATTTTTATTTTTAATAAAATAATTATATTAATAATAATAATAAAAATATATATATAATATTAATAATAACTTATTTAAGAGGTATTAATAATAAATATATTTTTAAAAAAAAAATAATAAAAAAAAAATAATAATAATATTAATAATAATAATCTTAATATATATTGGAGTAAATAAAAGGGTTAATAATAATGAAGAATGGCTTGAGACAAGAAAAAGGTTTCCTTGTTGATGTCAAGTATTGAACCTATGACCTCTTTTATCCAAAACAATACACTTACCAACTAGGACAGAAACACTTAGTGAAATTAGTTGCACTATTGCATATATATTGTTTCGCGCCCAGATCTTTTAATTACCCCAAAATTAAATAAATAAATACCTTTTTTTTTTTAAGTATATATATATCCGAATATTCTGGTTTCTGTTTTTTGTATTCTGGTTTTTTTTTAAATATATAAAGAAACTAGTAGAAGGAATGTAATTACTAAATTAACAAGATAAGATTAGAATCCCCGGCAACGGCGCCAAAAATTTGTTGTGTTAAATTTTAATATACTCGCAAGCGCACGAATCAATTTATAATATAGCGTATAAGCGATGTCGATCCCATAGAGACTCAAACAATATGTTTAAATTTTGTCTTGTTAATTTTTCACTAATCCCTAATCTAGCCAAGAATAATTGATATGAATCAAAGTAATAAAATAAAACAAATAAATAAAATAAAGGAGAACAAGTAAATTAAATTAATAGAACTAAATTAAATACTACTAAGCAATATAATAAAATTAATTAATTAATTGACTGGGATTTTGGAGTCATATATTTAATATCATCTTCCTAAGTATTCATGCGCATAAACTCTACTCTTATCTCGCACTAATTTGGTCTCTCGACTTTATTAGATGTGAAAAATAAAATCATTAAAGTTTAATTAATTATAAAATTCAATTGTAATTATTCCACAGCCAAACTAACGTATAAAATCAAAACACTCATTATATCCATCAAAACACACCCTATATCCGCTCTTAACAAATCATAAGGTGAATCCAACGAAAAATAATGAGAATCCAACTTTATTTTTTTGTCAATTAAAATAGGCATCCAATAGGAAGAATTGTATTTAACATTAAAGCATTAAATTGGTAGAGTCAATTGATATGAATACGTGCAATTAAATCAATTAAATATACTCATCCTAATCCTAGCACAAATTTACGCTAACATAATAAAAATTAAATAACAAATAAACTTAAAAGAAAACTTACTTGGCATTAAATTAAAAAGTAAATATAAATTTTCAATCTTCTAGTCTTCAAAGTAAAAATAAAAGAAAACAAAAGAAATCAAGAAGAGAGAGAGAGAGAGAGAGAGAGAGAGATGCACGGCCTGCTGCTCACGGCTACTGCTGCTCACCATCTAAATATATAAGCATCAATGTATTTCCTAGTGGGCTTAGATTTATAATTGGCAATGGGCTTAAATAAATTAGGCTTGGCTTTGTAGACAACACTTGGGCTTTTATTAAGTTAATAAGTTTGGACCTTTAGTTTAGAGGCAACTCTGGACATGGCCTCTACTATGCTGCTTGAGGCTTTTGAATGGGCTTAAATTTGGGCCCATTAATTTAAATACAATTGAATTTTCGTCCATTTACGTTGTTTCATTTTGCTTCGCAATTTCGGACCCTGAAATGGCTTAATTAGAAAAAGTGCTGAACTACAAAGTTGTAGCTCTAGAAATTATCTTCAATTTAGGCTCAAGAATCGCATTATTTGGAGTTCCGAGTAAAAAGTTACGCATTCAGAAGTATTGAACACTTTTAGGTGTATTCACAAGCTTTAATTTCTCTACTTTTTTCTATCTTCTTAAATTCTTTTCTAACACCTGAAAAGCATTAAAAATACTCATATTAATAATAATATATGCTCTTCAAATTATAAATTAACATAATAAATTATACTAATTTCTCGACGCATCACTATTTTAAAAGGATACATATAACATAATTTCTTCTGTATTATACCCACCAAAAAGTGTACAATTTCTATCATTTTTCTTTTTTGGGAGTTTTTTTTTTCGAGAAAAAAAGGAAGAATTGTTTGTTTATATAACATGAATACCAGAAGTGCTCTCTTAAGATAGAAGCTTCCTTAATTCTGGTTTCTCATTTCAGGAAATGATTGAGGAATTCCGTTGCAAAGCTAAAATTCCAAGCATTGAATCAAAAGTTGCGTAGCTGAAACTAGAACTTGCAGAAAAGAATGAAATTTGGAAATCCCCCGAGCCTCGCCGTTCCTATGTAAGTTTCTCTCCGCCACGTCCCACCCAATTCCTCAGTGACAATCTACTTATCAATCCACCACCACCTGACTTATTATTGTATCAGGAGGGCCAAGCACCATTGGGCTCTGGTCATGCAGCAGCTGAGACGACAACACCACGTGACTTATTACAGCAACGGCCCGGTGGTGTGGGACCTAGAAGCAGATCCCCTGAGCTTCACAGGTCCTTGGGGACTGGCAAACCTGCAGATTTTAGGTTTGATGGAACCGTAAGTCCACTCTCTATGTATCTATACTATATATAAAAGTACGAATAAATGTAAGCGTTTTTCCCTTTTCTTGTATGGTCAAATATGCCCCTTGATTTTATAATTATATATCAACCTAAGATAATTAGACTTCTTATTAATTTTTTTTTAACTTATAAGAGTCCATATTAGAATCAAAGTTTACATTGATAGAAACTTCTTATTATTTAACTAATAAATGTCCACGTTAAAATCAAAGTCTACATTGAGTATAATATTGCATTATTTGTTGAACTTATAGAGTCTACATTATAATCAAAGTTTACATTGATAGAGACTTCTTATTGTTTAGCTAATAAGAGTCCACATTAGAATCAAAATCTACATTCAATAAAATATGGCATTATTTATTTAACAAGCTTTTTCACAATTGCATTATCGAGAACTTTCAATCTCTCCTCAACTGTTGTGTTCAGGTTATATGAGGTTATCACTATTCTTTTAATTTATTTAAGATCACTATTTGTCAAGCAATTTTTTTGTTTATTGTTGTTTGATTTATAGTTAGTACTTTGATAATAAGTTGTAAAGAGGAGTTCAAGTTATATCACTATCCTTTTTCTTTAGTAAGATCACTATTTGTCAAACAATTTTTTGTTTATTGTCGTTCAATCTATTATTATTGTTCATTCCTTGATATAGAAGTTGCAAAGAGGAGAACTGAAGGTATTTTTTTAAAATTTTTGGTTATTTGATTTGTAATTCTAAAATAAAATACTCATAAATAACCACGTGCAGCGCACGTGTTGGAAAGCTAGTATGTATACATACATGTATCCCATTATCTTTGTGCCTTATCATATAGAAACTAGAATTGCTACATTTTTGACCTGTGTCCCATATTAAAAATCGAATAATCATGGTTTATAAAAGATAGTGTTGGTTAAGCTCCATTTGCCAACTAGTTGGAAAATAAGAGAAAAACAATTGAGTTATGTAAGAAGTTGGAAATGATTTGACTAATGTGGTGTGATGTTTTCTTACTTTTTCACTTTTTCCATGGAAGAAATTTTTTTGGGTGGCAAGAAGAAATTTTTTTGTGGTAAATAACAGAAGAATATCTACTTATAAAAATAAGCACAAGATGGTGAGCAACTCATAAATTACTCATCTCATTTTCTAAGCACGAGACGGCGAGCATCTCATTTTCTAATTTCTCATGAAAGTATTTCATTTTCCATCTTGGTTATCAGAAGGAGCCATAGTGGTTAAAATATCACTAGGAGCTCTTCCTCGCACTTGATGTCCTATAGATTTCTTGGCAAGAAGTTACTATGATGACTTCTTTTCCCTCAGAAAAGACGATAGTTCCACATCCATCTTTATTTGTGCTTGGTTGCACTACAATTTTAAGGAATCGTTTTCCATGGTACAATTTTTGGATTCAATGGTAATTAAAAAAAAGGGAAAGAAAATAGCTCTAAAATACACTATACTATTGAATTGGAAGTTGGTTCCTTATATTTTAAGCAATCAAACTCACAGAAGGTGAAAACTATGGATTCATTAGCAACTTTTTAGGTCCATCTATTTGTTTCTGCCTTTCATGTGTTGCGCACATTGTTGTACTTTAATTTTTGACTTAACTGGCTCCTTATTAATGTAGCAGCAGGGTGGAACACCTGAGCATGAAACAGCTCAGAGTGCACCACCACGTGAATTATCTCAGCAACGGCTTCGTGGTGTGGGATCGGGAAGCTGATGCCATGACCTTCAAAAGTCCTTAGCCATTCACAAACCCACAGATTCTGGGGTTGATGAAATTGTAAGTATGATATTTCTTGAATGGTCCCTTTTAACTTTTTGGTAGAAATTTTAAAAACTTGATTTTAAAATCTCAACCAAATACCACCTAAACTTTATAGAAACATGTATTTTTAACCCAAAACAATAGTTATATTTATAAAATGAATATATATAGAATCAAAATTCTTTTTAAGATAGATTAAAAATATTTAAAAATAAATTTTGCTGAGCTGGTCCAATAACAAAAATTATACTAGTCTAAATTTTGAATTTCAAATTCATAGGGGCTTTTGCACTGTACCGATCTAAGTTATAAAAAAACCGTACCGGTTTGATATATGATTGATGCGCACCACTTTTGTTTTCCTTGCCCAACGTATAAACCATTACATTAAGAATCAAATGGGCTTGGCCCATTAATGGTGTACAAAGCTTTATGAAAGGGCACATGGGGTTTGATTCAAGAATCTTTTGACTTTTTTTATTTAATAAAATTATTTATTTAACAAAAAATTATCTTAATTTTTTTTTTTTTATTTTATCGTATTAAATTCGTTTGAACTTTAATTTGACTTAAATTTCAAAAGTAACTTTATGGAATATATTAAACATGAAAAAAAAAATTCTCAATAATTTGTGTAGACGAGACTATTCGAATTTCGGCAAAACTCAGTAAAATACTTAAAAATATGTTTGACTCAAAAGACTTTTAAATTTGAATTTTAAGTTCAACTACCACATATATTTTGAATCAAACTATATTACTAACTTACTTTAGGTCCAGAATTATGAACAATGAATTCGGTAAATTTAGTGAATTTCCGTTAATTGTCTTATCTTCAAATTTTCAATTCGACTCAAACAATTATAACAGAAAATTTTCTTTTGGAATTGAAATCAAGCCAACTAAGAATATAAACCTAACATTGTTCTCTATAGCTATAACATTTATAAGTCTCTCTCGAACTTTAGCCAAACTAAAATAGTGTCTCTCTAACGTTTGGCACTGTCAAATAAGCCTAACTCAACCAGGTAGCAAATGTAGGCGCACACAAATAGTCTACATTGGAAAGGCAATGGATATGTAAATTATTGTTAGAACATTTATAATGGAAAGGTAGTATAGTGTAAAGTGATGTAAATTTATCTTGCCAGACACGCAATAGTTAAATAATTTAAAATAAAATATTGATCCATAGAATAAGTTATTATAATTTAAGTTAAGTTCCTTAACACAAGTCCATAGTTAAGTGTGTGGTTTGCAGAGCTGGCACATCAGTTAAGGCAACTTAAGCACATGCTTAAGGCCTAATTGATGGAAAGGGGATTCATTTTATTAAGCTTATGTATAATATGAACATGTCTCATCTTTTTTTAACAAAATACGAATAAATTCGCCAAGGGAATGTCATTGGGTGGGGCCCATACTTATTACTATGCAATTTATTTTAGAATGCAAAATAAAATTTTTAACTTTAGTTGAATCTATTTTTTTATTATTATTTTAATTAATTTCTACTTAGCTTAATCGTTTAAATGTATCATCTTTGTTAAATTATTTTCTAGTTGATTTTCATAAAATCAAAGTGCTAAAGATGTTTTTCTTATTTATTAAAAAACATGCTTTATTATTTCTCACTAATTTGTTATATCTTTTGGTTACAGTTCTTTCGAAATTGTAGTATACATACATGAAATGCAAGAAAAATATAATTGTGGTTTTAAAAGAAGTCACAAAGAGAAAATTAGACTTCATTATTTTATAAACATTTTTCAAAACCGATTCAATACACAATTTATTAGTAAAATATTGTTCACTATAAAAATATTTCACCTAGGGCCCCAAATATCTTAGGACTGCCTCTGTTGGTTCGGGGTGTGATGCCGTACTATTGGCCGTAGATAAATATACATATACTTATCATACATATGTATTTTCGGCCCGAAAAAGCTTGTGGGCATTTTGAGGTTAGGCCTACTCATCGTTGAACCCTAATTTACAGTTGTTTAAGAAATGTATACTGGCTAATTTTTCTCTCTCTTTACCACAACAAAGTTCTTCTTGTATATAAGGATAATAACATTATAAATAATATTTAGATTTTACTTTGACAAGAGAGGTATACCGGCTGGTTTCATTGTCTCTTTTTTTTTTTTTGCTTTGACCACTATTTAAATATTTAAGGCTCCGTTTGATAATAACATATAAAATAATAAGAAAAATACTTGCTTAGTGCAAGAAGTTAAAAAAATAAGTTGAGGCATGCGATGAAATACTCTCCATCTCATGCTCATTTTTATAAGTAGATATCGTACGTCTTTCTTTATTTTTTGTAGAAAATTTTTCTTCATCAACCACTAAAGAAAATTTTTCCATGAAAAAAGTCACAAAATAAGAAAATATCTCACATATCTCAACTTATTTTCCAATTTCTCTCAAAAATCAAACAAAGGGCGAAGCCAAGAATCTTCCAAGGGAGTGTCTAATAGTAATAGACAAAAAAATAATTTGTTTGTTTATCTAATATATACATTGATTATATTTTTTTATTAAAATGATAGACATAAAGCAAAGGTGGAACATGAGTGGTTGAGGGAAATAAAAATTCGGCTTGTACCCATTGACGCCTCTTGATGCATTGAGCAGTGCCCTGCTCTTTTTTTTTTTGTTTTTGCTAAATAATAAATATTTAAAAGAGTTATGGATTAGTAGGCTTATAATATTTAAGCTAGGCTAACATAAGTGAGCTTATACTAATTTTTTTTCTTTTTTTAACAAATGCTAGTGGATTTTTCAAAAGTTTTCACTAGGCTGAAGCCTGAATCCCACTTTGTCCTCTCTTGGATCCACCCATAAATCAAACGGACCATAAGCAGTTATTTTTTATCAGCAGTAGTTAAACTACTTATATGCTATAAAATTATGTTCTTAGTCACCATTTTTTTTAACGAAATAGCACATTGTAGCAAAAAAATAAAAAAAGGGGCGCATTGCCACTTATTCATATCAACTTAATGTTTGTAGTTTTTTCACCAATAATGCATTACCACACGTAGAAACTTTTTATAATAATAGAGATTAAAAATCTAAATCAATTATTTGTGTGACGTAAACATAGCATAACATAAAGGTAGTATTCAAAATTTTTATTATCTTTTTTTATGCCTAGGATGTCTAGGCCAGCTTTCATGCATCTCAATTAACTCTTTTCGCTGAGAATGTCAACCGTTGGCCGCTAGATATTTTAGATCTATCGGGACTTGATCTAGGTAGCTTTTAGTCGAGTCCGGTTTTCTGACCCCGGTTACTTTAATTTCTTTGTTATCGTATTAAATAATATGCTTGGATGTGTGATCTTGCGAGCGTGTTGGTTATGAGTAGAAAATAATTGCATTTTATGAAAAGTAACAAGATGAGATGAGCTAGCAATTTGACAAATAGTTTTATATTTATTATTTCTTTTATGAGTAGATGTTCTCTCAATATATACTTGTACAGTAGTTATGTTTCATGAAAAATAGTTCTTTTCTTGATGTATCCTTTGAGTTCATTTTCATTGTCATGGTATAAGCTTGGTAGGCATTGTTTTAATGGATATAACAAGATTGAAATGATTAAGCCGAACCCTAATGCAAGAAAAACACTTTGAATGAGCTAAATAAATATGTACATAAATCTAAGGGTGATATCATCCGATCCAAATCTGATTTGAACAAATTTGAATATGAATAAATGTTTTGGTGATTCGTTACATGATTCGATCTATATCTAATCTAAAAAAAACTTAGATAAGGATTTGGATTCACCCTGATCCTATCCGAAACCGATCCGTTGCTACGTCTAGATTTTCACATACACTTAATGTGTGAGCAATATAAAGGAATAAAAATTAAAAGGTAGTAAATGGCACATCCATTAAGGGCCTTATATAACCCTTACAACTGCAAGAGTTCAAGCCTCAAAATTGGACGATAAAAACCTAATACAACTTCAAAGCCAATGAATTACCTTCTACATTTATATATGATAGTAGATATGTGTGTAAATAATGACACAAATTTTTACTTGGTGACACTCCATCTCACTCATTTAACAAATTTGTAGTGGATTCAATGCATATGTAGTACTAATGTGCCTATTCACTCATTTAGTGCATAAATAGCGAGACCGAGTAATTACGCTCAGAAACGCGTAATTAATACACCCAAGTGCAGGCGGTCAAGTTATAATATATTTACTTGGAAGTCCAAGGTCGAACCACAGGGAAGGATGGTAATCTTATTATTCTAGCTAAACTTTCAACAGGGAGAAAGAAGAAAAGAAAAAATAAAATAAAGAAAAGATAATAATTTTTTTTTAGAATAGGAAAGAATAGAATAAGAAATTAAATTTAAAACTTAAAAGAAAATAAATAAATAAATAAACAAATAAATAAATAAATAAATAAAAATAAAATAAATAAAGAAAGAAAGAATAAAATAAGCAGCAACTAAAACAAGTGTCTAATAAAATGGGAAAAGAGCGTTAGGAGTATCCATAGCTATGACATTACAGATAGTATGACCAACCGATTCAAGAAATGACTGTAGACCTGAGTTCCTATTAAAAATGAATGTCCTTAGCTTACCAATTATTAAATACTAAAATTCACGAGCATATCATGAGAAGTGCATGACAAGACTCATATAAGTTGCATGAAAATTTAGTTTTTTAATAAGGGAACTTATAAATTATTTATTTTTACAAAAATTGATTTTCACTTAGTAATGCTAGTGCGTGACAAAAACAAACTAGATTTAATTAATTTTAGTAAATATCGAAAGCTTAACTCATTTCTAAGATTTGATTATGCGTATGCATGACATACGTCAAAACCGTTTTTAAAAAGTCGTTAAAAGTTAAAATTGGCACTATTTTGGTATCGATTTTGAATGACACCAAAACAGCGCTCGAAACTCCCAAATTACTTGGATAACTAACTCAGCTCAATAAAGGATAAGGATCGTCCTCTATTCAGCCTCGTTAGAGTTTTAGTACAAAAATTCGTAATTTGAGGTTTTTTGGTTCTTTTGTCGAATAATCGAGAAATAATCTTAAAAATTCATGTTTTTAACGCATGAAAGGTTACTATATTTTCTAGATTTATTAATTGACCTATAACCAATGAGGAATTCAAGCCACAATCACAATTGAATCATATACTCACACTAGTCCGTCATGGTTTCGCTACGGATCCCTAACTACTAAATTACGCTAGCATATTGATAAAAATTAAGCAAAACATGATAAATTCAATCACAAATTGACCAAACATATTTCTGAAATATAATTGAATAAGCATGCAAACTTTCACAGCAATTAAAACTAAGGAACGATTAATAAATAAATAAAAATGGTTTAAACAAATTTCAAAAAAAATAGCACACTGGCAGTCACGAAAATCGCCTACTGTCCTCAGAAAATTTCGAAATTTAGATCCCCAAAACAGTAGGGTTTTGTAGAAAATTTGATTGCGGTCGTTTTGATAGGTGGATCATCAAAATCGGCCAAGAAACGAGCAAGTTATGATTAAAATAAGAAAACACATATTTTTAGGGTTCTACGCGGAATTTTATAAAAAATTTTTAATAAAAATTATAAATTATGCATGAATTTTAATCATCAATCACATTCAAACAAATTATTAACTAACAATATATAAGCATTAATGAGCATTAATTGAAAAAAATTAAAAAAAAAATTGAATAAAAAAAAAAAAAAACCTTACAGTAACGCAGTTATCAAAGAACTGTAATGGGACTCGCTCAAACTCAAATTGAAATAGAGTTATACGTTGTTTCTTCTTCAATACAAGCTATAAACAAAATGAAAATATCTCTCTCTAGTTACGCAAAGAAATTTGGAATTATTGAAGAATAAGAATGGCGGTTGTTCTCCTCTACTTAAAAGAAAAAAAACGACGACTGCTCTTCTCTTACCTAAAATTAACCTAAAACCTACAATATTATCGACATTTAATTCTTTTTTCGAAATTCAAAAATTAAACTAATTAATAAAATAAAATAAATAATAATAAAGATAATAATCCAAAAGCTATTTTTAGCTTTTGGAAAAAAAAACCTTACAGTAACGCAGTTATCGAAGAACTGTAATGGGACTCGCTCAAACTCAAATTGAAATAGAGTTATACGTTGTTTCTTCTTCAATACAAGTCATAAACTAAATGAAAATATCTCTCTCTAATTACGCAAAGAAATTTAGAATTATTGAAGAATAAGCATGAGTAGAGAGCTGGTCACTTGCCATCTAGGCTAAGGACCCCATTCGATAAATATCTGCATCATAAATTTAGGTATTCTTTTGCGCTCAAACTCAATCCACTGGTGCACCGATCGTATTTCTGCCATAACTTTGTACTCCAAACTCCGATTGATGCAAGGTTTTCGCCTACGCGTAGATAACTCAGAGATCTACAACTTCTATTTCTGGAGTTTTCTTCAAATTCTGCACAGATAAATACCAGAAATTACCGGAACAGAGGCAATGCGCGCAGTGAATCTCTTCTTCATTCAAAAATTGCTCGGTTTGATTCAAATGACTCTTCTTTGCTTGAGACTGCTCTATTGGCTTCTCTTAGTCTCTTCCATCAACTTCCTTCATGCTTGAGCTTGGAATTTGCTTTCGGTTCACTTCTTGAACTTAATTCAGCTTCGAATTTGACCGGTAATGACTAACTTTTGGGGGAATTTGCTTCTAGATTCATTCTTGTTCATTTTTAACATGTAAAAATGTTATAATGCACTAAAAACAAATATACTATCCTATTTCATGATTAAAGCTCAATTCTTAACAATTTAGGATAATTAAAATCAAATTCATGCATATTAAGCCACCTAAATACATATAAAAATGCAATATTTTAGCTTAATCACCGAGCTAATGCTTAGTACCAAAATTGTGTCGTTCTTTTGATATACCTTTTGATGCGTTAAATTCACCTCATATTTATTTATCACGAGCTTTGGGCCAGCCCGTATAGATGTAGATGATTAATATTTGAGTAGGCTGGTTTGAGAATTTTGACTACATTCTAGGTATTTGTGACTTTAAAAACTATTTTATGTTTTTTTTTTTTTTTAAAAAAAACCATTTTGGTGTACTTTGTAAGTCTTTGCTCTTGTTTAGTTTTGACATCCATTTGTTGTATTTTAGTATGTTTTAGCTTAAAAATACATTTTTACATATTTTAAGTTGGCTGGCTTGAGTTACTTGATACTTGAGCCGTCTCGAATTTAATTTCGAGCTTAAAATCTTGTTCCCACATGCACACACAACTTGATTCAAAATCAATTAAATGTTGTAACAAAATGTTGTCAATCAAATAGGAGCTAGGATTTTGGCCTACTTGGGGTCAGTGGTGGACCCAAGAATTTAACCAACTAGGGGCGAAATTGAAAACAAATAAAAATATATTTAAAGCACATCAATTACCAATGAGAATAAATTTAACCACAAACATAATCGCATTAATAATAATAATACTTAATACAACTAAAAGTCTTACAACACTTAATACCTACAAATTACAATAAAATTTTACGGAGTTTCATATTTTGAAAATATTGTAGCACGTCCTCCTTATTAATATTATTGAAAATGTCTTGTACCCTCAAGTATAAAATTCTACTGGGTTTGATAATTTTTTTTATTACACTTAGGTACCATTAAGTATAAATTTATGCACATAAGTTCCTATATTTTTATTTTTTTTTAAAAATACCCCATATCTATTTAAAAAAATCAAAAGCCAACTGGGGGCAATTGCCCCCACTTACCCCTGTGTAGGCCCACCCCTGCATGGGGTTATCTATGAATCAAAATAATACAGGCATCTGGTAAGAAAATAGGAAAATAAAGAAAAGATATATAATATCTCACTAGGTAGACCATTGTTTTACTTTTGAACCTCTCTTTAAAATTAAACATGTTTGCAACCTAACAAATATTAAAGGTCATAGTACAAAAAATGATGTTGAGCCAATAGATCTTTCATATAAAACTGTAGATGTAAGATTAAAAATCTTAAAAATCCACTTTAGATTGCATCGTCACTGATCTCTATTAGTGTACTAACACGCTATTAGAATCTAAATGAGTCACTAACTTATTTTAGATTAGCTTATACATGTTGGTCAAATAATAAATATAATTAATATAGCTTGGTGATCGACATGTCTAAACAAAAGTAACAAATGTAATAATAATCAGGGGCGGAGGCAAAGTGGGCCAAGTGGGGGGCTTAAGCTTAAGCCCCCACCTATATTTGGACCCTTTTTTTTTATTAGTAATATATGGACTTTTGTGTAAAATTTTAAAGCTTGAGGTTGAATTTGTATGGTCTTATTGTTGGTGAAATTTAACGAAAATGGATGTGGGCGATAATAAATATTTAAAATAGTCGAGGCGTGCTAGGCACTGTCCTTAAGAGAAGATTTCGCCCCTCTAGGATAATATCCCGATGCAAACAGGCTTTTGTGGCGTCTTCTCCCCAGGATACAACGACTATGATTCTATAAAGGTGCACACCCAAATATAGAACTCTTATGGATAGCTTTATATGTTTCTCTAGCACAAAATTTATTTTGGAAGGGTTGTGTTATTTCTCTCTTGGTTTTTCCTCTCATTTTTCTAGTATATTATGTGTCTCCATAAGTAAGTACCTCCTTCTATTTATAAGTGATCTAAGGAGGTGGATATGAAATTTTAATTAATTTTGAATAAATGCTAAGGAGGTGGAAGTGAAATTTTAATTAATTTTGAATAATACAATTATGTAGAAATTTCGTGATAACTTAAAAGATAAACTTTGAATAAAGGAATTCAAATCCAATTTGAATACAATCTCGTAGAAGCCTTGTCAATTTTGTATTTTATAATATACAAAATATATAACACTTAAAACCTTAGAGATAAAATTGTAATTAGTTTTAGTATAGGCCAACAAAATAACAAGAGTATTGTTCTACTCAATAATTCCACAAAAAAAAAGGAGAAAAAAAATAGAGTTTATACTGATAACTCTCTCTCACTCTCTCGTGTTGGATTTCTTGCTTGGATTCGCATTCTCTTTTTAACCTCACACGATAGGGATAATTGACTAACAAATTCAACCATTTTCTCTTCAAAGTTTTATTTTGTCGTGTTATTATTTGTTGTAATTTTTAATTTTTTTTAGTCAAGCCCCATTAGGTTAAAATCTTGGCTCCGCCATTAGTAATAGTACTTTTGACATGCCAATTAGAAACCAATTCAATTAATCATTAATCAAAATATAAGTATCATATATATATATATTTCCTTTTAAGGAAGATTTGCTAATATCCTAAACATGCATATTTTATATAACTAACTGGTTAACACGTAAACATATTTTTTAATCCATTATAGAAAATAACTCAATATTAATTTCACATAACTATAATTTATATACCATGATATTTCTATCTCCTATATATGATACATATTATGTCTATATTTACAACTTACCATGTGTCACTAGTTATCATTAATATATTTATCTATATATATATTTTTTATTTGAGGGTCCACAAGGTGTCCGAGAGGGGAGGAGGCAAAGTAGGCCAAGTGGAGCCTTAAGCTCCCACTTAGATTTGGACACTTTAATTTTTTTTTTTTTTGAAGTATAGTAATACATGAATTTTTGTGTAAAATTTTAAAGTTTGAAGTTGGATATATAAGGTCTTAAAGCCTTAGAGATAAAATTGTAATTATTTTTAGTAAAGGCCAACAAAATAACAAGGGCATTCTTTTGCACAAGGATTCCACAAAGAAAAACAAAAGAGAGAAAAAAATTAGAATTTATGCTCGTAACTCTCTCTCACTCGGCTCCACCACCGGTGTCCGGGCTACCTTTCACTCACTTCGACTAATCTTCGCTCACGGTGCATGGTTGCCGTTGGTCAAATTTTATTTTAATAATGTCAAGAATCGACCTTTGAAGCTCGAAGTCGACCTCATGTTATCCCAGTGACAACCTTGTACCACTAGGCGAAAATACTTAGTTATATTTATTCAGATCAAATACTAGTTATTTCACATGTATATACTTTAATATATAATACGACCAAAGTATTAAACAATAGATATACACCCTAACTAGACGAGCCGTAACATATCCTAAACAAATCAAATACATAATCAATAAAGTAGATTATATCTGAGACTTATTTTGGAGACCAAAGTCAAAACAAATGACTTGGTTCTCGTCATGCCAGGGGTGTGCACAATTCGATTGACCGGATTAAACACTAGTTGATCGGACTAGATCGAATAAATCGGTCTTATGAATTCGTAGACCAGATTGGACTGAAATGGGTGATAAGACTAGACCAAACCAAACCGTTCTGGTTTCGGTCGGTCCATTCGATCTAGGCTTTTTTTATAATTTGTGTCATGTGGTTATTTTCATGAGTATGAGTTTTTTTTTTCAATAAAAATAATAATAAAAGAAATAGCCTACTTTAATTTTTGTTTTAACATATTATTAGATCAACAATTAAATCAAAAATAAGCATGCCACCTCAAAAAAAAAAAAAAAAAAAAAAAGGACAAAAGCAACAGAAACGGTAAGAATTATGACGACCAAGATTTCTTTTGACTATTATTAGAGTTAGAATTAACATTATATAATATATAATATATATTATATATTATTAATATTTATTTAAATATAAATATAATATAATATTGGTCCGGTTTCGTTGGACAGAAGCTTTAAAAATTAAAGATGGAAGACCGAACCAGACCGAATTCAAATGATCCGGTCCAAATTAGTCCATTTTGCATTTCGATTCATTCGATTTGACAGTCCAGTTCGATTTCTGAACACCTTAAGTCACGTCAGCTTTAGTACTAACGTAACTATATATTTAAAACAAAGTGGACCTAACGCTTATTAGTGACAATGCCGAGATGTATTTATATTGAAAATAATCCTAAAATAATTTATTATTTATGTATCAATAATTTATCCTGAAAATATTTTATGTAATGCAAATAAATCAAGTCATGCTACATGTAACTTGATCATGCCAAACCACATGTCATAATATTTATGCTAAATAATACTAAAATTCATCTATGTTAATATATATGAGAAATCTAATACCGATAAAACAATTTAAAATAATTATATCAGTGTACAATTTTTTGCTGGATAAAAAATATCTCCACGCGAATACCGAAACAACAAACAACAATTAAGTTCTAAGAATTACCTTACCTTTTAAACCCCTCTTTGTCATCCGTCTAAATTGACGGCACTGTCCATCGAGCTGCTTTGCTTCTAATCGAATCTTGTACAACATCAATTCATCAGATGTTTATATATATACACGTATTTGTCTTTTTGTATAAGCAAGCTTTAATAAAAATTATTCTCTCTTCTCTCTCTTAATTTCTTTGGCGGGTAGGGTATTGTTTGAATTGAAGCTTTTCTTCTTCCTCATTCTTCAAGAATTCTTCAACAAGAGTAATGATGGCAGTAAGTAATAATTCACTTCTTCTATGTCTACGTCAATTTACTTGAATAATGTATTTCCTACTCGCAATTTCCCAACTATCTATTGATTTCTATATATATATTGATGCATTCCCCAAATTATCTAGGTTTCAATTTTTGGGCGAGCGAATAATTCTTTCTGGGTTTTTCTTATCTTCCGATTGTTTTGATTTGTTAATTCTTTACCAGGCTTTCGTAATAATGAATTATTTGTACTCTTTCATCAATGTATGTATGTATGGGTTCTTGGTTGTCATTAATTAGGTTTTCATTTCTTGCCCCAATTCACACATTTTTTTTTTGTTTTTCTGTTTTTGAGGGGGGGGGGGGGGGGGGGGTGTTCAGGGAAATTTTGTTGGGAATTTGGTTAGCCTCACTGCAGGCAGTACTTCGATTCTTCTTGGATATGGACAAGAGCTCAATATGCAACTGAGATATGCAATTTACCCTTAAACAAAACATGGAAAATGAAATCAAGAAGGATATATATGTTCAAACTACTATGTGTGTAAATATTATGCAGCTTCTGTTTCAGACTTAATTTTAATTTTTATTTCATGAAACTGTAGTCCTCTAGTCACTTAAGAGCATCTCCTTCATTTCAACTTCGTTCCCTTTGATTTGGCCGGTCTATTTCAAGGACGAAGGATGAAAATGTGCATCTTTGAGATGGGGTGGGCCAATACTCTGAGTTTGGGGATTTTGATTTGGTTGCAATATGTTCTTCAGATTGTAATTCTGAAGCTCCGATAGACGATAGTTTCATTGGGTATCTTGTCCTTTGGTCTATTAAGCTACCAGCATTGTACATCTTTTTTTGAGTAATAATATCAGTTTCGTTTCCTATCAAAAAAAGAAAATAATGGAATCCATATTGAGTAATTGATGCATGCACGACTCACTTACATTTAATTTTAATAAATAAACTTACGTTACTAGGGGTTAATGGTTCAATTCTTGTGGGAAGCAAGTCATTTGTGAAAAAGAAAATCGCAGGAATTGAATAGGGTCTTGGCTTTGTAATATAGTAAGTATATATTAAGAGTAATTGATGTACTAGTCATCGTATCTTGCTTGAGAAGAGTAGCACTGAAGATAGTCTAATTAAGGGTTAGCTACTAGTGAACCAAAGGACTGAGGGTTTGTTGGTAATCGGTATTGAGCTTTATACTCGATTCAGGACAGCTTCTCATACCTCACCCCTATAAGTAAATTAAGCTTGCCTTTTTTATATGTGAAAAGTTCTGAACCAGGAGAAATGGTACATAGACTCTATAAATTCAGATGCTACTCTCTCTCTTTCTCCTCTCACAGGCTGGAAATTTGAATGTAGTGTGACACTACGCCAAAGACTTGTTATATATGTGCTGACTAACACCTACAAACAATACCAAAGCATTCTACACTTATTTAGAAAGCTCTAAGAGTGTTTTCCATTACACTTGTTTTCCTTGTGAAAAGCCCAAAGTACCACACTGTCTTTATGGGTGTTTTGATAGTAGTAAATTTCCACGAAATCATTTTCATCCTACAACATGTTTTAGAAAATATATTTTTCTTGTACCCATTAGATCCATCCAAGGAATACCATTTTTTATCATGTTAACCAATCAAATTTACTCTACCCCTTTTTCCCACTTATTTTCCATATGGTGTGCCCGCCCAGTTTCGGTTTACACTGGAAATATTTGAGTTCCTTCGAATTGTTTAACCAATCAAAAACATAGTAGAGACATGGTTTTCGGATTCGATGAAAATTGAGAAAAAACTTGCTCTAAAACAAGTTGTACCATTGGAAGCTTAGGCAATCAAATACCACAAAAAGAGAAATGTATGGAGTCTTGGGCATTCCACAGAATATAAAGGTGTAATCCAGCACACCCTTAGTGTTTGTAGCATCAAGGATAATGAGCTTTCGCATAAAAACAAGAAAGTACACCATGGCTGGTTCAATGCACTAACAAATTTGCTTCACTTGTCTCTTTGTTCTTGTAACAGCAGGAGATTGAAGAAGTAGATGATTCAGAAAGCAATAAATCCGGTCCTAGCAATACTGTAATTATTCTCTCTCATATTGTTGTTGTGAAATTTGACATACGCACACACTGAGACCCAATATGCCCCATCTCTGATTGTGGGAGGAACTGTGATTGGATTGCCTATGGAATTTGCTAAAGCTGAAGTAATTACATACATTTCTTTCAATTTTATATTCCTGTTATATATAAGTTTTGTCAGTCTTTGTTTCAAACATAATTTTTCCCTACCCACCGAAGTGTATGACGTCTCTTTAAAACAATTGTCCACACTTCTTCCTTTCGTCTTTTTTATGCCCATGTTGTCACTTACAATCATCTCTTTCTTTTGAGTATCATTCATTTTCAGCCAATCTGGTCTTCACTTTGTTTATCTATTAAGAGTAATTGCTGTAACATATACCAGTGGACTAAGAATTTGTTGGAATTCAGCTTTAGATTCAATTTTAAGATAGCCTCTCATTCCTCACCTTTAAGTAAATTAAGCTGTCCTTTATATATGTGAAAAGTTCCCAACCAGTGCGAATGTCCCATTAGAATCGAATGTACTATCTCTCTCGTCAGAGGCTGGAAATTTGCATTTATTGTCACTTATGAGTTAAGATTTGTAGATGCTTTTCTTTTATCTTAAACTCATCAAATATTGTTGCCATTTGCAGGCAGTTACATGTGCACCGACATGACACCTATAAACACTAAAGAATATTGTACTTCTTTTGAAAGCTCTAAGAATGTCTTCCATTCAATCCATTGCACTTCTTTTCCTCGGGAAAGCCCAAAGTTCCACATGGTTCATCTTTATTGGGGTTATTGCATTAAACTTCCAAGAATTCAATTTCTTGCTTCAGCCAAAGTTTTTTTTTTCCCCTGTATTGATGAAATCCATGCAAGGAACTCAAGTCTTTATCATAATAACCTTTCAAATTCTCCCTTCCCCATTTTCCCAACCGTTAAGGTGTGCCCAGTTTTGCTTGCCCAGAAATAATTGAGTTCCTTGTAATTCTTTTACATAGTAAAAAAAACTCACGAGAGAGACGGTTTTTTAATTCGTCGGAAAAGGGAAAAGTTGCTCTAAAACAAGCTGTACCATAGGAGATATATGCTATCAAACAACACAAAAGGTGAAAATTATGCAGTCTTGGGCATTTTCTGTGGAATATAGGTGTTATCCAACACACCCTAATGTCGTTAGCATCGAGGGTAATGAGCTACAAGTTTCAGATGGCCAGATTTCGAGCTTTCTTCTGCCACAAAATTTCTGTAATGCGTCAATGCATTAACAGGAGAAAAGCTGAGTCTTGCACTTACAGTTTTCATCACTTGGCTCCTTGTTCTTGTAACAGCAGGAGGAAAAAGCACCAAATTTTGGCTGCTCGGAAAGTGTAGTAGATGACTCGAAAAGCAATAAAGCCGGTCCTAGCGGACCTGTAAGTTTTGTCTCTCTCGTTTCTTTGTTGCAAATTTTGGTTAACTGTTGATGAACAATTTTCAATTTTGTGACTTCCTTTCATGTTTTTCATCTCAACATTGAATTCAACAATATTCTGAATTGTGTATTGATTTAATTTGTTTAGTTTAACCCCTTTCTTGTGTTCTTATTAATTATAATTTTGCCATTATGTACAGAAAGTTGGAATATTAACTTTTTTGATTTATTTTTTATGACTCTTTGATTATAGGGCCTTTTTGGTTTCGTAAATTAATTAGATTATATTTTGCTTTAGTAATCTTTTACAATAATGAGCGTAATTCCAGTTCATGCATCTTATCCATGAATATAACTGTATGGCTTGAATCATGAATTGTTATTGACATTTTCAGGTAGTTAATTCTATGCTGAAGACTTGTTACATGCACACTGACCTGACACCTACAAACACTACCAAAGCATTGTATGCTTGTTTAGCTATAAGAGTGTGGTTGGTTGTACTTTAGTTTCTTGAGAAATGTCCAGTATCCTTTATTTTCCATCTTTTGTTGTGTTTGATTGCATTATTTTTTAAAGGAAACATTTTTCCTTGTTAGCAGTTGGTAATTATTTTCTTTTCAATGGAATCCATAATCCACTTTCCCTAAACTTTTGTTTTCATGTTGTGCTATGTAAAACAATTCCAAGGCATTCAATCTTTATTATGTTAACCAATCAAACGCATTTTATTTCATCTTCATTTCCTTCTCTGATCCTTTAAGGCGCGCTTGGTTTTGGTCTACACTCACTCCCAAGAATTGAGTCCTTGGAATTGTTTTATCTAACAAACAGTAGGGTGAGAAGATGGTTTTTGGATTCAATAACAAAGAATTGCTCTAAAATAAGTTGTACTATGGAAATTGATTCCTTGGAATATTTACGCAATCAAACACCACATAGGTGAAAGATATGGATTCTTTGGCGTTTTCCATGGAATACGAGTGTAATCAAATGCACTCTTAATAGCATCATTGAATTTGAGCTTACAAGTTCTTAGATGGCCTGGAATGCAAGCAATCCTCACCCACATGATTGTAATGTGCGAATATGCTCAGAGCATTAATGGCTAGACAAGTGATCCTTTGCATTATTGCCTTTCTGTATCTGGTGAGTAGGGTGATATGTAAACTACCTGCTGGTTGATGACAAAGTTGTTTATTGATTCTTTCAGATGATGTTTTATTCTCAGGTAATAACACTAAAGCAAAAATAAAATGGTATTTTGCACATATGTATGAGGGAGGAAAGGGAAACTAGTGCCAGTTTTCCTCAGTAACATACAGAGGGAGGAAAGGGAAGGAAAACAGGGCGAACCTGAGATGTGTTGAAGTTGACAGAACACCGTTTTTTCTTTTGCAGCAGCAGGAGAAAGAACCAGAGTTTGAGTCTCTCAGATCTCAAGTCAATCAGCTCGGAACCCAACTCGATTACCTGAGGTCCCAAATTGATGACATCATATTTGGCCGTAGATCTCGATCCGGAACCCCAGACCGTGGCCGTAGATCTCGTTCCAGAACCCCAGCTGGCCATAGATCTCAATCCAGAATCCTAGTCCGTGGCCATAGATTTCGATCAGTTACTCTTCGAATCTCAACATTAGTTGTTGTCTTTGAAGCATGGGCCAAGGATCTGTATCCGATACGTATTGGAAACAAATATGCTTCCGATGTGTATTGGATATGCGTTTTAGAGTATCCTTTAATTTTTATATTTTGTAATTAAAGTTTTGTAATTCAGTTATACGCGTTTTAGAGAGGCCAACATAAGATCAAACTCTGATATCCAATTTACGAACTCAGTGTTCTACCTTATTTCCTTATCTTGAATTGTCTTCCCCTTTTGTTTCTATTGTTGCTTCTTTACCAGCTTTTTGCTGTTGCTTGAAATAAATTGATAATTTCATATTGATGTGAACTTTTGTTTCAGTTTTGTCGTGGACATAGTTGTCAAAAGCGCGCCTAGGCGCGCGCCTAGGCTCCAGGCGCCTCCAGGCGCAGAAGTGGGGAGTCGCCTACTACTAGGCGCATCCCATTCGAAAAGGCGAGGGCTTTTTGCGCCTAGGCTCCAGGCTCCAGGCGCATCAAGGCGTGGATTTTTGAAGCTAGGCGTTTTTTTTTTCTTTTTAATGTTTTGACTTTATTTTTTTGGATCTAAACGGGAGCCATTTCGTTTATTGGGAACTTCCACTGAAACAGGACGTAAAAAACCCTAAATCCCTACTACTCACCTTAGTTTCACGCTGTCTCACACTCTCACTCACACTTCTCTTGCTCGTTCCGTCGTTCAGTCGATCGTTTCACGCCGATCTTCTTCTTCCTTCTCATGTTCTTCGTTCTTCTGTCGCTGCTATTTTTTTTTTCTTTCTTCTTTTTCTTTTCCTCGGAAGAGTTAATTTATGCAGCTCACGTTGTTTTGCCCTTTTCTACACCTTCACCTCACATATTACTGCTCTCACTTTATTTCTGCTGCTCACGTGGTATGATATGTCCCTTTTTTATAGATAAGTGATATAGATAATTTGTTATATAGATATATATTTTCCAGAATTATTAAATTATAAATAATATATATATATATATTTTTTTTTTCCAGAATTATATTTTTTTCATAATTATTAAATTATAAATAATATATATCCATATATATTCCAGAATTATTAAATTATAAATAATATATATATTTTCCAGAATTATATTTTTTTCCAGAATTATTAAATTATAAAATATATATATATATATATTACAGAATTATTAAATTGTAAATGATATAATGTTTCTTATTTAGATTTTAATTTGATGACTTATTTAGCTCTAGATTGTATGACATTAGAGTAGGTGGTGCAAATTATGAGTAGAATAATATATTTTAAGATTTTGTATAAGGGTGCGCCTTACTTCGAAAAGGCGCGCGCCTGCGCGTTGCGCCTTGCGCCTAGGCTCCAGGGACCTTGGCGCCTTGGTGCGCCTTGAGCTTTTGACAACTATGGTCGTGGACAGTTGACCCAATCTCTAAGCTTACATCTGGTTTTGCGTTATAATATTATATATATATGAACACTTAGAAGTTAAAAATGACCACCTAGCACCTAGCTTCCTTGGTGCTTTACGTCCGCCTTAAGAACATTGATTATTAGGACATAAACAATGTTCATAATTTCCTTAAGAAAGTACCAAAATCAGAGTGAGACTATCAATTTGAGACAGGAGGGAGTATCTAGTTTCTTTGAAGGGATTTAGGAGGAATGATATAGAACCACAGAGAAACTTTTGGTCAAGATTGGAAGACTCATTGAAGAAAAGCAATATATGCCCAGCACCTCCAGTCAAGGAAGTTGTCCCAGATATAGCCTGTTACTTTAAACTGTTGCCTGATTGAATTTATTAGTGTAAACTGTTAATTGAAATTCTCCCATTCTCCCATTCTCCCTTCTCCTCTCTCTCTCTCTCTCTCTCTCTCTCTCACACACACACACACACACACCCCTCCCCATGTGCACGTGCACGCACACTCACAAACGTTTCTGCATGTACTTCTAATGTTGTGTTCTGATTCAGCAGCGAGGTGGCAATCTCAGACATCGATACTCTCAACAACCTGGAACTGGAAGGTCAGCTCCCACACTCAAAAGAATACATGAAATCGAGCCCTCTTCTTCAGATTCTCATAAGCGACGTGGGAAAGGAATTCTGAAGGTACTAACTACTACTACTACTACTACTACTACTACTACTACTACTACTTATTTTGTAATCATTTATAATACAATAGCTATGGGTTGTATTATCCTTGACAAGACTAATGAGAGTGGCATTTATTGAATGGTTATACTCATACGTGTCTTGGGTAATTTATGTTTTCTTGTAAAATTATGAACAAAACATGTGCACTAGAACTTTGCAATTTTAACAGAAAACCATGAGCGAGTTTAAACCAAAGATGTGAAAACGTTTTGAGTCTTTTGACCTATCTTAGTTCATTTTTACAGGGTTGGCGTTGGCTTAAGTTGCACCGGAAAACTAGGAAGTCGGATTGATGATGTATAGAGAGAGAGAAACTTTATAGTAATACCACATTCTTTTTCACACTTCCATGCATTCAATTCATTCATACTGACAGAAAGTTTGAAGTTTTGATGTGAAAAACATACTCTTTGATGGGAAAACATTTTTAGTAACATATTCAATGATGCAAAAGCCTACTCTTTTATGCGAAGAGAAAGAAAGTGTATAGATTATTTTGATGATGTTTTGCTTCTGTTATTATTGTAAATTGCATTCTCATGCTTCTTAGACCCGCTTAAACATTTGCTTTAGAAAGTTTAGAAGAGGCGAGGAAACTTTTGGGAGGAGAGATTGAGAATTGAAAAGAAAAGAAAAGTAAATGATTTTCTCCGACTGAGTTTATAAGAGAAACATTTTATTTTTGTGAACTTTGGTAATAAACTCTCCAAGGATTTACTTGAACCTGGAATTTGTTACAAAACTTGTCTTGATGTAATGCAATAAACATAAACCTTTTGTGTTTGGAGACAATTTTGAGAATGAAACGGTATTAAAACACGAAACTATATCGTTAGGGTCATCGAATTATTGGTTTAAGTTCGTGGTTGTGTTTTCTAAGTATGGAAATGCCTTACCCCCATTTTTTGGGTAAAAGACTAAAAAGTGCAATGTACTTTACACTTTTTTACAGAAGGGGTAATATACTTTTTTTTCGACAATCTTAACAACAAACTTTTAATTCGTTTACATTTTGGTCACAAGTTACACCCCCATTTGGCTTTCGTTAACGGAAGTCCAAGGTGGACATTAACATTCAAACGTGTCTGTCAAATTAATATATATATATATATAAACACTTAAATCATTTAACCACGTTTGTCCCATTTACACAAACCCTATTCCACCAAATCAACGAGCAAGAAGGAGCGAACCCTAATTCACAAATCCCAGTTCCAATTAGTGAAATCAAGGAGGAATTCCAAGTAAGTATCATCCATTTAAGGTTATATTTGTTTGTTTATACATGATTTTAAGCATTTCTATCCGTTAACCTAGATTTATATGTGACGAGTTATTAGTGTTGTCAATACTTGCACTAGGGGATCCTTTTATTCTTTGTTGTTTGCTAGTGATATTCGTTTAGGTTCTTTTCTTTTGTTTATTTCTCGTTAGGGTTTATTAGTGTATATATGTTTGAGATTAAATTTGTTTCTTCCTATACGCTGATTGTATTATAATACCCATTTATGTTCTTTTCTATTTTTACAGTGTGTGATCATTTTGATATTCATTTAAATCATGGTGGGAAGTTTGTTAGTGAACCTTTACTCCATTATAATGGTGGTAAAGTGGACTACTTTTACAATGTTGATCCTAACAAAATGTCTTACTTTGAAATTAAAGGAATGGTTGAAGATTTAAGGTATAAGAATATTGCAAAGTTGTATTACCTTATTCATAGAAAGTCAATGGAAACTGGTCTTAGGCTAATTGACAATGATAAAGACATAAGTGAGATGATGGTTGATGTGCAAGCTACTGGTGGTATTGAAATTAATGTTGAAGATGATAAAGGCAAAAGTAAAGTAGATGATACTGCACCCAGTGCCCCCATTACCCCTAATGATAATATGATGGATGATGTGAGGGTTGAAGTAGGTGAAGAAAGTGAAAATGAAAGTGATGGTAGTTTAAACATTGATACTGATAATAAAGAGCTTGCAGAGATTAGGAAGAAAATTCATAGTTTGAAATTAAAAATTAGGCAAGTTAATGCACCCAGTGCCCCCACAGCCCCTGTTGATACTGCACCCAATGCCTCCACTACCCCCACTGCCCCTGTTGATACTACACCCAGTGCCCACACAGCCCCCGTTAATGCAGCCCCTGTTAATGCATCTTCTGTTGATGCTCCCCCTGTTAATACTGATAATGTAGGTGATGATTTTGTGACTGATAATGTAAGGGATAGGGAGTATGATAGTGAAAATGTTGACTCTGATCAATACACTAGTCCATTGTCCAGTGAAGATAAGGATGGAAATGTTAGAAGGAATAGAGAGAGATACCCTGTTTTTAATAGCAACATTAATTTTTTTTAAATTGAACCAGTAAAAGGAATGAAGTTTGCTAACCCTGATTAGTTAAAACATGCTTTAAGATGTTATGCAGTTGCTAAAGGGTACCCTATAAAGTTTAAGAGGAATGGTAAACATTGGATACTCAGTATGTGTACTGAAGGGTGTCCTTGCAGATTGTGGGCAACTTACATGCAAGATGAAGATAGCTTCCAAATTACATCACTTAGAGGAGAGCATAAGTGCATTAGATATTTCAAGATAAAGCTTACTAATTCTAAGTGGCTTGCAAAACAATACGAAAAGAAAATATTTGCTAATCTCAAGTGGAAATTGAAAGACTTCAAAGATGATGTGTTAGAGAAATATGCAGTCAATGTCTCCTTGGTTCAGTGTTATAGTGCTAAAAAATTTGCTTTAGGGGAAGTTGAACTATTATTGATTGATCATTATGGTAAACTGTGGGATTATGCAAGTGAAGTTATTAGGTCTAATCCTGGTAGTATAGTTAGGATATAAACTAATAGACCAGATCCCACTAAACCTGGTCATTTTTTAAGGATGTATGTTTGTTTTGATGCATTAAAGAAGGGTTGGATGGCTAGGTGTAGGCCTGTTATAGGTATGGATGGGTGTTTCTTAAAGACTTTTTGTAAAGGTGAGCTATTAACAGCTGTGGGTAGGGATGGAAACAACCACATGTTTCCAATTGCATGGGCAGTGGTTGAGGTTAAGAGTAGAGATACATGGGATTGGTTCATTGATAATCTAAAAGATGACTTAGGGGTAACAACGGGTGATGATTTGACAGTTATTAGTGATCAACAAAAGGGTTAGGTGAATTTAATTGCAGCATTGTTGCCTAAAGCTGAGTATAGATGTTGTGCTAGGCACATTTATGCAAACTTTAGGAAGAAACACAGTGGTGCACAATTCAAAAGTTTGTTTTGGATGGCTAGTAAGAGTGGGACCCCAGAGTTTGATAATGTCATGGTAGAGATCAAGAAATTATATGTGGATGCTTTCAAGTACCTCATGAAGCAAAAGCCACATACATGGGCAAAGGCATTCCAATCTCCATTTAGCAAGTGTGATGCAGTTGAAAACAATATGTGTGAAACATTCAATGGCTTCATACTTGAGGCTAGGCATAAGCCTATCATTTATATGCTTGAAGAGATTAGGGTGGCACTAATGGTTAGAATGCAAAAGTAAAGGGAAGTTATGGATGGGTGGGAAGGGTTGTTATGCCCACATGCTGAAGCTAAGCTTGATAAAAATAAGAACCAACACAGGTACATTGTTTCACTTGCAGCAATGATTTACATCTTCTATTTTTAGTATTGACTTACTATTGAAATAATATTAAAATGTTTTTCACTGGTATTGGCAAACCACTTATAATGGGAATAATGAATTTGAAGTGAGAAATGGGATGGATGGATATGTGGTGGACCTCCAAGCTTGTACATGTAGTTACAGGAATTGGGAAGTATGTGGGATCCCTTGGCCACGTGCCATTTCAGCCATCTATTACAAGAAGGATGACCCTTTAAAATATATGGCCGAGTGGTATAATATTGAGCTAACGAATAAGGCCTATTCACATTTCTTGCATCCGTTGAATGGTGAGAAGATGTGGAGGAAGACACCTTATGAAAAGTTCTTACCTCCACTTACTAGAAGGATGCCTGGGAGGCCTCAACATGCTCAGAGGAAGGAATTACACAAGAAAGATAAAGAGATGAAGAACCCAACTCAAATTAGCCGAAGGGGAAGACAAATGAGTTGTAGCAAATGCAAACAATATGGCCATAACAAGAAAACATGTCAAGCAACTAATGTAAGTAACACCATTTGTTATTTTAACTCATTCTTTTTATTTATGTTAACTATTGTAATTAAGTAAAACATATTCTTGTAACATGTGAGTAATATAGCAACTACTTCAAGGATGAGACAATCACAACCAAGGAAGAGACAAATTGATGCTGCAATGGGGATAAAAATGATGCTACATCTACAGCAGGGAGGAGACAATCATAACCAACACCACCTAGAACCATGTTAACTAGATCTACACCGGCTATAGACCAAATTGAAAATAGTAGACCTAAATTGCTTGTGAGTTATGTTTATTATTGTAATTGTTTATGTTTTAATAAGGAAATATATAAATCACTGACATATTATTTGTCTAAGAAGGTGAGGAAAAAGGACAAAATACCTAATGGCTTTGGAATGTACATATCTCCGGCTACTGGTAACACATTTATAAGGGTAATGTGTTATTATTTAGCTTGTACTTAGTTATTCAATAATGTAATATTATTCATTTGTTTATATGGTTGTATCACAGTTTTCAGGCCAAAGAGGCCCTGTACACCTCTCAAAGACTGCTTCAGCTTTAAATCCAATTGGGACTGCAGGATCACAATCCACTACAACTACAACAAGGGCTAAATGACCTAGAAAAACAAGAACAAATCCTACAGATGTAGGTGGCCCAACTCAAAAGAAGTCAAAGACACTATGGAAATTATGATGTGATGGGTGTTTTGTTTCATTTTTTGTAATGTTTTTGTGATGGCTGTTTATGACCACATTTTTTGTGATGGTTGTTTATGACTACATTTTTTGGGATGGTATTTTGACGGCTGTTTATGAGTACATTTTTTGTAATGGTCAAAAGGCCAGTATAACTGTTTAATTACTTCTTTTTTTGTGTGGCATGTAATGATACTCAATATGTAGTGATGCTCAATATATACCAAGTGAAATGATAATTTCCACTTTTGTTTTATTATTGCTCTGAATATGTCAATTTTTTTGTAATGCTCAAAAGGCCAATATAATTGTTTAATTGCTTCTTCTTTTGTGTGGCATGTAATGATACTCATTATGTAGTGATATTCAATATTTACGAAGTGAAGTGATAATTTCCACTTTTGTTTTATTATTGCTCTGAATATGTCAAAATTTTCTTACTTCTTCCTCTTAATTGATCAAATTAACTAAAAGTTCAACAAGCACACAATCTCAAAACAATATATGCATTAGTTCAAGAAGAAATGTACAAATACTTCATGTGTTGAAGAAGTTACAAGCAAAACAGAGAAAGAACAATGAGAATAAGAAGCCGTAAATCGACCAAGTAGAAAAGGCATAAATCAAAGACAAACAAACAATATTTACACGATTTCGTCCCATAATCCTCATCTGATGTTTATTCGCTTTTCAATCCACTCAATTGAAAGCCAATCTACCGTTTTTCTCTCTAATGTTAGGGCTAGGGTTCTTGATTTGGGGATGACCATTGTGTCGAATTTCTTGATTTTAGTATGTAAATGAAATCATCCGACGTGTATATTTTAAATGACATGGAGTCCACGTGACTAGACACGTTTGAACGTTAATGTCCACGTTGAACTTCCGTTAACGGAAGCCAAACGGGGGTGTAACTTGTGACCAAAATGTAAACAAATTAAAAGTTTGTTGTTAAAATTGTCGAAAAAAAAATATATTACCCATTTTGTAAAAAAGTGTAAAGTACATCGTACTTTTAAGTCTTTTGTGCTTGGAGATAATTTTAACAAGACAAATATTATTGAGTCCTTTTAACGTAATTTATAGAAAAAAATAAAAAATATTAGTAGCAACAATTTTTTTATTTCATTTATATATAGTATGATACAAATTTAAAAATCATAAAACAATAATGAATTACACCCGAGTAATATAATCCTAGTATTTCTTTTGGAAAAAAAGAATTATTAATTTTGACAATATAAGTATGAACTATTCATATTTAGCATTTTTTGAGTTACCCCTTATTATTAATACGAAACTCAAAATACCCCATATTTTACTAATCGTTTGGGTTACCCTGTAGGATTTGACAAAATGTTAACTGTTCATATTTTTTTTTTTTAAAAAAGGACCCAAATCTTATTCTTTATTTTCTCTCTCTAAAACACCATAAAACTCCATAAGTAGGCCATCTCCAATGGTCATTTCTATCCATACAAATTTCTATAATAGAAAAGAAAATTAGAAAAAATATGCTCCAATGGAATTTTTTATAACCATTTCTATGTGAGGTGGAAGTTGAGTCACATGGGGAATTTCTATCACCATTTAGAAATTGTGATAGAAATTTTCAATTTAACATGGCACATCCTCATTTGATATAAGAAACATACTAATTCTCTCTCATTCTTAAATAAATACCAAGTAAGATAGAAAAGTAATATAGAGTTGGCACAATTGGAGAAACTTTATTTAAGACTTTTCTACCTACACAATTATATTGCCAAATAGATATAGAAATGTATTAAAAGCACCATGACAGATAAGATATAAATGAATTTATGGAAAATGTCATTGGAGATGGCCTTACACACTCCATTTCTTCACCTCCATCTCTCTCTCTCGTCGAGCCCCCTTTCATTCCTCCCACAACCGCACAATCACCACCTCCAGCCCCTATACCCTCTTTGCGTCACAGTAAGCTCACCGGATAAAGACCTATTTCAGATCTGAAGAATAATGGTGGTTATGATGATGATGAACCTATTTTTCTTTCTCCCCACAATCCAACAAGTTTGTCTTCCTTGAACCACAACCAACAAACCCACAATAGGATTAAAAAACCCATTTAATATGAGTATGACACTCCCACACGCGAGAAGATTTGAACACAGAGCAAAATAGAAATTGATGGTGTCAAAATCTTGAAATAGATAATTAACCAATCAATAAGCGAATATCGGTGAATAAAAAATAAATGCGGCGCAATGATGAACACATGACTTTTTTTTTTAAGGTAGGTTCCCCCGGTAGCGCTTATGCTATTCCAGTGGTACGTCCTCCTTTTGTGTGTGCTTGTTTTGTATTAGCTCAAAGGCGATCAATTTAGAAGATAATACAAGCTACCAACTTCTCTCTCTCTATAATTTCCTTAATTCTATTTATAAGTATAGAATTAGGATTACAAATATTTCAACAGAATAAATAATAAACTGTGTAGGAGAGAGAGTGTATAAGGGTTGTTGGTATTTTTTGGGGTATGAAGATAGAGAGTATATGACTCTTCTATTTTTTTTTTTTGGTATGAAAAGAGAGGGTATAAGACCCTTCTATTTTTTGGGTATGAAAATAGAGAGTATATGACTCTTCTATTTTTTCTTGAATTGACTTGTATTTATATTGCCAATGGCTTTATATCTCTTTGATGAGATGAATTGATCTTTGATAAGAAGAATTGTGTATTTTTTGTTTGGCTTGTTTTTTGGTGTGTTTTTGGTGTATCTTTTTTTGTGTTGAATGAATGAATGGTGGGAGGTATTTATAGGTAAATGGAGAATGGCAATAAAGGTAAATTTGATAAAAATGAAGGGCAAAAGGCAATTTTTTCTGAAATTAGGTGAGATAATTATTTAAAGGAAAGTATGGAATATAATGGAGTGAGATAATTATTTAAAGGAAAGTGTGGAATATAATGGAGTGGGATATTTATTTAAAGAAAAGTGTGGAATATAATGGAGTGGGATAATTATTTAAAGAAAAGTGTAGAATAAAATGGAGTGAGATAATTATTTAAAGAAAAGTGTAGAATAAAAAAGAAAGTGGAAAATATTATTTTTGTAGGCCAATGGTAAAATTATTTTTTACTTTTGTAGGCCAATGGTAAATTAATATTTACCCCATCAGAAATCAAACACTAAAAATCGGATTGAGTAGTACTACATCCGATTGGTGAAGGCTTCGATTTGGAATTAGTTTAACACGTAGAGAGAGATGAAATCTGCCTATTTCCAATAAAGTTGGGAAATCTCTATCTTTAATAATGGAGTTTTGTGGTGAAAAAATGGACAAGAAAGAAGGAGAGAGAGAGAGAGAGAGAGAGAGAGAGAGAGAGAGAGAGAGAGAGAGATGGAGGTGAAGAAATGGATGGGTGTGAAACAATGGAGTTTTGTGGTGTTTTAGAGAGAGAAATTAAAGAATAAGATTTGATTTTTTTAAAAAAAGATGAACAGTTACATAGGGGCAAAATGGCCAGACATAAATTTTTTTGGACGGAGTTAGCATTTAGTCAACTCATAGGGGTAACTCAAATGATTAATAAAATAAGGGCTATCTTGAGTTTCGTATTAATAATATGGGAGTAACTCCAAAAATCCCTTTATATTTTAACAATTAAAGGAAATAAAATAAAATAAAAGCAAAGAGTAATTAACTAAAACATATTTAAATTTTGATTGATAGACTATTATTATTAAAAATAGAAATATTAGTGAAATTCTTGCATTTGCTATAATTAAATCAATCAAATTGACTTTGGTATTATTTTCATGACTAAAATTTTTAAATGAACCAAACAATCCTTGAGATTATTGGTAATAGAAATGATGAGAAACTCACTAAATGTATTCTATTTGACATCTTCCACTTTTTGGGTTTTTATCTCATAAATATTTATCTTTCTCAAAAGGGAAACATCTTATACTGTCGTTATTATAATTAAACTCAACTTAATTATTTATATAATTAAGGGGCAAAATTGGATAGTGAAAATAATTATAGAAACATGAAATGACTTAATTTAGAAATATATTCTAAATTTTTCTATGATGCTTAAAATTCTGTTTATAGGTATCAACGTCGAGTGTACCCACAAAATTTCTTTGAAATATAGAGTTTGAGTATTACATGAATTTTTTCAACCAAACACAAATAATTGTAAAGTTCAAAGATTGGACAATTCACAGTATAATAAGCAATCACAAAAGCCCTCGGTTAATAAACAGTTTTATTTAATCTTGAAAAAATTAATTTTACAATTATCATTAGGAGAACAGTTTTATTTAATATTTAAAAAATTAAATTTACAATCATCATTAGGCCACTAAAATTTTTGTTTTATTTTTTTTGTTCAATTAGAAATATGCTATCAAGTCACTCCCACATCTCGTGTGCATGTCATTCTAGTTATTGTTAAAAAAAATTGTGATATAAACTCCACTGACTCCCAAACATTAGAAATACTTAGAATTTGGCTCCCAAAAGTTTAAAATATTTGAACTTTGGTCCTCCAATTAACGTTCAAATGATTCACATGCAGATGGAAAATGTTAGAACTGGCATTTCCAAGAGAAAATAAGTATAAATATATTTTAATGCTTTTGGCAAAATTAAGCAATTAAACACCTATAAGTCTAAATGACAATATATATATACATGTTTCTTATTTTTTCTTATAAAAGAATTTATTTATAAAAAATAAGATAAATGCGTACATTTTTAGATATTTAGGTTCTGCTTGACAAGCAGTGAAATGTAATAAAATAAAATAAAATTTATATTACATAGTCAATCTTAGTCAGAGCTAGATATCGGAGCAGAATATTTATTCTATAAAAATAGATTATTTATTCTATAAAGGACTCACAATCAACTTAAATAATTGGCTAAATGACAACCAATAGGTTCCATGAGCTAAAGAAAAGTTGAAATTATTTACATAAATTACCCCCAATTTTCTAATTATTTACGCAAACCAACTTAATTTATTCAAATATCTACTCAAACCATTCCCAGTACCCTTATCTCCTTTAGAAACTTGCACATATCTTATCCCTTTCTTTTTCATAATAATATGTTCCAAGGATAAATTGCACTTTACTCACCTGAAGTATTGCCCAAATAGCACTTTGCCTACAAAACTATTAATTTTAGCAATTTTTACTATAAACTATGGGTAATTAACAAAAATGACCCCTGAAGTTTAACACAATTCCCTCGTTCGTCCCTAAAGTTTAATTTTCGGTTGAAACATATTTAAAGTTTCTAATTTGTCTTTCGCTCTTTTAAAACTAGATGCCCTGTTAAAAACTTGGACGGAAAACACACGTGATTGGATGAGCGAGAGACAAATTTGAAATTTCTCGAAGGTTTTCACCTTTCTCCAGCGATTCCTCTCTCTAAGTACCACCTCTTCAACGATTCTCTCTATGAATCACCGTCTCCACCTGTCTCACCAGCAACTCTCTTCCATCCATTAATGGCAACCATAGTGTTGAATCAAACCTGAACCCATTTCCTCAAAGTTTCTTTAATTTCTTACAACAAATCTAAGCCCTTTTTTTCTTAAAAAATATCTAAACCTATACAGTAAAAACTATATAAATTAATAAGATCGGGACCGGCCAATTTTATTAATTAAAAATATTTTAATTCATCTCTAAATTAATAATTTATTAATTTATCGATAAGTTAATAATATATTAATTTATCGAAAGATTTGTGTTTTCAATATTATTCTCTTAATCTTCTTTAGATTCTATTTTCTATAAACTTAATTAAGTACATTATATATTTTTAACCCCGTTAGCATTTAAGATAAGCTGTAACAAATTTAGTTGTTTGTAATAAAAATTGCTAAAATCAATAGTTTGGTAGACAAAATGTTACTTGGACAATAATTTAGGGGGTAAACTGCAATTTAACCTTTGTAAATTTCCAAATTTACCCTCAAATTCCGTCTGTTTTTTAACCCCGTTAGCAATTTGAGGTAAACTACAACAAAATCAATAGTTTATAGTAAAAATTGCAAAAATTAATAGTTTGGTAGGTAAAGTGCTGCTCGAACAATAGTTCAAGTGGACAAAGTAAAATTCACCCTATGTTCCAACCTTCTTGGTAAAGGAGCATAAACTATTACGAATTTGATACCAACTCACCAAAATTCAATCTTTGATCATTGTTTTAATTACAACCTTATTCAATTACGACATAGCTAATTAATCTTGATCATTCTATTAAACTAATTAAAATTTCAAAGGCAATTAGAATTATATTGAAAACAAACATCATGAAACTAATATAAAACATCAATTCAATTACACCTATCTCCTACTCAATAAATTATTTGATAATTTTACTCTTTTTTTTGTTCTTTTTAAATTTAACCTTATAAAATAAACAAATCTTTTGAATTAAAGAAAAGAAAGATGATTTACAAAAACAATGATCCAAAGAAGTGGGGATTGAGATAAGGGAATTTAGAGAGAGAAAGAGAGTAAAAATCAAAACAAAAAAATAGTTTAGTGCTAGATTTATCTTTTTAGTTGGCTTAATTTTCAATGTCAAGAACACTTTTTCCGTTGTAATTGTTTGAGTCGAATTGAAGATTTGAAGACACAACAATTAACGAAAGCTCGTCGAACTTACCAGATTCATCGCACATAATTTTGGACCTAATGTAAGTTAGTTATACGGTTTGATTCAAAATATAGGTGGTGGTTGAGCGTCAAATTTGAAATTAAAAAACTTTTGAGTCAAATTTATTTTTAAGTATTTTTACTGAGTTCTGCCGAAATTCGAAAAAGTCTAGTAGACACAAATTATTGAGGAAAATTATTTTTTTCATATTTAACATGTTTTGTAAAGCTGCCTCTAAAATTTGAGTCGAATTGATGCTCAAACGAATTTAATTCGACGGAATAAAGTAAAAAGAAAAATTTAATAAAAAGGATTTTATTTAAATAGATTTAAATATTAATTAAGTTTGAAAAGTCAAAGCTTTCATTAGCTTTTTTGAAAATCCATGTGTTGCTTTTTCTTTAATTGTCTAAATATGTATCCAAAGCCACCTGTAGGTGCAAGAAAAAAGGAGGGCAGCATGTTTGATGGGTGGAACGGTATACAAATTGCTAATGTGTATCGGTCTGATGGTATTATGGTTAAGTGCCTATGGAATTGAAATTCAAGATTTTGGCCTAGTTCAATATTTTCGAGGTGTACCGGTCTAGTTTATAATTTCTGGAGCACGAAAAAAATTCGTTTTTTAATGCAAAAAATTATTTTTTAATATCTTTAACCTATTTCAAAAAAATGACTTTGATTCTATATTTTTTCTATAAATATAATTATTGGTTTGATTCAAAAATACATAATTTTAGAGAGCTTTTTGAGGCAAAAAATATTCAAATGCTAGAATTAGCTTTTGAGAGTTTTGAAACACTACTTAGGTTTTGTTTATCTGACAGAAGAGATCCTATTGTTCTTTAATTTTAAGAATTAGGGTTCCAAACATTCATGGTCCTGTGGGAGTGTCTTCGATTGCAATTGGAGATGGGGTGAGCAAAGTGGCTAACATGTGATAAGGGAGATCGCAGATAAGGTGTGAAGGATTTTGATCAAGTGCAAAGAAGGAGGCGATGGGTAAGTCGGAACAACGGGAAGCACTACGTCAAGCCAGCTGTGGTTAGATTCTATGTTCAAGGAATTGACGGGACTGTTGCGTAAATTATGGGGAAGTAATTTTTGTAAGTCATCGAGTCTGTAATTACGTTTTGATGATAGTGAAGCACTATCGGTTAGTCCCGATGATTAGTCCTATGCAAGTAGGAATACCTCGTAAATTTCTGATGTTGTGTGATTGCTTTTGGTGATTGCTTAATTGATTTATTTGCTAGACAACATAACACAGGTTTCGACAGTAAAATTGACTAAATATAGGGTTTTAATTCTGTTCGTCAAATCTCAAATTATTTTTGATAAAAACCCTAAAATCAACCTGGGTAATACAATCCCTGAATTTTCATCATTTAGTTATGTAAATTGGCCATCGGTGAGGACGAAGCGTGAATTGGGGAAGAATTCGAGTAGTGGTCTGGGCCGAATAGAGTGGCTTTGAGGGCTCATGGCAAGAGATTTAAGAAAGATGAGGGTTTGAGTGAAGATATAGTGAATGTAATGAAAGAAGATGGGAATTTTTATTTTTATTTTTCAAACATAAAGAAGATGGGAAATTGAATACAAAGAAATTGAAGGCATCCGGTAAAAGGGGTAGTATATGTAAATATATTGAAAGTAAAATTAAAAACTTAGGGATCACATGTGTAAGTACTTGAAAAGATGAGAATGGTTTATATAAATAATTTCAGTTTTTTGTTAGTTGATTTAACATACTCTAACCGATGTACCCCCATATGATTGATAGCATTTAAAAATTTTATACCAATAATTGACCAAGAAAAAAGTTGAATGACCCAAATACAAAAAGGGCTAAAATCCATTACCGATTTTAGTTATTTAGGCTCTATTTGATAACATGGAAAATGAAAATAAAAATATTTAATTTGTGTGATATGATAGAAATAAGTTGAAACATGTGATGAAAAACTCTCCATTTCATGATCATTTTTATTAGTAGATGTCATTCATCATTCATTAAATTTTTGTGAAAAAAAATTCTTTCTCAACCACTAAATAAATTGTTTCCATTGAAAAAAGTAAAAAAAAAAAAGAGAGGCAATTAGGCATAAGGGCTCATTCTAATAATAATATAATTATAAAGGACACTTAAAAACTAGCCGTGTAAATTAAGGACATTGTACAAAAAAGACACTAATACCCCTTTCTTATAATATCTCACGTCTCATTATGACACTAACAGTAACCAGAAGGTGCTAAATGCATTTAGCACCTTCTGAACAACAACCAGAATTTAGCACCTTCTAAACAACAACCAGAATGTGCTAAATGCATTTAACACTACAACCAGAAGGTGGTAAATGCATTTCGCACTACAACCGGAAGGTAGCACCGCATGGACAACAACCAGAAGGTGTTAAAATCAGCACCATTACAAAACAGAGAACAACAAAATTGATGAGATCAACATCCACTCAATTTATTTATATGTATATGTATATATGGATCGATGTAGGGTTCGTAAAAAAAAAAGAGTTACGATCATATTCTTTTTTTCAAATCCCGCTGGGATGTCGAAATTGGTCTATTTTGATAGCAAAACGACCTTTGATCGTCTTAATTTTTTGTGCAATTATAGTAACATTGTCTTTCGAACAACATATCCAAAAATCAGCTAAATCCAACAGTTCGATCAAAAGTTATATATTTTTACGATTGTACATCCAGAAAGAAGAAGAAGAAGAAGAAGAAGAAGAAGAAGAAGAAGAAGAAGACGAGAACATTGCTCTTCTCGGCGATACGATCAGAGAGTCAGGTGGTGGTGGTGGTGGTGGAAGAGGTGAAATTATTGGTGAGACAATTTCTCGTCGCCGGCCTCGTTATTTCCTCTCTTGCGATTCTTATCTCTTTTTCCCTTGTTCTCTGTTTTCTCTCTCTAAACTAAGTGTATGTAAGAGAGAGAATAATATGTCTTTTGTATAATTAGTATAAATGATATAGCAGGGTATTTTTGTCTATCAACATTTATCATTTTTCTTAAAATAAATTAATATTATGAACAATGTCCTTATTGTAAAACCAAATTTTGAAATTAGTATTACTTCTCTTTATTAAACGTGAGTCCATTCTTAGAATTATAAAACATTACGGAGCAAGGCCTTATAACCCATTATCTAAAAAAAACTTATTTTTTAATTTCTTACAAAAATGAATTGTTTTTGTTAACATTTTTCATGTTGTTATCAAACGTACCCGTAAACTAAATAATTCAATCTGACCTCAGAGCATCTCCAACGGTCTTTTATATCTATGTTTTGTGTATAATTTACGCAAATTGTATTTTTTTTTGTCTCCAATAGTCTTTTAAAATGAAAGTTTGTATAAAATGAATGCGTAAAATACACTCCCATTTTATAATGGCATGCCAGCTTTCTCTATTTAATTTTTTTAATAAAAATTTAAAATGTAATAAGTTCAAATGTAAAATATGAATTTTAATAAAAACTATATAATTCAAATTTACTCATTAATATCTATAAATTAGATCCATTGTAATTATAAAATTATTTATAAAAAAAATCAAAAATAATAATAGTAATAATAATTTTTTTAAATTAATATTTAACATGTGTTAAAATTTTATTAATTATTTTAAAATTTACACAAAATTTTACAAAAATATCATTACAACATATAATTTTTAATATTCAAAATTTTAAAAAAAGGTAAATTGAGGCATATGATTTAAGTGGCGTTCGATAAAACATCTTAAAATTGAAAACTGAAACTGAAAATTGAACTGAAAACTGAAAAAATGATTTGTTTATTTCTGAAAACTGTATCTGAAAAAATGTTATTTGTTTGAATATAATATATCTAAAAATTGATTTTTTTTAATATGACAATTTTGCTCTTATTAGTGTATTTAAATCACATGATTAAGGCTTCAATGAGAATAAAATAAGTATTTTGTAATGAGGAGTTTTAAGTGGCAAACTTATCATTTAAAATTTTGGATGCAGATTTTCAGATTTAAATAACAAATCACTTAGAGTATTTAAGACAAGGACTCCTCATAAAGCAGTCCTTTGTGTCGTACATTTTTTTGATGGGGGCAAAATTGGATGAGGTCATGGGGTCCAATACCAAAACCACACGTGTCTATTTTTATCTATTTAAATCAAATAAAAAAATGAAAAAAAAATTAATTTTAGAGGCAATTAATTATAAGGGTTAATTCTAATAATAATATAATTATAAATGATACTTAAAAATTAGCCATGTAAATTAAGGACACTGTACAAAAAAGACACTAATACCCCTTCCTTATTTTATTGTCTCATTATGATACTAACAACAACCAGAAGGTGCTAAATGCATTTAGCACCCCTGGACAGTAGCCAGAAAGTGCAACCAGAAGGTGCTAAATGCATTTAGCACCCCTGGACAGCAACCAGAAAGTGCTAAATGCATTTAGCATCCCTGGACAGCAGCCAGAAAGTACAACCAGAAGGTGCTAAATGCATTTAGCACCCCTGGACAGCAACCAGAAGGTGTTAAATGCATTCAGCACCCCCTAGACAGCAGCCAGAAAGTGCAATCAGAAGGTGCTAAATGCATTTAGCACTCCCTGGACAGCACCACAACTAGCACCCCCTGGAAAGCACCACAACCAGAACTGGACAGCACCACAACCAGCACCATAACCAGAATGTGCTAAATGCATTTAGCACCGCCTGGATAACAACCAGAAGGTGCTAAATGCATTTAGCACCTTCTGAACAACAACTAGAAAGTAGCACCATTTGGACAATAAACTATAAGGTGCTAAAATGATTTTAGCACCATTAAAATTGATGAGATTAACATCTACTCAATTTATTTATATGTATATATATATGGATCAACGTAGGATTCGTAAAAAAAAAAAAGAAAGAGTTACGATCATTTTTTTTTTAAATCCCGCTGGGCTGTCGAAATTGGTCGATTTCGATAGCAAAACGACTTCTGATCGTCTTAATTTTTCGCGCACTTATAGTAACTTTGTCTTCCAAACAATATATCCAAAAATCATCCAAATCCAACGATTCGATCAAAAGTTATATATCTTTTACGATTGCACATTCATAAAAAAAGAAGAAGAAGAAGATGAAGAAGAACATGAAGATGAAAATGAAGATGAGAACGGCGCTCGCTCCTCTAGGCGATACGATCGGAGATTCAGGTGGTGTTGGTGGTGGTGGTGGAAGATGTGAGATTATTGGTGAGACAACTTCTTTTTTCCCTTGTTTTTTGTTTTCTCTCTCTAAACTATGTGTATATAAGAGAGAATAATATATCTTTTGTATAATTAGAATAAATGATATAGTAAGGTATATTTGTCAATCAATATTTATCATTTTCCTTAAAATAAATTAATATTATGAAAAGTATCATTATTATAAAATCAAATTATGAAATTGATACTATTTCCTTTTATTAAACATGAGTCCGTCATTTAAATTATAAAACATTATAAAACGTCCTTATAACCCATTATCTCATAATTTTAAATAAAAATAAGCACATATTATTTTATTATTAAAATCCTCTCGACCCATCCAATTTTGCCCCCATACAAAATGGACTCCTTTGTGTCAAATTCCTTCTTTCTACTCAAAATTATTCAAATCTTTTCCTCCCTCTCGCGCTCTGGTTACTTCAGTTCTTTGGCGGGTAGGCTACTGATTGAATTGAAGCTCCTCTTCTTCTTCTTCTTCTTGAATTCTTCAAGAAGATTAATAATGGCAGTAAGTAATAGTTCGCTTCCATTTCTACTTCCATTTACTTTCCCAACGATTTAATTTCTATATATATATATATTCATTCCCAAAATTAGGTTTCAGTTTTTTCTTATCTTCCGATTGATTTCATTTGTTAATTCTTAACCCCCTTCATAATGATTATTATTTGTAGTTATTGATGAACGAATGTTCCAGATTTGTAGATAATTTAGTTTATTTTGTTCCCTTTTATTTATTTATTTATTTAGGGTTCTTAATTCTTCTTCTTTGACATTATGAAATGCTTATATGTTGTACCAGATTTGGTGTTGTTGTGGATCACAGATAGATATGCAACTGACTATATGCAATTTACCCTTTTGAAAAATGGAAAATAAAATAAAAGAGGATATATGTTCAAACTATGCGTATAAGTTTTTGCAGCTTCTGTTTCATACTTTATCTTATTTATTCAAGAAATTTAGAAAATGAAAATAAAAGAAATACAGAAAAGTAATAACTAAACTAAATGACAACGTTTGGCTTAGTGGGCCCATCAACCAAAACGACAACGTCTTCTTTATTCTTTGAACTCCCATATGACCTTTCCTCAATCAATTGTTTTCTTCCCCAATTCCATGAACACCCTAATTACCAGTGAACTTGAAATACATCTTCTTTTGAGATGGTTCTTGGCCTTATTATATGGTATAGATTAATAGTAATTGCTATAGTAGTTGTCTTATTTTGCTTGGGAATAGTAGCTATAAAGCATTCTCTACTTATTAGAAAGCTCTAAGAGTTTTTAACATTACACTTCTTCTCATTACGAAAAGCCCGGAATTTCACATTGTCCATCTTATGGGTGTTTGATTGCATTCAATTTCCAAGAAATCATTTTCATGCCTACAACTTGTTTTGGCCTATGTATTTTTCTTGTATTCATTAATTCCATCCAAGGAATTCAGTTATTTATGTTAACCAATCAAATTCACCCTACCCCTTTTTCCCACTTCATTCCCATGAGGTGTGCCTGCCTGGTTTTGTTTTGTGCTGGAAATAATTGAGTTCCTTGGGATTGTTTTACATATTATCGAAATGAGAAGGAAGTTGCTCTAAAACAAGTTGTACCATGGGAAATTTAGGCAATCGAATACCACAAAAGGCGAAATGTATGGAGTCATTTTCTGCAGCATATAGTTGTAATCCAGGACACCCATAATTTTGTTAGCATCAAGGATAATGAGCTCTCCCATAAAACCAAGAAAGTGCACCGTGCCTGGTTCAATGCACTAATAAGATTTTCCCTAACAACTTTGCTTCACTTGGCTCCGTATTCTTGTAACAGCAGGAGGACATCAAAGAAGTAGATGATTCAGAAAGCAATAAACCTGGTCTTAGCAAAACCGTAATTATTTTCTCTTCACGTCTTTGTTGTGAAATTTGGCAAGCGCAAACTGAAACACGGTATGACCCCTCCCTGCTTGTGGGACAAACACTGATTGGATTGCCCATGGGAATTTGCTAAAGCTGAATCAATTACATACATTTCTTTAAATTTTATATTCCTGTTGTATATAAGTTTTCTACAGTCTTAGGATCGAACATACTTCTTTTTCTACCCACTGAACTATGATGTCTCTTCAAATCCTTTGTCTGCACCTTTTCCTTTTGTCCTTTTTATTCATTTATTCAAGGAAGTCCTCATGTCACTTACAAGCATCTCTTACTCTGAGCATTGTTCCTCTTTTTTTTTTTTATCAGTGAAAAATAAGGATGGAAATGGAACTTATATCAAGTAATGATTTCAGCCAATCCGGTCTTCACTGTATTTATCTAGTAAGAGTAATTGCTGTAGCATTTAAGATAGTCTAATTAAGAACTACTAGTGGACTAAGAATTTGTTACTATTGAGCTTTAGATTCCATTTAAGATGGCCTCTCAAGCATCATCTGTAAGGGAAAAATGCTTGAATTGTTTGGTTTTATGGGAATTTTTCCGAAGAAATGGAGTGCTTTCCTTATTAGTAAGTGGTGTTTCAAGCAGAATAGCAAGAAAACCAAACAATTGTGGAGATTTTTTATTTTGGCTGTAGCGTGGATGATATGGTCTGAACGCAACAGGAGGATTTTCGAAGATAGAAGTAGAAATCCGGTGGATATTTGGGAGCTTACATGTTTTCTGTTTGGGCAATGGGCAAACGCATTGGGGATTTTTGATATTTTAGATCGGTTTTTGTTCTCTTTAGACTGTTCTAGTGTCATAGGGGGTTGATTGATATGTTTTTCTTTACTCTTTGTTTGTCTCTGTTTGTTCTTGCTCAGGCTGTTAGAGCTTTCGGTGGATATCTTATCCTCTGTGCTCTAATTTTATTGTCGTTGTCGTTGTACTTTTTGGGTTATTAATTAAATTTATGTTTCCTATCACAAAAATAAAATAAAATAAATTAAGCTGTCCTTTATATATGTGAGAATTTCCCAACCAGGATGAATGTCCCATGAAAATGGGATGTACTTACGAAATCTGGTGCTCTCTCTCTCTCTCTCTCTCTCTCTCTCTCTCTCTCTCTCTCGTTCTCATCACAAATATTGTTAAGCTGTCCTTTAAGTAATTTGCATTTAGTGTTACTTATGAGTTAATATTTGTAGATGCTTATCTTAAACTCATCAAATATTGTAGTCATATTCAGGCAGTTATATGTGCACTGACATGACACCTGCAAACGTAACGAAAGAATACTATACTTCTTTAGAAAGATCTAAGAGTGTCTTTCATTGCACTTCTTTCCCTTGGGAAAGCCCAGAGTTCCACGCGGTTCATCTTTATTTGTGTTTGATTACATTAAACTACCAAGAATTCAATTTCATGTTGCAACTTGATTTAGCCAAAGTTTATTTTCATGTATCGATGAAATCCATGCAAGGAATTCAATTCTTTATCATGTTAACCTATCAAATTCACCCTGCCAAATTTTTGTAATTTATTCCCTTAAGGTGTGCCTGGTCCTACCTTACACTGGAAATAATTGAGTTCCTTGCAATTCTTTTACAAAGTAAACAAAACTAATGGGAAAGATGGTTATTTTGATTTTATGGAAAAGATAAATAATTTCTGTAGAAATAGCTGTACCATGGGAGATATATGCAAGCAAACATCACGAAAGCTGTACCATAGGGGTTTGGAGTCTTGGGCATTTTCTGTGGAATATAGGTGTAATCCAACACACCCTTAATGTTGTTAACATCAATGCTAATGAGCTACAAGTTTCAGATGGCCCGAACGTTAAGCTTTCTTTTGCCACAAAATGATTGTAATGTGCCAATGCACTAATAGGGAAAAAAGCCAGGTTTCTTCACCTAGCTCCTTGTTCTTGTAACAGCAGGAGGAGAAAGAACCAAATTTTGGTTGCTCGGAAACTGAATTAGCAGATGAATGAGAAAGCAATAAAGCCGGTCCTAGCGGAATTGTAAGTTTTTTCTCTCTCATATCTTTGTTGTGAAATTTCCTTTAAATGTTGACAGACAATTTTCAATATTATGTCTTCCTTTCATGTATTACATTTCAACATTGAATTGGACAATATTCTGAATTCAGGGTTGATTTAATGTGTTTAGTTTAACCCATTTCTTGTTGTTTGTATTTAATTATAAGTGGGGCCATTGGGTTAATAAATCTGAAACTAGAACTAAAAGCCGTCGCCTTAATCACTATATGCACAAATATCTTTTCCAGTTATATTTTAGTTTTGGTGAAGTAACTTTGTAGATGCTTTCTATCTTTAACTCATGAAATGTTATTGACATTTTCAGGCAGTTATTTCTGTGGCGAGAACTTCTTACATGCACATTGACTTGACATCTACAAACACTAGCAAAGCAATTGTATGCTTGTTTAGAAAGCTCTAAGACTGGTTTGGTTGTACTTCATTTCCATGAGAAATGCACAATATCCCTTATTTTCCATCTTTAGTTGTGTTTAATTGCATTAGTTTTAAAGGAACCATTCTGCCTTGGTCCCAGCTTTTGTAACCTAATTATTTTCTATTCCATGGGGTCCATAGACCGCTCCCCCTAAACTTCGGTTCTTCATGAAATCTTTTTCGACATAAAACAATTCTAAGGAATTTAATTCTTTCTGATGTTAATTAATCAAATGCACCTTACTTCATCCCAATTTCCTTTGATAATTCCATTAAGGTGCGCTTGGTTTTGGTTTATTCTCACTTCTCAGTCCACAGAATTGAGTTCCATGGAATTGTTTTACATGGAAAACGAAAACTAGGGCTGGGAGGTGGGGGTTTTGGATTCGATAGAAAAGAGAAGAAAATTGCTCTAAAATAAGCTATACCATGAGAATTGATTCCTTGGAAAATTTAAGCAATCAAAACAACATAAGGTGAAAATATGAATTATTGGGTGTTTTCTATGGAATACAGGTGTGATCAAATGCACCCCCTCAATGTTTTTAGAGCATCATGGAAATTGAGTTTACAATTTTTAGATGACCTGGACTGCCAGCACTCCTCATCCAAATGATTGTAGCGAATATGCTCAGCATTAAATGGTAGCACAATTTGAATGAAACAAAAAGATAAGTGATCATTTGCATTGTCTGTTTACCATTTTTATTTAGGTTTCTTAATTGCCTCTACAATATGCTTTTATGCTGTATTAGATTTGGTGTTCTTGCAGGGATGATAGATTTGCAATTGCTATGCAATTCACCCTTTATAAAAGGGGAATATAAAATAAAATATGGCAGTCTATTGTAAGCAAAAGAGGATATATTTTCAAACTTTGAGTTTAAAGTTTTGTGCAGTCTTTGTTTCGAACTTATTTTTATTTATTTGTTTATTCAAGAAACTGTCATTTGAACTTCATTCCTTCTTATTTGTTGATCTATGTCAATAACTAAGGATGAAAATGGAACTCCTATCGAGTATCTGACGAGTGATGATGTCATCCGTTCTGGTCTTCACTTTATTAATCTATTAAGAGTATTTCCTGTAGTAGTTATCATATTTTGCTCGAGAAGAGTAGCATTTAAGATATATAGTCTAACTAAGAGTTAGTTACTAGTGGACTAAGAGTTTGTTGGTATTGAGCTTTAGATTCCATTTAAGATAGCCCACTGAAATGGGATGTACACGAAATCCAATATTACTGTCTTCGCAGGCTGGAAAATTTTATTCAGTGTTACTTATGAGTTAATAGTTGCAGATTTTGTTTCATCACTAACTTAGGGTGGGGCTATTGCCACCCACCAAACCTCTCTGTAACACTGTCACATTGACTCGGTGGCTTGGTGCAAGAAAGCCAAGTAAGTGTGCATTGACTCGGTGCAATAGGGCCAAGTATGTGCACATTACTCGGTGCAATAGGGCCGAGTCAGTTTATTTTTTTTGTTTCCAACATTAATTCGGCCCTATTGCACTGAGTAAATGAGCATATACTCAGCCCTATTGTACCGAGAAGGAGTGTTACAGAGAACTTTGGGGTGTGGCAATAGCCGCACCCGTAACTTATCAGTTATTATTGACCTTTCAGGCGGTTAACTCCTTACTGAAGACTTGTTGGATATGTATTGACTTGACACCTACAAACACTTCCAAATAATTATATACTTCTTTAGAAAGCTACAAGAGTGTTTACATAGCATTTCGTTTCCTTGGGAAAAACAAAAAGTTTAAAACTGTCCATCTTTATGGTGTTTGGTGGCATTAAATTTCCAAGAAATCATTTTCATGCCTACAACTTGTTTTAACCCATGTTTTTTTTCTCGTATCCATTGAATCCATCCAAGGAATCCAATTTTTTTTATCAGGTTAACCAATCAAATTAACCGTACCACATTTTCTCAATAGTCAATTCATTACCTTAAGGTGTGCCCGACTGCCCGGTTTCGGTTTTCGCCAGAAACAATTGAGTTCCTTGGGAGACTCGATGGAAAAGAGAAAAAAAATTGCTCTGAAAAAGTTGTACCATTGGAAATTTAGGCAACCAAACACGAGAAAAAGGTGAATATGGAGTCTTGGGAATTTTCCATGGAATATAGGTGTAATCCTGCACTCCCTTAATGTTTTTATCATCAGGGATAATGAGCTATGAGTTTTGTATGGCCTGGACTGCAAGCTATCTTTTGCCAAAATGATTGTAACGTGCCAATATGATCCTGTGTCCATATAAGCTATTGATTGACAACTGTATATTATGAAAACCAAAAACGTATAACATGGCTGTTCAATGCACTAATAGGGAAAGGAAAAAAAATGTTTTGCACTGACAAGTTTTCTTCACTTGGCTCCATATTCTTATGTCAGGAGGAGAAAGCACGGAATTTTGGCTGCCTGGAAATTAAAGATGTAGATGAGAACTTAGAAAGCAATAAAGCCTGTTCTGGCGAAATTGTAAGTTTTTTCTCTCATTTATTTGCTGCAAAATTTGCTTAAAATGCTAAACACATACTGATACCCACTATTACCCGTCCTTGCTTATGGGAAAAAAGTCATTGGATCACCTAGGGAGTTTCGCTAAAGCTGAAGTAATTGCATCAATCCTGATGGTCCTATTGGGTCCACGAGATGAAGTTCAATAATAAAAAACACAGTGAAAAACATATAGATATAGCCTGTTTACTCAAATTATTGCTGGATAATGTGTGGGATCCGATGACAGAAGGGCCCCACTAGTAGTGTGTGGGATGTACATTCCCAGCCCCCCCCCCCCCACACACACATTACACAAATGCATCAATTTGTTAATCTGGATGGATGTCCTTCAGTCGAACGCATGAAAAGTGGTTGAAGGAGAATAATGTACTTTGTTCTGATCTGGCAGTTTGATGATACTCCTGAATGTGTGTGGGGGCGGATGGAATTTTTGGATAAGTAGGATGCTGAGGAAGCTAAGAAATTTGAGCCAGAGGTATGATTTCGCAAATTTCTTATCCAAAAGTTAACAGATGTTGCAACATATAAATAGAAAGGTCATTCCACTTGAAGAAATAAAATATAGAAAACTGTAACAATAAATACATGCAGGAGTTTACGACAAACCACATACCGTTACCATTCATGGTTTCACCAGTAGTGTGCGTGATCACCTACCCAGCCCCCCGCTTCCCCTCCCAACCTAACCCCATACACACACGTGTCAGTTTTTAATCTTGGTGGATTCCCTTCAATCAAATGTATGAAAAGTGGTCCATGGAGAATAATTAAATATGTTCTGATTTGGCAGCCTGAAGATGTTCTTGCAAGTTTGTGGAGGATTATAAATGAATCGGGGGAAATCCATCTGGATTTTGAGGAAGATGATACCGAGTCTTTTTCGAGTATCAAAAATGATATGGATTCTGATCCAAAGGTATGATATCGAGCCTTTATGTCCAAAAGTTAACAGATATTGCAATCTACATATAAAAAGGTTATTCAACTAGAAAAAGAAAATATAATATTAAAAGTATTCATTTGAAATACATGCGTGAGGTTAACAACGTGCCACATACCATAACCATTCCTGATGATATGTAATGTATATTTCTTCGGGTTGATTGATGTGTTACTTTTGATCAATGTTTTAAATCGCGGTAGCGTAACGCGTAGCGTTTTGGTTCGGGCATAGCGTAGCGTAAATAAATAGCGTAATAGCGTAAGCTATTCGGGACATAATAGCGTTACAATTAAAAAAATAAAAAATAAAATTATATTAAAAGATATTAGTAAATTACATATATATTTATTTTTATATTTATTATTATTTATTTATAATAAGATAATACTAAATTACTAATTAATAAAACATAAAAAAGTTTTTATAATAATAAAAAGACATGGGATAAGTTAAATATTGTAAATATTTCAAAAAAAGAGTACAAAATTAAAAAAACGGGGGAGGGGTTAGAATTGAAAATAGTTTTACAAATATAAATAAAACCAAAGTTAATTACTATGTACTTTATTTTATCAATAAAGTCAAAAGACTCAAAACCCTACTTTTAAGTTTTAATTGATAGCCTACAGCCGCCTCTCTCAAATTTCGTCTTTCAACTCTCTCTATCTTCCGTTACCGAGCTCCATCTCTATCTGCATCTCGTTTTTTCGACGCCGAAGGTAAGAAGAGAATTTCTAAGATTTGTTTCTCTCTCTCTCTTCCTCTTTCCCTATTCTTCCTGTCTTCTTCCCCTGTCTCTCTCTCTTCATCTTTCCCTGTTCTTCCTGTCTTCTTCCCCTGTTCTTCGTTTTTTGCTCAAATAGCGTAGGTTTTCTCAGAATAGCGTGAATAGCGTACGCTATTCACGCAATAGCGTGCCACATCATCAAAACACCCACGCTTTTTGTTCCTTTCGCTATTCTTGGCACGCTACGTAGCGGTAGGTTTTTTTTTTGCGCTATAGCGCGCGACATTACGCTATTGAAAACACTGCTTTTGATTTACTTAATTACTGACACGCACACACGAAGACCCGCTATAGCCCATCCCTGCTTGTGGGGAAAACAGTCACTGGATCACCTATGGTTTTTTGACAAAGCTGAAGTAATTACTAGTCTGAGTTTTGATCGGCAAAAGTTGTTCAATATTATAACTTCTTTTCAATTTTTTTCATTACAACATATTGAATAGAACAATATTCTGAATCTGGGGTTTATTTAATGTGTTTATTTTAAACCCTTTGTTGTTGTTTTTTATTAATTAGAAGTTGCTCCATTGGATTCAGAAAGTTAGATTATAAAGTAGTTTTGATTATTATTCATGAGTCTTTGATTATAGCCTTTCTTGGTCTCGAATATATATGAATTACATTAGGGTTGCTTTAGGTTGTTTTTTTTCCTAAGTAATGACTATATTTCCTTTTGACGCATGTTCTTGCCCGTGAATATAACTATGGTTGGAGATCCTGGACATTATTGCTTGTTTATGACTGTATGGTTTCAATCTTGATAGAATACATACATAATTAAACATATGACTATCTACTGCTTATTTTTACCAAAAGAGAATGCTGTAAAAATCAGCCAATGGAATTTTAATTATCTTTTTTGTTTTCTCATGAATTTTTTTGTTCTATTGAGAAACGAAGATGGAAAATGGAACTCATTTGAGTAGTTGATGGTTATAAAAAATTGTTGTACAAACAGTAAACTAATTATTAAAAATGGTCTCATTAAAAGTTTTGTAGGGACTAAAGCTTTGTTTGGGTCATTTGGGGAAGGGTGTATCAACTTAGCGACAAATTAGTACTTACAGAAAGATTGTTTTATGAATAATCAATCATATGAATTATAAGTATAAAAGATCTGTTGCCTTCGTCATTATCGGGCCTAGCCCTGATCATAGGTGTGAACACCCCAATCCACGACCCTCGTGCGAATACTGATTTTCTTTTAAAGCAGTCATCGTGCATTTTCATGCATATAGAAGATTGATAGGAAAGACTCCGATTTCGGACGCGTTGGGAGTCGAAGATAACCCTTGTTGCCTCTTCGCTTACTAGGACGGGGATCGACTTGCCCGGTCAGGTCGTGGGGTGCGGGGCAGCGCCCCGTTGGAAATTGAGTTTTTTGTGAGCCAGCCGCAGCCCCTGTCGCACGCCCAACCGTACGGCTCCCTGCCAACCGTACGGTTGGCACCCCCCAGTCGCAGCCTCCTGTCGCAAGCCCAACCGTACGGCTCCCTGCCAACCGTACAGTTGGCACCTCCCAACCGCACCCCCCAGCCGCACGCCTAACCGTACGGCTACCTGCCAACTGTACGGTTGGCACACCCCTGTCGCACGCCTTAGCCGCACCCCATGCGGCTACCCCTGCGGTTGGCCTCTTTTGGAGCGTTTTTGGCGGAATTTTAGCTATAAATAGGACCCTTGGGATCCCATTTGAGGGTGGGGAAAACATTGAATAGTATTTTTAGTGAGTAGGAACTCTGTCAAAGTCTTTAGAGAGTCAGTTTTAGAGAATTTCTGAGAGAAAGTTAGTGAGAGAAAAGGCTAGTGAGAGGAAGTTAGTGAGAGAAAGTTCTGGAGAGAGAAGGAGGCAAGCAAGGAGATCAAAACAAGGTTTTTATTTCTCCTTCAGGCGCGTCAGGTACGTCATTCTGCCACTCTACTAATTTTAATACTGCATTTGAGTTCAGTTTTAATACAGAAAGTTAGATAACTTGCAAAGAAGTTCACTACTTTCAAAATAAATCCTTTCTAAATTTTACAAGAAAACTAAAACTCGTCTTGACACGTTTTCAAAACAAACAAAAATACAAAAACAACTTCCAAAAGAAAGGAACTACGAGACTCTGATTTCATTCTACGAATGAATACGTAGGCGCTCGCAAAGCTCAAGTCTAATTTCAAAATATTGTTTTAAATTAAATTTTTTCGAAAAGGACTATTTTGAAAACCCTTGGAACTACTTGCAAGATATCTAAAATAGGAATTAGATGCATGATCCATTAAGAGACCGAAAGGGCGAATTGGGTGCCTAACACCTTCCCAATTCGTAACGTAGTTCCCGAACCCTAGCAAAGTTCATTTTAAACTCTGGTTTCAAACGTATGAAAGATAGTTCGTTTTCGAATTATCCTTCGTACGATCTTTTGTTTGTTTTCTCGTAAAACAAACTGGCGACTCTACAAAACACGTTTTCAAAGAAAAGCGAGAACGAGGACTCTTCTTATTCTCGGGTCGCGGGTCCGGATTCTCACAGTGGCGACTCTGCTGGGGACTGTCGAGAACTAAGCTCTATTATAATGGATCATATATTTAATTCATATTATTTATTAGGTATAGGTCTTGTAAGCCTTAGTCCTAGGATAACATAGAAGCTATCTAGGGGGATACCCTGATGCCTTTATTTGCTAATTATGTGAGAAAAATCTTTTTCGTAATTAAAAATCTGTAAATTACCATAACAAACCCTAAAGCATTGATCAATAATGAACTGTCAGATTGTTATTCTGCACGCACTCACGCCTTATCATGCATTTTCGCGAGTGTGAATTTACCCTATTAACCTCGGGACCAAAGTCGTGACTAGGCCGCGGACTTGCGGGTCTGCACAAGCCAAAAGCGCCTGGGACCACTCTCCTTAGCCAAGTACTTACCGAGGTATATAGAGTGACGAGAACACTCACGTACCCGGGATGTATATCAAAAGGTCCTTACACGTACCTGCGCTCTTGAGGTATATTGTAAGACCTGCCAAATAGGAGGGAGCCTTAAACCTTACCCTCTTCAGCCACGCTTGCATATAGGGGAGTCAGCTTAGAACACAAGATTTTCTGCATTATTTTAATGACCGACAGTCGTGAGAATCTAGTGAGCGAAAGCCCTGATTCTATGAATAAAACAACTCATGAGGAGAGAACTTCCCGTGTTTTCAAAAGATTTTCCTGAAAACTCTTTTTCAAAATGATTTTTCAAAACTATAGATGGTCAGGGAACCCATGGAATTCTATTCCTACCCCACCTCTCTATATGGGGCTCTCAAGTTGTCGCCGTTGATCTGTTTTCGATCTCACCTAAAGGAAAACTTTTTATGTGTTTATTTTTGTCCCGATCGATGTATTTCTGGATAAGGTCCGGCAATTTCTAAATGATATATTATTTTTTTTCCGGGGAATGTGCGCGATCGAATTTGTACTTTTTTTTCCGGCATCAGATATTCATTCCATCCTGGCCTCTGCGTGGGCTGGAAGAGATAGTACCGGACGACTTGTCAGACCAGACTCTTTCGAAAACATGGATCAGAACACGCCGAACCGGAATGTGAACAACCAATTGAACAATGCAGCGGATCCGCCGCCCGGTCCTTTTTACCCAAACCCGGGAATGGCTCAGAATAATACCATTGGGAGTCAGCCGTTACATCACACTCCGTCCCTGAATGTTGATCCAAACCTAGCCAGTTCGAGTGGAAATGTGAATGTTCCGTTACCAAACCCCAAAGATATGTATCGGATGTTAATGAATTTGAACCAAAGCATGGCCATGTTATTAAGTGACAATCAAAATACTCGTGCCAAGCTGGACGAGTTGGCTAAAGGGCGCATGACAGAACCACCAAGAGAAACTCCGGTTATTCTACCACCACCACCGCCAATCTCAGTTCATACCGAAGTACCACCACCGTATGAACAGTTGAACCAACCCAAACCCATGCATGATTCGGTCGGCACTTGGTTACAACAGGACCCGACCAATCAAGCCCCTCCATAGATGCAACCGATCTATGAACCGTACCACGATCCATATTATGATCCAATAAGAAGACCCATAAGTATCCAAGGGGAGGGCCCCACACCAATAAAAACTTACCGGGGGGATAAAGACCTGTTTGAGCTTAAGGAGCAGTTAAAGGCACTTACCCAAAAAGTAGCGAAAAGTTCGAACGATTTAACCCAGATGAACAGCTACAACTTATACCCTGAGGCTCATTATCCAGTAGGCTTTAAGATGCCTTCCATCCCAAAGTTTAGAGGAACTACACCACCGGAGCTCCATCTGAAATCCTATGTTCGTTCAATGAGAATTTATGATCTCGGCGAGGCTGAATTAGCCAATTTTTTTCATCTCACTCTAGCAGGACCAACCCAGAGTTGGTTTTTGAACCTTGAAAAGCACCGGGTCAGATCATGGTCCGCCATCGTCCAAGAGTTTGTGTCACAATACAAGACTAATGAGGAGCTTAAAGTTACAAGGAAACATCTGGAGATGGCCAAGCAAAAGGAGAATGAGAGTATTAGTGAGTTCGTTACAAGATGGAGGGAATTGGCAGCCCAAATGGTGGAGCGCCTAGATGAAGAGGAACAACTGGGAATGATCGTGAAGAATTTGAAACCAGATATTCGGGCTCAAATGGGACACCAATTCTTTGGTAGGTTCAAAGCCCTACTCCACATTGGCAACGAAATTGAGGAGGAATTAGCCAAGCAGGCTGAGATTAAAAAGTCCGCCTCACAATATAAGAAGACTTCTACGTCAACCATCGACCAGGTTACATCTTCTGGGTCCTATGGTAGGGGATATCCCAACAACCCCTATGGCCAAAACTCTGTGAAAAACATTGGGGATTATCCTACACTGGGGTATCGTAACAACAACAACAATAATCCCAGGACATTTGATCAGAATCGCTCACGAGATAGACACTTTTCGCAATTACCGGGACCGTTGGGAAGGGTTTTTGAACAATTGAAAGATGCTGGGATTATGTATCCCATAAATCCGAGGCCATTACCACAACAAATACCACCTCACTGGAACATGAATGAGCATTGCGAATACCACCAAGGTTTCGGACACACTACCGATAGTTGTATGGCCCTGCGGCATGTTATCCAAAACTTGATTGATAGCAAAAGAATTCCTGATCCATCAGCCCCGAATGTCGCAAGGAATCCCCTTCCCAATCACCGAATCAATGCTATCGAGGAGGGTTCAGATTTACCAGATCCTGTATTCCTGATTAAACCCGCCATGGATACAGAAAATGTTGAAGTGTTGAAATTTAGCTGTCTAAAACCTTCGCCCACAGTCGTCCAATACACTTCCCCAAAGCCCCAGAAATCCGTCGAAAAGATCGAAGATGAAACATTATTGGGGTTATCCGTTGATGAAACGTGCACCACGCAGTCACAAGAGATAGTTAGCCCAAAAGTTATGGGCTGGATGAAACAAATGCAGTTTATACCAGGTTTTAGGCTCGGTAAACAGAATCAAGGGATCGCCCATTTTCCACAGTTTAAAGGCAACCCGAGGCGACAGGGGCTCGGATATAGCCAAGGAAAAACAATAAAAAAGGACACCCATCCAAGAAAGTATTCCTCACAGATAAACATGATCGCCTTCGACTGGAACACAGTCTCGCAAGTTGATGAAAGATCGCCTCCAACTCCGGTTGAAATGCCTGAAAAGACAAGTGATCCGGTCGCGACATGGGTCCAACAATTGACCCGTTCTGGGAGGGTGTACCAACCGCCGAATACCAAGCAACCTATTGATGTCGCTCTTCCCAAGGAACCTGCAAAAGACCCGGAAGAAGGGCGTGTTGTTGAACAGTTGAAAAAAACACAAGCCCAAATTTCAATCTGGGGACTTCTGGTAGCGTCCAAGCCACATCGTATGGCACTAATGAAAATGTTAGATGAATCGGTTGTTCCTCTTGAAGCCACCCCGAATGAGTTAACAGCAATGATTGCCTCAATGGGGGTACAAAAACAAGTTCTTGGGTTTTCTGATGAAGATCTATCACCACTGGGTCGGGACCATAACCAAGCTCTGCATATCACCGTTATTGCCTGTGGAATGTCTATACCGTATGTGCTTGTGGATAACGGTTCTACGATTAACGTGTGCCCTTTGAAAACTGCTGTTCGTTTGGGTATTGATTTAACTACCATGGAAGAATCGCCAGTCACGGTTCGGGCATACGACAGAACTAAGCGAGAGGTATTGGGTTCCGTCATGATGGGTATGCAGATAGGACCGGCCACATTTACCACTGAATTTCAAGTCATCGATATTCCTTCGAGCTTCAATTTGTTATTGGGACGAGTTTGGTTGCATGAGGTTGGTGCACTTCCTTCTTCCCTTCATCAAAAAATGAAAATACCCTTCAATGGGGATATCATTGTCATTAAGGGAGATCCTGAAAGGGCAATAGTCCCGAAAAACTCACCAGTATTGGGAATCGGAAGCCAAGATGTCCAACTCGGGGGATTTTCGTATGAGCCAAGGGTGCAAAATCTTACCACGCAGACCGTGAACTATCTGCCCCCCGATGATATGTCGACCATGAATACGCAAGTGATAAAGATGATGAGGAAAATGGAATTTTTACCGGGGATTGGTTTGGGAAAATATCAGGCCGGCATTGCACAAATGATCGAACCATACCAACAACCGAGTCCTCTTGCTGGGTTGGGATATATGGGAGATGTTAGCCGAATGAAAAGTGCCGTATCCACCGATAGTTCGTTAAATGGATGGTTCATAAAAGAAGGTGAAGACTTTCCTTACTGTGGGTTTCAGGAACCATGGGTAAATGAAGAGGGGAAAAGACAACCGGGGTTAGAAATTATCTTTGAAGAAGACTTGTATATCAGTGAATGATTTACCCACTCCTTCTCGTCTCGGTTAAAGATTACCCGGCCGCCTGTCGAGCCGCTAGAAGAGGAAGATATGCTGGGTAACATGTTTGAGGTCATGGCAATTGAGGAAGATTACCTGGGGGACCCTGTGCACCTTATACGCCCTATCGAAGGAAAGGAGAAAAAGCGGAGAGAAAGGAATATTGATAGAAATGTACGAAATTTAGAATGTATGTTATCTGTGCAAAGTGATGTTTCTATCAATAAAATTGCCTATCTTTTCCCTTACTTTGATTCTTGTGATGTTGAAATCATGAATGAGAATTTGAATGATGAACAAAAAATACAACCCATTGAAGGAGACATGGTCACAATAAATTTGAGAACAACCGATGATAAAAAAGAAATAAAAATTGGGGCCGAGTTAAGCCATGATGAGAGAACAGACTTAGAAAATTTGTTGAAAGAGTTTGTTAACGTTTTCGCTTGGTCATATGCTGATATGCCGTGTTTAGATGCCAACATTGTGATGCACAAAATACACACTAAACCCGAGTGTAAACCTGTCAAGCAAAAGTTAAGAAAACTAGTACCTGAGTGGTCGCTCAAGGTAAAAGAAGAAGTCACAAAACAATTGGATGTCGGATTCATACGGGTTGTTGAATACCCTACTTGGTTGGCCAATATAGTGCCAGTGCCAAAAGCCAATGGCAAAGTACGGGTTTGTGTTGATTATCGCAATTTAAATGCTGCATGTCCAAAAGATGATTTTCCACTGCCAAACATTGACCTCATTGTCGACAACACTGCAAATCATGCTTTAAAATCATTCGTCGATGGATTTGCCGGGTATAATCAAATCAAAATGCATCCTGATCATCAGGAAAAGACGGCCTTTATCACACCATGGGGTACTTATTTTTACACCGTCATGCCATTTGGGTTGAAAAATGTCGGGGCCACATATCAGCGAGCCGCAACTACTCTGTTTCATGATATGATTCATAAGGAAGTCGAAGTGTATGTCGACGACATGATCATCAAATCATTAGACCGGGCGAGTCATGTGGAAACTCTTCGTGTCTTCTTTGAACGGCTTATGCAATTTCAAATGCGTTTGAATCCTCAGAAATGTGTATTCGGGGTCACCAAAGGCAAGATGCTGGGGTATATAGTCAGCAGAAAGGGAATCGAGGTTGATCCGGCAAAGGTTAAGGCTATTCAAGAAATGCCAGTCTTTAAATCTGAAAAGGAAATTCGGGGTTTCCTCGGGAGATTACAGTTCATCAGCAGATTCATTTCACAGTTGACTCAAACATGTGAACCAATTTTCAAGCTACTTCGAAAGAATTCAGATGGACAATGGAATGAGCAATGCCAGGAAGCGTTCGATAAGATCAAACAATATTTGTCTAATCCGCCAGTCTTAGCACCTCCCCAAGTGGGCATTCCATTGATACTATACATGTCAGTTAATGACTCATCAGTTGGGGCAATGTTAGCACAACATTTGTTGAAGACAAGAACTGAACAAGCAATATACTATCTCAGCAAAAAGCTCTCTCCGGGGGAACAAAATTACACACCGTTAGAGAAATCATGTGCTTCACTGGTTTGGGCTACCCAGAAATTGCGGCATTATATGTTGGTTTTTTCCGTGATCTTAATCTCTCGTCTAGATCCCTTGCGGTACTTGTTCGAAAAGCAAATGTTGACTAATCGAATGGCTAAATGGGTATTCCTACTTTCAGAGTTCGACATTTCTTATGTCACTCAAAAGGCCGTCAAAGGGCAAGTCATAGCGGATCACTTAGCAGGCAATCCGATCATTGATACTGAGCTACAGGACTTTGAATTTCCCGATGAAAGTATCATGAAGATTACAAAAGATGATGAATGGAAGATGTACTTTGATGGGGCTTGTAATCGAAATGGAAATGGAATCGGGATCTTGCTAATTTCGCCAGATCAAACCCATGCACCTATGTCTTTTCGCTTGGAATTTCCTTGTACTAACAACATCGCGGAATACGAAGCTTGTATTGTTGGGTTAGAAATCGCTTTGCAGAAAGGGATTCGCAAAATTCAAGTGTTTGGAGACTCCGCTCTCATTATTCATCAGATTTTGAAAAAATAGAAAATCAAAGAGGAAAAACTTGTGCCCTTTTTAGCCCAACTCAAAGAAACTTCTGAGAAATTTGACTGTGTTGAATTCTTCTACATCCCGAGAACACAGAACAATTTTGCTGATGCCTTAGCTACTCTGGCCTCGATGATTGAAATTCCGGGGGAGAAAGAAGAAATTCAGATTCAGATCCAAAAGAGGATAAATCCGGTATTTTGCCTATCACTCGATGTTGAACGCGGAAATGAAATTGATAAGAGTGTTTGGTATTACGATATCTGGCAATTACTCAAACATAACGAATACCCATCCAATACTGATAAAGTCACTCGGGTCACACTTCGTTGCCTCGCATCCCGGTTTATCATTTGTGCGGGAAAATTATACCGAAGAAATGATGACGGTATACACCTTCAATGTCTCGATGAAGAAAAATCTCGAGCAATGATGGAACAAATCCACAGTGGAGAATGCGGTCCACACATGAGCGGGCATACATTGGCACGGAAGATAGTTCGTCAAGGGTATTATTGGTTAACAATGCAGAAAGATTGTTTTGAATATGTCAAAGGGTGTCATCAATGCCAAATATACGCCAAAGCACAAAAGCTCCCACCAAAAGAATTGTATCCCATAACATTTCCTTGGCCGTTTTCCATCTGGGGTATTGATATAATTGGCAAGATCTCGCCAAAAGGAAGCAATGGGCATGAATACATCCTAGTAGCTATCGACTATTTCACCAAATGGGTTGAGGCCGAGTCTTACAAAGATTTGAATGCCAAGAAAGTAGCTCGATTCATCCGACACAACATCGTATGCCGATACGGGGTACTGCATGAGATAGTATCTGATAATGGCACGCATTTTGAGGGCGAAGCCAATGAGATCATGGAAGAATATGGAATCAAACGCCACAGGTCCTCTCCATACCGCCCGCAAACTAATGGGGCCGTTGAAGCTGCCAACAAGAATTTAAAGAATATCATTAGTAAGATGGTTAAATCCGGCAGAGATTGGCCCGAAAAACTTCCGTATGCACTTTGGGGATATCGAACTACTGAAAGGGTTTCTACGGGGTCAACCCCTTTTTCACTTACATATGGCATGGAAGCGGTTTTACCAGTAGAAATGGAAATACCCTCTTTACGGGTTGTCTTGGAAAATCAAGTTACCGAAAGTGATTGGATAAAGGCTCGATATGAGGAATTGGCGATGATTGATGAAAACCGTTTGAAAGCTTCATATCAACATCAAGGGTACCAAAAACGTGTTGCCAAAGCCTTTAATAAGAAAATTCGAGACAGAAGCATCATAGTTGGGGACTTAGTACTCAAAGAAATTCGTGAACCAGCCAGAGACCCGAGAGGAAAATTCTCGCCAAAGTGGACAGGCCCTTACATTGTTACTAAAATCCTATCCGGAGGTGCCGTTCTCCTTACCGACATTGATGGCCAAGAGTTAAACTTACCAGTCAACCTCGACCGATTGAAGAAGTACTATCAGTAAAAAATTGTATGCATGAACTACGAAGACCTGAGCCCCGAAAAAAAAAAAAAAAAGCTATCTGGGGAAACGTAGGCAACCTGAATTAAAATATCAGGCCCGGTCTATTCCTTATAATAATATTCATTCATTTGGACGCAAAAGGAGAGGCAGAAAGGGATTTTCCATATATATAATCAAAAGATTCCTTCACACAAGATAACCTTCAAACATAACTACATCAGTTCCTACATACTTTCCTTATACCATTCACCTACCTACTTAAACCCAAAAAGCTTTCATAAAGAAACCACCTACCAAACCTAACCTAACCTAACCATCATCAGCAGAATATAAGATCCTTTCTCGATCCATGATCTGATACGAAGCAAGCACTGTCTCATCTGTCACCTGTGAATCTGCAAACCGAAACCACCTCATCATCATAGGCTCATGCTCAATGATCTGACGAACTCGACGCCAAATATGCAGTACAATATCAGAACGGGTCACCTGGGTAATGCCAACCTCTCCTCCATGAAATCGCCGAACAAAGCGGGTAGACCAAAGACCTTGTAGGGTCGTCTCCAATCTCGGGGTAATGGGAAGAGCGACCGAAGAAAAATCTCTCAGTGGAAGGGGTATACTCAGGGGAACACCAAACTGCCTCATCAACCGACCGGGAATGTAGAATGACGTCTCCCTCAAACCACGAAACCTAAGGTAGTTCTGCCCACCCATACTCATGATCATGGTCTTCATACGCCACCATGGGACGACCCAACGAATCGAAGAAGAAGACTCAGAAAAACGGACAGCCCAATCGTATGATAACAGACGGTGAATCCGGGCGTAATCAGGGCGAAGAAAGAAGTGCCGAGAATCCCAGGGAAGTCGAGTCTCCAGATACTGAAACCTCTCAGTAACCCACATATACAGCAGATATGGGCTACCTCGAAAGTGACTAAGGCGAGACTGAACCACAGCATCCAAACCATTCAGAGTCTCCGCCAGTAGAATGGGAGTCACCAAATGACCGCGTCTAGCCTCAGATACAACCCGAATAATCAAGGGGTCAACCATAATAGCATCATCAGTAACTAAGAGCATCTGAGAGAAGGTAAAAATCATACAAGCAGAAGTCCGACCTGAATAGTAAGCCGGATCATCACCATGCTGCATAAAAAAATCAGCCAGGCGACGTAAGTGAAGCCGTCCGTCTACTATCATAGGCTGGCAGTCGCTCTCCCTCAATCCCAGAAAATCAGCTAGCATAACTCGAGGGCTCTTACCATCCCGCAAAGACGCCAGTGGCCATGAAACATCCTGGTGCATCAGCAATGTGAACTCCTCAATCGTCGGGCATAGCTCATCTAACCCGATACGGAAGCAATGATCCTCAGGATCCCAAAACTCAGTCAGACCAAGCAAGAAAGAGAAATTGATGTCGTGAGAACACCAACGATGGAGATGACTCAGGTCGCCCCCGTTAAGGCCGCAGTCGGCCTCGGCTAAGGACACAAAATCGGTCAAAAGGGAAAAGGAGGCGTGGGTATGAAAGGTAGACATGATAATGGAGAAAGGAGAACTATTTTAGGCTAGAAGATAGGATGAATAGTGACCTTGATGAGGAAAAAAGGACAAATTCGCGCTCTATTTATAGCATAACTGCACATGCCAACCGCACGGCTGGCCACCAACCGTACGGCTGGCTCCCAACCGTACGGCTACCCCGTGCTGGTGGGGCGTGCGGTTGGCTTTCCCCCCTTTGTTAAAATCTTCATTTTTCAAAATTTTCTTCACAATACATCATGATACGAATATTGCCAGACTTTGTTCAGGAAGAACGATCCATCATTGCATGCATATAGATTTGATAATTACTTGCCAACATATGTGCTTAACCATTTTTCGCAATTTAACTTGATTACACTTAATTACATTCTTTCAACGCATGCCGTTAACTTTTTTAATTAAATGAGTAATAATTTTTGCCAACACATGTTACATAACCACTTTTCAAAGTAATATCACATCACATCACACGCAAACAGATTTTCCAAAAACATAAATACTTTATTCATAATTTAAACCAGTCACACTAATAAACCAACTTTTTCCTAAAAAAGACAAACACATTTAAATTAACTACTTAAATTAACAAAGTTTTTTCAAAACCAAAATGCATCTAAATTAACTACTTAACCTAAAATGTTTTTCTAGATAAAAACCTAACATCACATAAAATCATCAAAAACCATCAACGCTGAGGAGAAGGAGGAGGATCTATCATGCGGGGTCGCTTCGCCTCTGTCTCAACCGCACCCTCCGCTGGACTCTTTGAAACCGTGCGACCCGCAGGAGACGGAGCAAGCCGGGAAGTACGTCTCGACTGCTGGACTGACTGGGAAGGCGCCACCGATAGAGAACGCGAACGAGAAGGGTGGTAGGTAGCCGTCATATCACCCGCCAAACGCCTACTGTACCGCCCCATATACTCCGTCGGGAAGGGGGCCGCGAACGTCAGCAATCCGTACATGTTGAAGTAGCTCTTCAGCAACTCAGCTACCCCGCGAAGCAGGAATGAACCCCTCTGCCAAAACCAAGTTGTCAGTTATCATTCATAATACCACATGTACTTAACTTTTTTTAAGAAAACCTTACCTCCTCGTCCGAGACGTGCGCTAGAGCCCCCATCCGCTCGTCGTCCACAGGAACATCAGGGATCCGGTATCGCTTGGATAGACCGAGATCCAAGTATGGGATATCCCGTGGGTACTCCAGGATCGAGTAAGACACCGACGCCCCACCAGCCTGGGATGGACCCGCTCCACCGACGCCACCCACCGGGGGAATGTCCTCCCCAGTATCCTCTCCCATCTCCGGCTCGGGCTCCACCGCTTTGCCCTTCCCCTTGTCACCGCCCTCGCCGGCTGGAGCCTGACTTATGCCTGCCTCCGCCCCTAACTGCGCCTCCCTCTCCCCTAACTCCCGGAAGATAATACCACGAGCGGCGCCTGACGAAGGGGTAGACAGTGAGTACGGTCTCAGTCCTACCGACCCAGCACCTGGAGACCCAACAGGCGTGCGCAGCAACGGCGAGAATGATGCGTGGTGAACCCAATCCATATCCCCGGGCCCAAACATGGGTGACGATCCCGATATCGACCCGCGCCCCTCCGGTGTCTGCCCCGACTCCAGCATCTGCCGTATATCCTCTGAGGACAACTGAGGTGTCCTTCCCGCCATGGCTGGTCTCCTCCGACCCTTCGTCATCCTCCTCCTCCACCTGTTGTGGCTCCGCATCTCTCTCTCCATGAGGGTCCTCGTCGTCCGAATCAGCAATCCCCTTGGCCCTCCGGTTCGGCGCAGGAGCGGGCTGCTGTGGGACCCACTGCGAGATGTACAACTGCCCCCGGATGAACATCGGATCTCCCCCGATGGCAGCATACCTCGCGTAGATCATTCGTCCACGCACCCCCCTCATCTCCCTCATCAGGTAGCAGTGCGTGAACGTCCCGTACTCCCCCTCCACCAACAAGCCCTCGATCGGAACACCTCCCAAGAACAGCGTCCTCTCATCTGGAGACAACGTGACCGGCCGCCTCATCGCCGCTGGAGGCCATGCCGGGACCCTGAAGCCTAACCTAGGAGTGTGCTGCCATACTACACGCTCTCCCAGGTAGAATACCACCCCATACTCATGCACGAACAACCGCCTCGACCGCGCGGCCGCTAACGCATCGGCATACCCCCACTGCTGTGTCACGTACGCCGGCCATGGGCTCCACTGAACTTGCCACGTTGAACGTCCATGAATATCTTAAACTATTCTTTTTCAGGAATAATTTAACTCTTCTTAATTTAATTTCATACCTGATCAAGCTGTAGACCTGAAACGTCGCCTGCACTAACGTTCGGGGTCAGGTACCGGTACACCCCAACCATGTTCTCGCTGTAGTATCGTCGGAAAAGCGGGAACTCGTCTGCGAAAGTCGGGTGAAGGTGGATCTGACCAATACCCTGATGAGTATGTGCGATAAACCACATCTGTCACAAATTATCATAATTTTTGTTATCAAATTATCCCATAATCATGTGCTTTTTCCATAAAAATAAATTGAGGGTTTGAATTTTTACTTACCTCCCAAAGTGTGACCAACCTGCGGTGGTTCAGCTCCATGTGCCGACTCGTACAGCACCGCCAGCACATAACCCCCCCATGCAAATGCGTACAGCTGGTCAAAGAATCGCAGGAACGGTAGCCACCATAATCATAGGTTGTCGCCACCCCGCGCATAAAAAAAGTCGTGCAGCACCAATAGTAGGAAGCACCGAGACAGCTGTCGAACCTCCTGCCGCGTCATCGGTCCATCCCCGAACCTCTCGCTCTCTGCCTCGATGTGCTGCACCATCGCCGTGTGGGGTATCCCATCCGCCACTATCCGGCTAGGCCTCCACCCTAATGCCGCTCCTATACCGTTTAGAGTAATGCGTACCCGAGGGTTGGGTACCAGAGCCTCCCCTCCGAACGGCAGCCCTGTCAGCACAAACACGTCCTCTGGGGTCAATGTCATCTCCCCCCAACTCCAGTGGAACGTGTGCGTCGTGTCCCACCATCTCTCCCCCAACACCGTCGGCAGGCTCACTGACCTCTGGAACTCTCCACCCAGCAGCACCTCGATGAACCTCCCGAATGGGGTCGCGCTCAGATACGCTCTCACCAGCGGCGGTAGCTGGTCTCGGAGCTCAGGAGCAGCGCGCGTGATGCCACGGCAACGCCTGATCCTCTGTTACATCACAGATTTTAATATTTATTAATACTAGTAATACACTTTTTCAAAAATAAATTATGTTGAGTATGTCTACTATGGCAAGTAATTATTAAATTTATCACATTTCTTGCATATCATGTCATTGCATTTTTTTCAAAAAATCACATAATGTAAATACTAGAAATTAGAGCATACCCGAGTACGGCGGCGGATCTCGTGTGCCGCAGGCTCCATCAGTAGCCACTCTCGTCCCTCTCCTGGTGAGATCAGCGGCACGTCGCGGTACATCGCCCGCTGTAGTGATCCGTCTGCCCCCAGTGGCCCCTCCCAGGTCACACCCTCCCAATCGTCGTGATGAGGTGCGTAGATTAGTCGCCCATCCATCATCACGGTGATAGACTCCACCTCATCTCCAGGGAGTAGCTCCGGCGCCTCCCCTCCTTCCGATGGGCCCCCCATCATCATGTACACGAAGTTCGCAAGAAGTCTCGCGAAAGCCATCACTCACACTCTTCAGAACACTAGCTAAATGTTTTTTTGAAAGTCAGAAATTTACAGACTAGAGAGAAGATTGCAAGAAGAAGTGCTGAGAATGAACCAAACATGCCACTATTTATAGGAAATAGGGGCCAGCCGCAGGCTAGCCAGCCGTATGGCTGGGGGGTCAGACCCTGCGGCTACCCCATGCGGCTACCCCCAACCGTACGCCCTAGCCGCACCTCATGCGGCTATCCTCATTTTTGACCAGTTTGACCAAAAAAAAAAAAAGGGGGGGGGGGTTGGTGGAGGAACAGAAAGATTATGAGCCAATTTTTTCCAACACAAAAGGACCAAGACTCACACACATGCACGAGATGACTGATCAATGTCCGAAGTTTGACACTTTAAAGTCTGTGGAGGAACCGAAATTCAATAGGATGGATCCATCGTCCGGAAGGCTCGAATCTGATTAATAAACAGGGAAGGTGTAAAAGAGGAATCGGGTACCAGAAAAAATTGAAAGAGTAGAAAAGGGTAAAATCCCGTTGGTCCAAGAGAGGAAAAAGTGAGAAAAAAAATGAATGAAGAAAATCGACAGGGAGAGCCACACTAAGAGTGACAGCTGTGCCAAAAGGCGGAGGGCTACATCTTAGGTGAGTAAGACTCCTGTTTTGGAAAAAGCCAAAAAAAGAAAAAAGGCACAGTAAAGTCCGAAAGCCCAAAATAAGAAGGTCGGATAATCAAAAGAGGGAGCAATAAGGGTATCGAAAAACAGAAAACGATACAGGACTAGCATCTTCCCCGTGAAAAAAATCAGAGGGTAGCTTGAGGACGACTGAGAATTCCAAGCGAAATTCTATCCCCATGACCAAAGAGAGGAAAACTGAGGGTAAAAAAATGTCAAATCCCAAAAATCCATGCACAGCGGTTCAAAAGTCTTGGGAAAAATTGATTCAAAAGGTCTGATTCCCCAATAATGTCAGAGGTTAAAACTGAGGGTAAAAAGAATGAGACAGAAAAAGCACTTCTACTTGCAAAACAGTTATCCCTAGCATATCATTTATTTGAAAAAACATTAAAGCAGTGTCTGAGTAACAGAACCATGGCAATGAGATAGTGTTAGGGAATTTTCCGAATTCCTCAGAGTTAGGAATTCTTCGCATTCCCCACGATGGGAATTTCTCCGAAACCCCTTTCCCCACGAAGGGAAATAACGACTCCACGTGTTCCCCACGAAGGGAATTTTCTCGGATTCCTCAGACTTAGGAATTCTTCGCATTCCCCACGATGGGAATTTCTCCGAAACCCCTTTCCCCACGAAGGGAAATAACGACTCCAAGTGTTCCCCACGAAGGGAATTTTCTCGGATTCCTCAGAGTTAGGAATTCTTCGCATTCCCCACGATGGGAATTTCTCCGAAACTCCTTTCCCCACGAAGGGAAATAACGACTCCACGTGTTCCATACGAAGGGAATTTTCTCGGATTCCTCAGAGTTAACAATTCTTCGCATTCCCCACAATGGGAATTTCTCTGAAACCCCTTTCCTCACGAAGGGAAATAACGACTCCACGTGTTCCCCACGAAGGGAATTTTCTTGGATTCCTCAGAGTTAGGAATTCTTCGCATTCCCCACGATGGGAATTTCTCCAAAACCCCTTTCCCCACGAAGGGAAATAACGACTCCACGTGTTCCCCACGAAGGGAATTTTCTCGGATTCCTCAGAGTTAGGAATTCTTCGCATTCCCCATGATGAGAATTTCTCCGAAACCCCTTTCCCCACGAAGGGAAATAACGACTCCACGTGTTCCCCACGAAGGGAATTTTTTTTCGGATTCCTCAGAGTTAGGAATTCTTCGCATTCCCCACGATGGAAATTTTCTCCGACCCCCTTTCCCCACGAAGGGAAATAACTTTTATCGTACATTCCCCATGAAGGGAATAACTTTTTCCACACATTTCCCACGATGGGAATCCTTTTTCCAAGGTTAGAATCCTTCACACATTCCCCACGAAGGGAATTCGATTCACATTTCCCAAAGATGGAAATTTCTTTTAGCACCACAAAGGGATATATCACAAGACTAAGGTCCTTCTTCTACTTCTCCCTAAGAAATGGGAATGCTTCGAAAACTCTTCTACTGCGATCTTTTGGACTCGGAGAAATGCCGAATCCCCCCACGCAAAGTCCTATACACTGAGGGTGGTGTGCCACTGAGGGTAGGCGGAAAGAAAAGATTGATGTGCCGCGTTGCCTAGCCGAAAAGAAAGGGCGATTGTGGATTGCATCGCCTGAAGCACGGTGAAATTCGCGTGCCAGAAAGGGTATATTCTAATTCAAGTGTCAGAACATTGAGATTCACCCGAGAGTCGTGAATTGTTGTCTTCTAATCGTCCCAGTATTCTTGCGGCCAAGAATCCCGGGACGAGAGGGTCTGTGAACACCCCAATCCACGACCCTCGTGCGAATACTGATTTTCTTTTAAAGCAGTCATCCTGCATTTTCATGCATATAGAAGACTGATAGGAAAGACTCCGATTTCGGACGCGTTGGGAGTCGAAGATAACCCCTGTCGCACGCCTAACCGTACGGCTACCTGCCAATCGTACGGTTGGCACACCCCTGTTGCACGCCCTAGCCGCACCCCATGCGGCTACCCTGCGGTTGGCCTCTTTTGGAGCGTTTTTGGCGGAATTTTAGCTATAAATAGGACCCTTGGGATCCCATTTGAGGGTGGGGAAAACATTGAATATTATTTTTAGTGAGTAGGAACTCTGTCAAAGTCTTTAGAGAGTCAGTTTTAGAGAATTTCTGAGAGAAAAGGCTAGTGAGAGGAAGTTAGTGAGAGAAAGGTTTAGAGAGAGAAAGTTCTAGAGAGAGAAGGAGGCAAGCAAAGAGATCAAAACAAGGTTTTTATTTCTCCTTCAGGCGCGTCAGGTACGTCATTCTGCCATTCTACTAATTTTAATACTGCATTTGAGTTCAGTTTTAATATAGAAAGTTAGATAACTTGCAAAGAAGTTCACTACTTTCAAAATAAATTCTTTCTAAATTTTACAAGAAAACTAAAACTCGCCTTGACACGTTTTCAAAACAAACAAAAATACAAAAACAGCTTCCAAAAGAAAGGAACTACGAGACTCTGATTTCATTCTACGAATGAATACGTAGGCGCTCGCAAAGCTCGAGTCTAATTTCAAAATATTGTTTTAAATTAATTTTTTTCGAAAAGGACTATTTTGAAAACCCTTGGAACTACTTGCAAGATATCTAAAATAGGAATTAGATGCATGATCCATTAAGAGACCGAAAGGGCGAATTGGGTGCCTAACACCTTCCCAATTCGTAACGTAGTTCCCGAACCCTAGCAAAGTTCATTTTAAACTTTGGTTTCAAACGTATGAAAGATAGTTCGTTTTCGAATTATCCTTCGTACGATCTTTTGTTTGTTTTCTCGTAAAACAAACTGGCGACTCTACAAAACACGTTTTCAAAGAAAAGCGAGAATGAGGACTCTTCTTATTCTCGGGTCGCGGGTCCGGATTCTCACAATAGGCAGCCCAGGTGATCGACTAACCTATGGTAGATACAACATTCTATATATGTGCCAACTGTTTTGTTTCTAACATTATGGAGTAGCATTTGTTTCCTATAAAAAAAAAATAAAAAACATTATGAACATACAACTCAATAAAAAAGGGCCCAGATAAAAGTAACTCTCTTTCTTATAATGCACGACACTTTTCACACCTGGTAACCAATATAGGCACTAATCCATTTTCAGCATTTCGTATTCCTCTTGATTAGTTTTATCTCTTTGCATAATCTGCTTGATTATACATAATATATGCTATATATAATTCTTCTGTAGAAGAAATTAAATATTACATTATATATTATTACTAATAATAGTAACAAAAAAAATAGAAAATAGCAAAAATATTGCTTCCTTTATATGTGAAGTGTGTATATAAGTTTACACCATTATATCAGATGTTTTCTTTAAATGTTTGTTTCATACAATTATAATATTTGCCAATTTTATGCTGGATTTAACCTTTTGTGTGGTTAGTTGAGATAAATAATTCTTAATTTTACCTTTTTTATTTTTATTTTTTATCAGGAGCGATGATACTATTAATGTAGTGCCAATTTTTTTTATTTCCTTTACAATGTCTTTGGTATACTGCTTATGATTAATTCTTGTTAAGCATGATATTCATTACGGTTCCTTGTCCTAATAGCTTAAGCTTTTGGGAGAGATGGTTTCTAACATGGTATTAGAGTTTAGTTTTCTGGGAGGTCCAAGGTTCAAGCCTTGGCACCTCCATTCCCCATTTGTTAATCCAAAATTCGAAATTTGTATGCTCTCCACATGTGAGTATGGGGTCGCACGTGAGGGAGGGTGTTAAGCATGATATTCATTAAGGTTCATTCTCCTAACAACTTAAGCTTTTGGGAAAGATGGTTTCTAACAATTCTAAATATAAAACATTAGCTAGCATTTACCCATTTTTTCTTTATATATGAAGGACCCCAAATTGAAAATTCGTCTAGGTTCCCTCAAAACTCACAACCGACCCTAGTCATAATATGCACAAATATCTTTTTCGGTTGTTACATCTTAGGTTTTGGTGAAGTAGATTTGTAGATGCTTTTTATCTTCAACTCATGAAATGCTATTGACATTTTCAGGCAGTTAATTCTATGCTAAAGACTTGTTACATGCACATTGACTCGACACCTAAATACACTGTCAAAGCATTGTATGCTTGTTTAGAAAGCTCAGTGTGCTTGGTTGTACTTCATTTGCATGAGAAATGCGCAATATCCTTTATTTTCCATCTTTATTTGTCTTTGACTGCATTTTTAAAGGAAACACTTTTCTTTGGTACTAGTTGTAATCAAATTATTTTCTTTTCCATGGAATCCATAAACCACCTCCACCTAAACTTTTGTTTTCATGAAGTCTTTTTCGATGTAAAGCAATTCCAATCAAATGCACACTGTTTCATCCACATTTTTTCCATTCATTACCTTTAAGGTGTGCCTTGTTTTGGTTTACACTCAAAAGAATTGAGTCCTTTGGAATTGTTTTACATGGAAAACAAAAACTTATGGTGGCGAGATGGGTTTTTTTTCATTTTATGGAAAAGAGAAAAATTTGCTAAAAAATAAGTTGTACCATGGAAATTGATTCCTTGGAAAATTTAAGCAATCAAACACCATTTAAGGTGAAAAATGTGGATTCTTGGGCATTTTCTATGGAATACAAGTTTAATCATCCAAATGATTGTTGTGTGATAATATGCTCAGTGCATTAATGCGTAGAGCACAATTTGAAAGTAACAAAAAGATGAATGATCATTTGTGTTGTTGCCATTCAACTTCCGGTGAGTAGGAAATGTAAACTTCCTGTTTCAAAGTTGTTTGTTGATTCTTTCAGATGATATTGTATCATCAATTAATACAAAAGTTAAAAATGAAAATGAGTTTTTGCACATATGAGGGTGGAAAGGAAACGTAGTGCTTGGGGGGGGGGGGTGGAAGGAAAACCTACCGAACCCAAAATTGACTAAAAACTTCTTCTCTTTTCTTGCAGCCGAAAAAGGAACCAAAGTTTGACTCTCCAATATCCCAGAGAGCTTACGAACTTGAACATCTCAAATCCCATGTCTATGAGCTCAGCACCCAAGTTGATATCCTCAAGGTCAGAATTGATTAACTCAAATCTGGCCAAAAATTTCGATCGAGATCCCTGGTCTGTGTAATATTGTCTAATACTTTTTATCTAATTGTAGGATGATCAACCACGCTGATATACTACTTTGAACTTGCTTTTACTGAATTGCATGGCTCCTTATTCTTATAGCGGCATAAAATTACCCAACTCGGCTTTCTATTTTCCTGGCTCACTCGCCTAGTCAAACCCCGATCAAGAATTGTAATTTCCCTGCTCAGCTCACTTGTACTTGCTTTCCCTTTCCATTTTTCCAATTTCTAATCTAAGATGCTAAAAATTGGCAAATGAATGAAATAAGTTGAGCTGCAAACTATACTCAATAGAATAACTAAATATTATTAAACTACCTATTGGGGCCATGCTTAATGAAGTTAAAAGATGGACAAAGCTCATTGATTGGATATATATGTGTTTGTACATGAATTTGATGAGAGACTGTCAATCAAATAAATGTTCTGATTTGGGCAGCATTCTGCCAGTCGTAAATATCTAAACCGCCAACAAGCTGGAAGGTCCAGTCCCTCACTTGAAAGATCACTCAAAGATGAAGATGAACGAAAATAAAACTCCCAGAAAGCAGCAATAAATCTGAATCTGAAAGTGCACACGAAGTCACGAATGCTATGTGAGGAAGGGAGAAGCTGTCGTAATTGACTCCTTGTCTAAGCAACATCAAGAGGAGGATTGTGTGAACTTCTCGGAGTCAATTGATGCCATCTGAGGAAGTTGACTGTGTCAATGAAATTGCCGCTGATCAATTGATGCTATCTGCGGAAGTTGACGTTCTCCTAGACGAAGTCAAAAACCTCAAACCCCAAGCCCTTGACCTATCCAAGGAACCAATAAACTAAGAGGTGGCAATTTTTCTTAAATTAATTTGCGTATTGGCCTCATATATATATATATATAAGATGTTGATGACAAAGGTGGCATTTTTCTTAAATTAATTTGTGTATTGGCCTCATATATATATATATATATAAGATGTTAATGACAAAGGGATCTACTAGTATTACAAATGCAAAATAATATACATACTTCTATTGACTTGATTGCTTATTCTTACAGCGAGCACAAACGCTTCCTAATATGGCAACTGAATGGTACAGATTGGAGATAACTAATACAAGTGAGCCTTGACGTCTTTTCTTTAGAAATTTGGTGCTAGTTGATAAAATTAACCGTCTCCGGTCTTATGTTGCAGACCTCCAACCCCTAGTCACCTACCTCCGATCCTAACTCAGAACTGTAATTCTCGCTCTATATATATATGTATGTATATGTAGATATTAGTGTCCTTGTTGCAGAATTTGCCTAAATGCAGGAATGTGCACACAAACAGGCATGCACATGAGATGACCTATCCATGCTTTGCTTGCTTGGTGCTGAGAAAAATTTTAAGAAAGAAACAACCACAACGTCCACTGAGATTGAGGGAATAGCATCTAGTTTCTATTTTTAAAGCCCAGTGAAACTTTTGGTCACTCCAATGCAGTCTTTTGGCACTTGCTTTTCTTTTCCATTTACTGAACTTTTTTTAAGCTGCCTCTCTCTCTCCCCTTCACCCCCACCAAACACCCCCACTCGCAGCGCTCTGGCAGTTGGACATATGGATGCTTCAAACAATCTGGAAGGTCGAATCCCACATTTGGAAGAGTGCGTGAAACTTTATAGTAAGCTGGCATTCTTTTTTAAACTTAGCATGCTTTCATTTCAGTCATACTGATACAACTGATAAATCGAGAGAGAGGGAGGAGGAATATTTGTTCTGTATTATTATATATTGTTACATTACAAGAGTGGAGATAATATATATAGAAGAACACTACAGAGATAGAGATGATTTACAAGCTAAATTATAGCCTAGATTATAGGAAAAGTAGCATAGAAAAGAGAATAAAGTCATAAAAGAGATGTGTGGTAACTGAATGTGTCCTTGGGATAGATGATGACGAGTAAAGTGACAATCCACTTCAATATACTTGGTGCGCTCATGAAAAACATCGTTATGGGCTATTTGAATAGTACTTCGATTGTCACAAAAGAGGGGTGTGGGATTCGAAATGGAGATGCCCATATCTTGGAGGAGCTAGCGAAGCCAAACAATTTTTGCTGTAGTATGAGCGAGAGCACGATATTCAGCTTCATCACTGGATCGAGCAACAACAGTTTGCTTCTTGCTTTTCCACGAAATAAGAGAGTTGCCCAGAAAAATACAGAAGCCGGTGGTGGATCACCGATCAGTAATATCACCTGCCCAATCAGAATCAGAGTACCCTTGTAGTGTAAGACTAGAATCTGACGAGAAATGTAGGCCTTGGTATATCGTCCCTTTTATGTAGCGTATGATACGAAGAACAGCAGCAAAGTGGACAGAGTGAGGTGCATACATGAACTGACTCATAATGTGGACAGCATAACTGATATCTGGCTTGGTGATGGTGAGATAGTTGAGACTACCCACAAGCTGTCGGTATAATGTAGGACTAGCCAGATGAGTACCATCAGAAGAAGAAAACTTGACATTTATTTCAAGCGGAGTATCGGCAACCTTGTTATCTGTCAGTCCAGCACGGTCAACAATATCAGAAGCATATTTCACCTGAGAGAGGAAGTATCCGGTAGAGGAATGATCAACCTCAATGCCCAAGAAGTAGCGAAGAGTACCCAGATCTTTCATTTCAAAACATGAACACAGATAGTTTTTGAGACGAGATATACCGTCTAAATCATCCCCAGTAATAATCATATCATCAACATATATCAGAAGAATAACAATGCCCAGTGATGTTGAAGAGGTGAACATAGCCGAATCATGTGTATTCTGAGAGAATCCATGGTCAAGGACAGCAGTAGAGAATTTTTCAAACCAGGCTCGAGGTGCTTGTTTGAGACCATAAAGAGCACGTCGTAGTTTGCATACTTGCCCGGGGGAATGAGGAAGGCCGGGAGGAGGTTGCATATAAACCACTTCAGATAGATCACCATGAAGAAAAGCGTTCTTAACATCCATTTGATGAATCCTCCATTGTCTGATAGAGGCAACTGAAATTAGAGTGCGAACAGTAGTCATACGAGCAACAGGAGCAAAAGTTTCCTCATAATCAATGCCATATTCTTGAGTAAAGCCCTTTGCAATAAGACGAGCTTTGTATCGATCAACAGAACCATCAGCCTTAGTTTTAATTTTGTAAACCCATTTACAACCAACAACAGAATGACCTGCAGGTAAGGTGGTAAGATCCCAGGTATTGGTCTGTTAGAGAGCATTAAGTTCCTCAGTCATAGCGTGTTGCCAAAGAGGATCTGAAGAAGCAGTACGGTAGGAGGTGGGTTCATGGAGAGGCAACATGGCAGAGAGAAAACAATGATAATCTGATAACTTAGCTGGTAGGCGACGATCACGAGTCGGTCGTGGCACATAATCATCGATGGGACAGACAGAGTCAGGACATGACGTAGAGTCATCAGTGGCAGGAGCATGTAAGGATGCAGGGGCAGGTATGGGGAGAGGAGTGGGTTGAGGGGTAGTTAGAGGAGGGGAGGAATCAGTGGAAGGGAAGTCAGGAAATGGATCAACTGGTAGAGAGGGTTGAGTGGAAGACACGGAATCCTTAGACAAGGTGTAGTATGGGGTATTTTCCCAGAAGGTGACATGTCGAGAAATACGGAGTCTTTTTGTGATGGGATTATAACAATGATAACTCTTTTGTTGAACGCCATACCCTAAGAAGACGCACATAGCCGTTTTTGGTGTAAGTTTTGTGCGTTCTCGTTTAGGAAGAAGCACAAAACAGGTGGCTCCAAAAACACGAAGATAGGAATAATCAGGTCTGGTACCAAAAAGACGTTCAAAAGGAGAGATACTACCGGTAACCAAGGAAGTAATTCGATTAATGAGGAATGCAGATGTATGGATGGCTTCCCCCCAAAAAACGGATAGGACAGATGACGAGACAAGTAAAGTTCGAGCTGTTTCAACAAGATGGCGGTGTTTGCGTTCGGCAATCCCATTTTGTTGAGGGGTGTCGGGACAAGAAAGTTGATAAAGGGTCCCTTGAGATTTAAGAAAGTCAAGAAAGGATTTGGACAGATATTCACCTCCGGAGTCAGATCGAAAAACTTTAATGGTTTTTGAAAATTGAGTTTTAATCATAGTGGCAAATTCAATGTAAACTTTCAAAAAATCTGAACGGGAACAAAGTAAATAAGTCCAAGTATAACGGGAGTAATCATCAATGAACACAACATAATATAAAGCCCCACCCATAGAGGTAACCAGTGCTTTACCCCAGACATCAGAATGCACAAGGTCAAAAGGAGAGTCTGAAACAGTAGTATTATTATTAAAAGAAAGAGCTGGTTGTTTAGCCAGTTTACAAGCAACACATGAGGGATCTTTATCTAACGTAGCTGGTCTTAACAACCCTTTATTAACCATAAATTGAAGACGAGAAAAGGAAACATGACCTAATCTAGAATGCCATGAAATAAAAGAGGGGGGATTGGGGGTAAATGTCGCGAAGGAGGAACTGCTGGGAGAAGGAATCTATAATATGTCTGTCACATATAGGCGTCCAACTCTATGGCCTGTCCCAACTGATGTCCCCGTCGAACGGTCCTGCACAACAAAACCAGATGAATCAAATGAAATGATTAGCCCAAGGTCACATAATTGGCCAACAGATAGAAGTTGCATAGATAGTTGAGGGACAAGAAGAACATCAGGTACAGACAAACCGTTGGTGGTATTGATGGTACCAATATGGCTAGCAGAGATAGTGGACCCATTAGCTGTATGAATCGGGGGAGATGAATGCATCGGACTAGAAGTGGCAAAGTACGTAGAGTCAAATGTCATGTGGTTTGAAGCTCCAGAATCGAGGAACCATGGAGATGTGGGTGTGCTAGTAGGAGCAGAGAAGGCAGAAGCAACAGTATGACTGAGCTGGGAAGGGTTGGTGGAGTTCTTAGGAGTGGTGGGCGGACAAAAAACAGGTGGAGGTGGATAGTTGATGCTCGATGAATCAGATGATGTGAAGGCAGCAGCAGAGTGGGAGGAGTTTTATAGGCCTCGCATATAGCGAGAAGTAGGAGAGGGGCAGTACTTAACTGTGTGACCAAATTCTTTGCAGTAGTTACATTTGACATGTGATAGACCTCTGGGTGGCCTAGGAGAAGGCTGTTGGGAATATGTTGAGGTATGAGGAGGGCGTGGGGAAGGTTGATATGTGGGAGGTTTGTAAGATTGTTGTTGAGGGCGAGGGGTCGCAATGAATACTGAGGACAGAGGTGAAGAGATGCCTCGGCGGGTTTCTTCAGTAATTAATTCAGTTAAAGCCATTTCAACGGTAGGCAGAGGTTTACGGTGGAGCACGGCAGCTCGCAGTGGTTCAAACTCTTCTCTGAGAGCCATAAGAAACTGGACAAGGCGAGTCTCCTCACGAAAGGTTTTTCACAATTGCATATCAGTAGTCCACTGTGGTTCTATAAGTTCCAACTGATCCCAGATAAGAGACATTCTAGAGTGAAAATCAGGAACATATTGTCCCGCTTGTTGCTGTAGGGCCCGTATATCTTGTTCAAGCTTGTACTTTTTGGCAAAATTAGTTTGAACATATCGGTTTGCCAAAAAATTCCAAGCTTTCTGTGCAGTATCACATTTGCCGAGCTGTAGGCTAATAGATGGTATTACGGTATTTGCAATCCAGGTCAAGATTTTGTTATTATTAATGTCCCATTCAGAAAATTTGGGATTTGTACAGCAGGACATTTTGCTTTGCCAGAAACATAATTCTAGAGACCTTTTCCTTTCAGAAAATTGCGAAATAGCATTGACCAATGACTATAATTGTTCCCATCAAGCTTGATGGTGATAGGTATGTCAGAATTTGAAGACATGGTGAAGAAAAGAAGATGAAGAATTGATTTAGTAAGGAAAGGAAGATATGAGAATATGAGATACGGAACCTGCTACCGGTACTTAGAGACGGAATTAGCCAAAACGGAGGTCGCAGTTGGATCCGGAAGGCTGACAAACCCTGGAAACAAGTAGGGTTTTTTTTTTTGAACAGTGACTTAACGGCGTTAAAAGTAATGGCGTCAAGTAACGGCGGTTAACGTTAATGGAGTTAGCTAACGGCCATTAAAATTGACGGATGCGCGTGGGAGCGCGTGAGATCTGCGACGAATCTGGGCTTCACTATTTTGGAGCGTGACGGCGCGTGGGACCAGTTTTCGAGGTGTAGTTTGCAGCGTTGGAATCGTCTCGTCGGGACGGTTGTAATGGTGGTGGAGTACAGCGTTTTGAAGGTGATTTGTGTAGATTTCGAGGGTTTTAAAGGATCCTAAATGATGGTTTGGGTAGCAGTTGAATAGCTTGGTCGGTTTGGGTGGTGGATTTGTGTAGTGGGAAGCTGGTAGCGGGTTAGGCAGTGGTGATAGAAAAGATTAAACTAACCTTGGCTCTGATACCATGATAAATCTAGAGAGAGGGAGAAGGAATATTTGTTCTGTATTATTGTATATTGTTACATTACAAGAGTGGAGATAATATATATAGAAGAACACTACAGAGATAGAGAGGATTTACAAGCTAAATTATAGCCTAGATTATAGGAAAAGTAGCATAGAAAAGAGAATAAAGTCATAAAAGAAAAATAAAGAACATAGAGAAAGAATAAAGAACATAGAGAGGGAATAAGAGCATAGAAGAGGAATAATCCTTTTAACAACAACAACTAGAAGTTTGATGGGAAAAAAATTATACTTAGTTGGGGTAACATTTTCCCAAGCATATTCTGTTTAGGTAAAAGCTTACTATGTGATGCAAGGAGAGAGTTTATAGATGTTATTGTGTGGCTATCTTAGATTATTTATATATTAGTTTGATGATATTTTGCTTTTGTTATTACTGTAAATATGCATTTTCATGTTTCTCGGAACAGGTAGATAGAACCATTGAACATTGCTTTGAAAGTTTAAGAGAGAAGAGAAAACCATAGGTAGGAGGGATTGAGAATCAAAAAGAAAATCTCTTGAACTATTGTAATAATCTGTCCCGGGTTTTAATTAAAGTTGAACCCAAAATTTGTTTGTTTAGTTCTGAAAATTGTATCAAAAAAAAATGTTTGTTTGAATATAACACATCTGAAAATTGAAATTTTTTTAATATGACAATTCTGCCCTTATTAATTTATTTAGATCACATAATTCTCATTTCAAAATGGGTAAAATAGGTATTTTATAATAGAGTGTTTTAAGTTTTTAGATTTAAGTGGCTAATTTGCCCCTTAAAATTTTTGATACAAATTTTCAGTTTTAAGAGGCAATTCACGTAATTTTTTTAACAAACACAATTTTGAAAGCACTTAAATTTTAGCCAAAGCAAACACCCCTTAGTGATTTAGGCCATCACTGGTTCAACTGTGTAGAGTGGTAGACTGAAATTATCATCCCACCACTGATTTTAGCGGTAAATGTAAAAAGTAATATCTAGATGTGGGTGAGAGAGAGAGAGAGAGAGAGAGAGAGAGAGAGAGGTGAATGGTGTTGACAGTGATTCAACAAACCTAACAGTTAACCGAATCAGGAAGATTGTATCATCAGACAATTTTGAGAACAAAACGACATTGCTACACAAAACTTGAACTATTTCCTTAGTCTTGTCAAAACTTTGGAGACCCCGTGTTATGTTCGTGAAGTTGTCTTTGTGTTAATTATGTTTATTCAAATGGTTTAAGTTCGTGTTCGGTAGCAAAATACATTATTCCATAACATTTATGAATTGTCTTTTCATTATCTTTTTCCTTTTTAAGTGTAATTCGTATAAAATATATTTTTATACGAATTATTTATGATTTATTCTTAACAAAACTAATTTCAAAAAGATAATGCTACTAGTATGCCAATATGCATCATTTTAGACACTTCTAAATTTAATGCATTGGGAACACAATTTTTAGTGAAAATTATTTATACAATGTCCAATTTTGATTTGCAGCAAAATTGGTCAATTGTTATAAAGGACATTTCTTATCATACCCCCCACAAAAATAAATAATTACAAAACGAACAATCAGTGTATTGCATTATATCAGTTAGTTGATCACTTTGTTGCATATATTTAAATCGTCTTGAAGTTATATTTAATATATTCATAGACTTTCACAACCTCATACTTAATTATGAGCAATGAACAATTGAGTAACAAATATATAACATCAAACAACCGGTGGTGTGCATGTTGGGTGGGGGGTTGGGTAGTAGCAGTGTTATTTATTATGCATAAATATGAATAACAAATATATAAGATCATACACATTTTATTAGGTAAAATTTAGGTGAGCACTATTTACACCCCACAGTTTATTTGGTTTTACTCCCATCTTACAAAATACATTTTTTTTCTATTGAACACCACACTTTATACACAAAAGCATAAATAAATAAAACATAAATAAATAAAAAGTCCAAACCAACAACACCCCCTCCAACCACCCACCACCACAACCTCCAGCGCCACTGGCAGTGCCAGTATTCCAGCAAACCCTCACCATTTATTCACGTTCTATATCAAACCCATAGTCTCGTCTTCTCTATTTGAAAACACTTTGCAAATGTGTTTATACATATATAATTATATATACATAATGTACATAACCGGTGTGTCCCGTCAATCGCCTTTGGCTAAAATGGATATATAAATATAGTGACAGAAACTTAATCAGTCCATTTCAAACGAATAAATATGAACATATTCAGTCAATGTCCAATGAGTGTGTATGATTAATTTAATTTTTTTAGACCTAATGTAAGGTCAGCAAATCTTTAGGTAAGAAACGTTGCTTACAAACGAGATCATGTGCAGGAAGTATCAAAAAATGGACAATAAGAACACACAGACTTTTGATAAGGGTGGTTCTTCCAGCCAATGGATGGTAAGTCTGGTTTATGTCTACCATTTGGTGATGATGCTGATATTTTATTGATGATGACAAAGAGGATTACATAGAGTAGTTATAGTGATCCTTGATGAATATTGCGATGATGTGAAATGCTAAAGGCTAGACTCTACTCTCCATGATTAGAAGGAAATGGAGAAAATGGTGGGTGTTGTTTGTTGTGGTGATAGGGTTGTTATTGGTCATGAGGCATGTGTTGACCTTAAAGTCACTAATCTTGTTTTGATAATAACAATAACATTAATCATGTGTAATTTAACTAAGTTGATGTTTTAAGTTATAGCCACAATAAATTGATCACATGTGGACTAAACTGGAAAGCCGGAACCAGGATTATTCACCTACGAAGATTTGCACTATTAATGTCTCACACCTCACACAACTACTTGATCAATGCACTATCAATGGCATTTCTATAAAGATCAATGACCCAAGGAAGAAAAAGAAACGAAGATACAAACAAAGCCCTCGAAGACTCGTTATTTTATACTTGAGTGAGTGCTTATGTTTCCTATGTAAAGATTCATGTTTGATTCTCAATATAGCTCACACACTTTGTTTTTTACACAAAAAGATAGATCAAAAGTCAAAACAAAGTTTCTTCAAGATCTTTTCAAAACACCCTTTTGGCAAAAATCGATATTTGATTTAATTCATATTAAATTCTAAATTATCTTATTTGGAGCTCTAACAAAAATAAGTGTCTTAGGAACCTATATTTTACTTTCCCCAAGCATTAAAATTGATTTTAGAGCTTATTTGCAAAAGTGTAAAAATTGCATTTTTGGTTTGCCAGTCAGTGCTCATCAGTCGACTGATGAGCAATGCTCAGTCGACTGATGGCCACTCAGTCTATTGATGAGCAATGCTCAGTCGACTGATGGCTACTCAGTCTACTGATGAGCCTTACTCAGTCGACTGATGGTCCAAAAACTAGCCGTTTGATTTCTGATTTTTTTACCATTTTTGGCACCAAACTTCTACCAACTCCCTCCAAACGGCCATATGTTATCCTAGACTATATATACACTATATAAAACATATTTAAACACTCTTGAATCATTCCTACACTATTCTCTTCATCTACATTCAATATTCAAAGATTCAAGAACATTACTTTTGATCAAACATCATTATTTTGAGCTATAAATTGTTGATCAAATTTGATATCTCTTAGTGTGAGCTTAAATTGTAATCTTCATACATTTGAGAGCTATTGTAAATTGGTGTTAGTCACCAAATCAATTTCTTCAAATATTAAGAGAGGTTTATCTCTTAAAATAGCAAGAGGTAGTTCTTGTGGTGAGTGTTGTGAGTAAGCAACATTTGTATAGTGTAATCACTTGTAAAAGGTTTGATCTTTACCCGGAAGAAGATCGGTATTAGTGAAAATTCTTGGGGAACTAATCGAGCGCGGAAGTAGGGGCTAACAACCCGAATCGTGTGGACAAAAAGTCTTCGACTTCTATCGGTTCAATCTTTCTATCTCTATCTCTATTGTTTATTGCTATATTTGCTTTGAGATTGATATTACTTAAGTGTTTTGTTTGCTTACTTGATATAGACTTTGATTAATTTTAAAAACGATTTTTAAAATCCGATTTAGTTTTAGAAACCCTATTCACCCCCCTCTAAGGTATTTTCCGACCTACAGCGTGCTCGCCACACTTTGTGCTACTTCTGTAGTGAGCTCGGCCATAGGCCAAAGGCTCGGTCAGTATACTGGTTGGACCTAGGACATAATATTTTTATCCCTTTCAACTGCCCCCAAGTGTTTGAGCTCAAATTACACCAGGAGGTCAGACACTTATGCCCTGTGGTATGGTCCTCACTATGCCACGTGGCATTCTTTGGTTAGACTGTCACTTTGAAAAGATGGCAGGAAGTAGTGTGTCATGCATTTAATGCTTATCATCATGAATGGGAACGGTTTCCAAGGTGGAAACCGTCAAAATTCAATTTTAACAAAAACACTTTAACATTTTCCACGCTTTATCTTTTTTGTTTATCTTGCAGAAAATTTCTCTTCCTTTCCCTCCTCAATCTTCCTTCTGTAATTTAATCAAATCTAGAATTCCCTTTTGGGATCCAATTCTTAGAGAGAGAAGAAACAACCAATGTAAGTCCTTTAGCCCCTCATTTAATTTCTTTCTCATTACGTTCTTTCCTTTTTCAATTTTTGAATCCTTAAGCCCTAGCAGAACCCTATAAAATGGCAAGATTTGTAATCTCTTAAGATAAGGAGCTTGCTACCATTTATCTCTGATGACTGCACGGTGAGGCTCCTAGAGGTGGATGAAGATCCCACCGTTGATCATGATGATGAAGAGATTGGGATTTACGCAGTTTTGTTTTAACAAACTGGACTTAAATTACCCCTAGATCCTCTATAGTGCGAGGTGCTGAGGAAGTGCAATATGGCCCTGTGCCAGATGTGTTCGAATGAGGTGAGGGTAATTATAGGGTGTTTTGCTTTGAAAAGGATGTTAGGAGTCAACTTGACACATAGGGAATTTTTTTGATGCTACTACTTGTGTCATTGCCCATAAGACAATGCTCGTTACTACTTTAGAGCTCAGATCGGCACTCCTGACTTGGTCAAGTGTTTAACTAAGTCTGAGAAGGGGTATCAAGGGGGAATGGTGATAGTTGGGGGTAAATGGGATGACAGGGAAATCCAAAACATAAATAGGCGAATGAGTAGCCATGTTGGTAGGAATTCTTACAATTTTCATGTTTGGAGTAACTGGTTAACCCTTCTTTTGTTCTGTGCAGTTTGTCCACAAAGGCTTAACACCTCTGTGGTAGATTTTCATTCTATCAACCTTGTCATCAACTACAAATGAGCTCACATAGCTCTTGTAAATGACCACCCTTAAGCTGCCCACAATTTTCTCGAGTATACTCCAGTTGATAGGGATTGGATTAAGGAAAGGCATAATCAACCTGATTGGGTTGGCCAAGAGAAGATGCCCAAAAAGCTTAAGGATAGGCAAAGGGGTTAGAGTCCGACTTGCACCTTGGCTCGTCATCCTGACTGGAGTTGTAATAAGAGAGAGAGCTGAAGTTATGGCCAAGGTCACACTGATTGGGCAGTTCACTACTGACCCAGAAACTCTTGGGACAACCTTGGTTTAGGATAAAGGCCAGGGCAAACAGTTCGGATCCCCTCCTAGCAACAGCTCGAGAACACGTACCTATCGACCAAGAGATCATTAAGTTATTAGAGGACCTTGAAGATAGTACGAGCATGGATTTAGAAATAAAAAACTTGGCGGCAAGTCTTTAGACCAGGGCTAGTCAAAGCTCCGAAGCTAGGTCTCGCCCCCACTGGAGACAGAAAAAATAGAGGCAGGAGACAACTTACTATGGTTTAGGAAAGAGCCGAGCAGGACTCCGTCGCCTCCCCATATTGACAAGGCTGCGGAAGATGGTATTTATTTAAAAGAGATCGACGCCGAGCCCTTTTTTGAAGAGGGCCGACATCCTGAGGTCGGATAGCATGAAAAAGAGCTTGAAGTTGAATGCTGCTTGACCTTCCACTATCAAGATAGGATCTTGAGAGAGTCAGATTCCCTCTACCAGAGCCCTTCCGTTATAGCCACCACCTTGTATGGCATTATCAAGGCTGTCGACTTGGTTGAGCATGCCCAAACCCCCTCCCTCCAACTAAGGAACGAGGCTCCCTAGGACTTTCTGGCCTAAGGCTTTCTAAAAGTAAGATTCCGAACTCTCTAGACTTGTCTAATTTCTTCTGTTACTTTTCCCTTTTTAACTGATTGTCTTCTTCTGGGGTAGGCTGCCTAGGAGTTCATAGTCATGGATGATAGGAGGGTGACCCTCACTAGGGCCCAACATGAGGGGTTGAAAAAGCTGGAGTCTGACAAACAGCTTTTGAGGAACGAGCTCAAGAGCAAAAAAAAAAAAAAAAAGGAATTCGACACGTCGCGAGCTTATCAACAATTGAACAGTGCCCAGTCCGAGGTTACCAGCCTTCAGTCTATGGTTGAGCTCCTGCAGAAGGAGAATGCCGAACTCAAGGAGCAAAAAAAAAGGAGCTCGATGAGGCTGAGCAGAGGGATTATTTCATTTGCTTTGAAAAGCATGAGGCTGCTGTGAAAGAGATACAGGGGAGGCTCTTTTAAGCGGGTTATGATGCTGGCCTTGACGCTGCACTCATCCCCTCCACCAGCTCTTTGAGGGTCCCTATTTCTATCCCTTGCACTTTCAGGTACGTTATGGAAGAACATGGGGGAGAGGAAGAGGAGGGGTGGAGAGGAAGGCGTGGCCTCTAAGGCCGTGGCTAGCAAAGAAGATGAGGTTGTCGATGGAGGGAATGGTGAAGGCGTTGCTGATAATGCTGTGGGGGGCGCCATTGGGTGTGGTGCTGAAGACACTGTTGCTCACGACCCCACCATCCACGTGGATTAGATCTCCCGCGACAAGCTTTGAAGCTATTTAAATTTTGTAGAGTGAAATGAAAGATAATTGTAAAGAAAAGGGAAACTTAGTAAAGAGAAAAGAGGAATATCATTAGTTATTATATCACTTAATTAATTATAATTAAGTTGAGTTAGGTTACTATTAACCAGTTGCAGTTTCTCATTTTGCCCTTACGACCTCGATCACGTAATTTAGTCGACATCTAAAATTGACTCTTCTTTATATAAATTGAGATAATTATATAATTAGTATATATAATCGGAAATTATTTAACTTTGTTTATTTATCTTCCTGTAAATATGCATATACAATTGTAAACCCACTTATGGTGATGATTGAATATACTTAAATTGAAATTCTCTTTATTTCAACTTGGTATCAACATACTTCAGACTCCCATATCATTAAATCCAAAAAGGCCTTTAAAGCTGAGATCACTCTTACTGAATCAGACTATGACGTGTGGTCATAACTAATGGAAAATAATATTGCTAAGAGAGAGAAAATCGCATATATTTATAGCAAGACCAAGCCAACTACAAAATTTGCTGACGAGTGGGATGATGATATTCTAAAGATAGAGGTGGATGTTGTTGTCCATGACTCTTAAAATTATGAAGCTTATCTACGCTTAATTACCTACTGCCTATGAAATTTTGAATGCTCTGTCAGAGGCTTTTAGTGACAAAAGCAATGAATTACATATATTTCCTTGAAATATATGTAAATTGGACCTTCATGATAAAGTGATCATGAAGGATACTAATGATATTGAAGCATAACTAAAATTTATGTTCATATATTTCTTGCCGAATTGGATAGTGAATTTAAACAGGTTAATTTGTGGTCAGATCCTTTGCAAAGAACCGGTTCCAGATTTTGAAATATTTTATGCTTTGGTTTAACATGAGGAAGTATGCCGTACCACCTTGAATGGGGAACAAGAAAACTCAGATGATGATGTTTTACTAGCTTGAAATCATCCTATGCTATATGACCAATCCTATTCCCAGTAGAATCAACAATATGGACCTCGTACCGCTATATTGCTAGGTTATCCCATAAGTGCAATCATTGTGAACAAACATGTCACACTAAGAGGCACCGCGATGAACTAGTGGGATATCATAATGGTGGGACCATAACTGTGATTGAAGGAACAAAAGGCTTCAGAAAAAATTATACTATTGTAGTTGCTAAAAGCAAGACATATGGACATGAATAAGTTATTCAAAAAGCTCTACATTAGTAGAAACATCAGTTTTGAATACTTCGGCTTGTGATTTAAATAATGCATGCATAATTGATCCAGGAGCTACCGACCATATATATGACATTTGATTCTACACAAGTTCCGAACTTATTTTCCCAAAATAATGTTTACACAGCAAATGGACTCTAGTTGTTGGGGAGGGTTCTGTGTCACTCAATGATAATTTAAATTTGGAATCTGTTCTAATTGTCCCGTCCTTGGATTATAATTTATTACTAATTTCTCCAATAACCTTAGCCTTACATTGTATTGTAATTATTGGCCTGATTTCTATTTGGTTAAGGACATCCAGACGAGAAAAACGGTTGGTTGTGGTATCAGGCAGAGGAAGTTGTATTACTTGAATTTGGTGTTAAAGAGTTTAGGTAAGCCATGCCAAGCCTTAGTAGTAGATAGCTCTAATGGAGAGAGCAAAGTCCAAAATATGGCTATGGGATTGATGTCTAAGACATGTTTCTTTTGGATATTTAAAATGATTGTTTCCTAGTTTATTTTTTAAAATGTATATTTAATGTTTTCATTGTGATATTTATGAACTTAAAAATATTTATTGTGTATTTTTTCCATCACATTTAAATAAAAGTTCAACTCCTTTTATGATTGTTCATTATAATGTTTAGGGTTCATCTCTAGTTACATCATTAGGAGGATCATGTTGGTTTTTTACTTTTATTGATGATTATACTAGGGTAATATGGATATTCTTAATGAAATCTAAGGAGGAGTTGATCGAATATTTTGTTTCAAAAATTCCACATAATGATTAGGACCAAGTATAAAGCTCATACTCAGGTACTCTGTATTGATAATGGTGGAGAATATAAGAGTGTTGACCGTTAACATTATTTGACTACACATGGCATTGTTCATTAAACCGCGTGTCCTTACACACCCTTGTAGGATAGGGTAGCATAAAGGAAAAACCTAACTTATTGGAGTTTTTCGTGCTTCCCTAATTGAAGCTCTTACTTATGTTGCTTGTCTGATTAATCATGAACCCTCTAGCACTGTTCAATTTCAGACACTGTTTCAATCTTTGCATAGGGCTATTAATTCTCCAACTGTTCCTAATCTCCTATAACATGTCTTTGGTTGTGTGGCATTCTTCACCTCCATAAGCGTCAACGAAGTAAGTTAGTTCCTCAAGCATTATGTTATGTTTTTGTGGGTGTACATATCAAAAAGGTTATCAATGTTATCATCCTCCCACCCAAACTATGTATATTACACAGGGAATAAACAATTTTAACCCTAAAGTTTGGGGGTTGTTGCAACTTAAACCTTGATGTTTCAATTTTGGCAATTTAAACCTCGATGTACATTATTGCAATCCCTACCTTCCATCCACAACCGCTTGAAATGGAGTATCGGCGTTTGATGTGGCATGCTGGCGTGGCACCTACGTGGACTGTGAGACCCATTGGCCGGAGTTCTCCCTCCATTTGCACATCACGTGATAAACACATGCAATCATCGTCACCCATTTACATCATTTCCATTTACATCATTTCCATTTACTTTGTACACTCAAATGGATGGAAAAAGATTCTTTTATGGATACCTTAGTGTTATTAGAACCTCGTGGACTGATTCAAATTCAGGAAGAAGATTTTGTGGTTGCTTAAGATTTAGTGTAAATTTGAATGCTCTATTTTTTAATGCTCGGTTCATAAAATAGATTGAAGTTAATTTTTTTCTATAATAGATTGTGCATGGATGTGGGCTTTTCATGTGGATTGATCCACCAATGTGTGCAATAATAGTGCAGATTATACCTGAATTGCTAAGGAGAATTGTCAATCTCAAAGAACAAAGGAACAACAGAAGAGATAAGTGGTTTTAGATTTTGTTGTTTCTGTATTGGCTAATAATTTGGTTAATGCTCTGAAACACTTATAATTTGAATGACGTACAAAGGTTGGATGAAGTTTTCATAGCACTTTAAATAGGTTTGCTTGTGGTAGTAGTTGTGAACCAGTTCCTTAGTTTCAATACCAGCATATGTCATAGCAGAAACTCCATGTTTGCAAGATATACCTGTTGCATACCATTTTCTACACTCACATGTCATATTCTCTAAGTGACACGCGTGAAATAGTGCAATCGTATACACCCAAGTGTAGGCGGTCAAGTTGTAATATAGACTTATGGAAGTCCGAGGGTCGAACCACAAGGAGGGGACTAAAGCTTTTGTAGATCACGTGTTTATAAAGTAATTATTGATTGATTAAAATTGTTGTGAATTGCTTTGTGGAGAAATGTGTAAAACAAAACTTAAATTTATGAGAATATTCTTGTATTTAAGGAAAGCGAAGGCTTTGGGGGTTTATTTGTTATTTATTGGGAACCATGGTTTATGAATCCAATTCGGCTCATTCATTCTCCTTATTGTGTTGCATATTGTACTTTTCATTTAGAAGTCTAGATGTTGGCGGTAAAAGATTTCGAGGAAATACAACCAATCCAACTTTACTAGGTTACCTTATGAGGGAAGACAAACACCACATTTAAGGAGACAAATAAGCAATTAGAGAATTCTCAAATATAGGCACAAAGTATGTTTAAGTGTTGTAGGTGACAAGGGAAATAAAACCTTACTTTACACTTAACCATAAGATGTGATCATATTTGAAATAAAACTCTATAATTTTATATAAAAAGCATAGCCATCCATTTATAACGGTGATTGTAAAATAATATATGCTTACTTGAAGTACTTTTTTTGTATATAAATGATTTAACTAGTACTAATCATACATGGCATGAATAGTCTATGTATCATTTATGTACTAAACATGTCCATTAATCACTAAAGAACTCCATATACATGGCATAAGGAGGCAAAAGAGATTAAAATGGAGGTTCCATAGTATTTATGGTGTTTTAAGCCATCAAATATTATGGACTATTATTAATAGATGAGAAGCATAATTATTTAATAATACTAGGCACAGAGCTTTTAAAGAATTGAAAACTTGACCATGTTTACCTTTTAAAACAAACTCACCCCGTAGCCTTGGCTAGGTGATTCACCCCTCCATAGATGAATATATGATAATAATGAAGGAGAATCAACAAAACACTTGTATTAATAGATATGAAATGAGTATATTACAAGTGATTGAGAATATAAGAAGAAGAAGAATATTTCACTATATTTTTCTCTCTTTGTTACAAGAAGATTTCCTACTCTCCAATTCTCTTCATGTGTCCTTAATGGAATGGGGTGTGGATGTATATATAGTAGTTACAAAATAGATCCAATGGTCTACATTCAATCCCACCAACCATGATCTAAGGGCTCACATTTATTCTCACATAATACAAGTGATATAAGCAATGACATCATCAAATAATTATGTAAGCGATGACATCATTAATACATGATGTAAGCAATGACATCATCAATACATGATGTAAGCAATGGCATCATCAAGTACTAGTCAAAAATACTAATTTTAAAACAAATAAAAAATAAATTATTATAATTAAAACTACTTAAAATAGTGCTTTCAAATTATTCCAATTGGTTTAAGCCCATGTAGCCTCGTCCGCATCAATAACGTAATCCTTGCCATTCTTCTTTGAACCTTTGCATGAACCCTTTCAATAACAAAAAATGGCTTGCAATAATTTGTTAGCACATTAATTTGCTATGAACCAACAAGTCGTAATTTGAGATTTTATTAGTGTGTTTAGCCATATAAGAGCACTATAATGCTTAGAAAAGCGTATTCTCATATTCAATATAGTGCGCTTATCACTAAGTCACAAACAAACTCTCAATCGGAAGCCAGAGATAGCAAAGATCAGCACACATTTTTGTGCCCTAATTATGACGAGCAGTGAAGAATGGTTTCAATCCACTTGCTTAAGAAAACCCTAGCTACTACTTGATTGAAAAATTAATTGAGTGTTAAATTCGCATTTAGCAAAGCTAATAGGTCTCATAGTCCATGTAGGCGCCACACCAGCATGCCACGTCAGACGCCGTTACTCCATTTCAAATGGTTGTGGATGGAAGGTAGGGATTGCAACTATTAATGTACATCGAGGTTTAATTTGTCAAAATTGAAACATCAAGGTTTAAGTTAGAACAACCCCCAAACTTTAGGGTTAAAATTGTCAATTCCCCTTTTACACTATATACTAATTTTCACAAAAATAAAATGTTTTTTTTTTTCAGTTGAGCCTAAGCTCTAGGCAGAGTACAATCAGACAAAAGTTCAAACTCTATATTATAGGGAATTATCTTCTGAAACTATGGACTGCAATATAAATGACTTGGATATAAGCGGTTTAAATATGGATAAAAGTGATGGTAGAAATGTAATTGAATTGACGCATGCTAAACCAATACCTGAGCAGACAGACTCCGTCCAAACATCTGAATCATTCTCGATCAGTCGTATGTCAATGTTGAGGACGCTCTTGAGTCCATACCCAATCATTTATAAGACAAAATCCTTGTCCTATTAATATAGGCGTTCATAAACTCACATATGAATCTCCCTGAGTCATTATGTGTCCAACCAGTGCAACATTTGTTTGAACCAAGTATGTCAATTCTAAGTCAATTATTTATTTTATCTAATCTTAATAGTGAGGAGGCCTTATCTGACACAAAATGGAAAGCACCAATGAATAGAGAAATGAAGTCCTTGAAGAAGAACAAAACATGGGAACTGTTAATTTTTCACCTTAAAAGAAGCTAGGAGGTGTTAGAGTGATATACTAAAAGATATGATTTTATTATTATTGGTTTTGATATGTTATATAGACTCGGTTTTATTATTTTAATGAGAATCTTTATGGGCAATTGTTGCATTATATTATTTGTTTAAATATTATGCAAGTGTGTCTTTTATTTCATATAGTAGATGATTTGGTGTATATAGTTTAGCTTACACACATAGGATCATATCATCAGTTCTTGTGGAATATAACTCTAGTAGTTCTCAATCTTAGATGGAATTGGACACCCATCGGTATGATTGTAGCACATGTTTTTGTAGTTTATCTTGATTACAGGAAACAATATAGTTTCAACTTATTGTGCTAGTACATTATGTGTGTATTGAACATTACCGATTTGGGATAATTATTTTTATACTTACTCTATAAAACAATTTAAAATCCTATGGTTATTATGATTGGTTATGCTCTGAATCTTGAAATAACTAATAGACATATATTTGTAGTGTTCATTGTTTTGACTCATTAAGAGCGAGATTTATTTATGGATCAATAAGCTCTGTGAATTGGATAATGACACTATATGTATGATGAATATTAATTATTGACGGAATTCACGTCCCAATATAGGGATTAATGATAACCCCTTGAGAAGCTTATAAGTTTTAATCTAGTCAAACCCTGCATGTGGATTATGTTAATCCAACATGTCAAATAAGTTAAGTGGTAAGCTCAAGGATTAAGAATTCATTTAAATATAATTGTCAATAATTTAATTTAAATGACGGTTATAAATAGTCTTAGCGTGGGAGTATAATAAGAATTTAATAACAAGGAGCTTGAAGTACAATTTTGAGATAAGGATGTGAGTGTAATTATAATTCTTAGTGGTGTAAATTATAATTTATGGAAGGAATTAATTCATAATCGAATTAGGATTCCTGTTTTCTATAGTAAGCTCAAACACTTATTTCTCCTTAGGGTCCCTATCGTAGCCTTATATATACGTCGTCCTTGCCTCTTCTCGAAGTACAATAATTCTCACGAATTTAGGGTTTGTGCTGTAGAGAGAAGCGAGGGAATTTCTTGGTGATACCGCAGCCCACACTTAGTATAAGATAGCACGGAAAAAGGAATATGATAGACGATCGTGAGGTTCCATCGAGCTCGTGTTCTCGATTCATCTACACCAATTGCTGTTTGTGCTGAGATGAGATCAAACCAAATAGATCTCAAAGGTAAAATTTGATTCCGCATTAGGGTTTTACGTATTTTTTTTGTTCGGTTTATACGCAATATGGAACGATCCTGGTATTAAGTTTCCATCAGGAGGATGCCTTTGGACCTATACTAAGTATAAAGAAGATGGTACTATTGAACGATTTAAAGCACGACTAGTGACAAAGGGGTATACGCAAAAGTATAGGATTGATTATACAGAAACTTTTGCACCTGTAGTTAAAATCAATATTGTTCCAGTTCTGCTGTCTTTGGATGTGAACCTAGACTAACTAGTACAACAATTTGATGCGAAGAATGCCTTCCTACATGGTGACTTAACATAAGAAGTCTATATAGATTTCCACTTAGATGTCTCGTACCAGGAAATCATCAAAGAAAGGTCTGCAAGTTGAAGAAGTTGTTATATGGATTAAAACATTCTTAGAGCTTGGTTTGGAAGATTTACAAATTCCATGAGAACATTTGGATAAACAGAATGACTCTAATAATACTTTATTTTTTTAAAAATTACATGGTAAGATCACTACACTCATATGTGGATGATATGGTGGCTACAGGGAACTATCCTGAAGAAAGAAAGCCACTGAAAAATTACTTGTCTAAGGAGTTTGAAATGAAAGATCTTGGCCTCTTGTAATATTTTCTTGGAATTGAGGTATCTTGATCTGAAATTGATTTTCTTATCTAAGAAGAAGTATACTTTGGATTTTCTATGAGAAATTGGCATCTTAGCTTGTTAGTCGATATATACTATAGTTGAGGAAGGGTTAAAGTTATGTATTTATTCTAATTATGTGCCCACTGATGAAGAGAGCTACCAACGACTTGTAGGGAGATTGATGTACTTAGCTCACAGAAGGCCGGACCTTGCATATGCTTTGACCATTCCTAGCCAATTTATGCATAATCCTACAGAACAACATATGAGTGTAGTGATACGAATTTTGAGGTACCTGAAGTCTGCTCTTGTAAAAAGAATCATCTTTTTAAAAAATGGTGATCATAAGAATTGTTAATATATTGCCTGGACTTGGCCTGAATGCAATGAGTACGCCCACTTAATGTTGGGCCGACCCAGTTGGGATATGTACCTAACCTAAGTAATCTCCATATATATATATATATATAATATGATAAGAACCATAAGGTTTAAACTATCATCTATTATCCTAACCTCCATCTCTCAAAATATACAAATTATTGTCCCCACTAAATTTTTTTCTAGCTATGTCCCTGTAAATAATATACTTTAGCATCAAAATGAGTCATAAGTACCCACAAACATCATACAAGATCATGGGAAAGTGTCCCTAAATATTATTTCTTATAAAAAAATAAAAATTGAATGTACGTTTTTACTGATATTTGGCTATAACTTTTACATATAATCAAGAGATTTTAGAATTATAATTAAAATCAATAAATTAACCAAAGAATGTAACTGCAAATATTTGAAATTTTAATTTTTAAAATCACAATTCAGTGTGCCTAAACATACCCTTAGTATTGAATCTAATATTTCTATGAGTCTAGTTTAACAATAACACGGGTTCCATTAAATTTGAAAATGACATGAAATAAAAAATATAAAAATTGATGTAGCGAAAAGTTATAAAATGTACAAATCTTAGTTAAGCAAGAAATAAACACTCATCACGAAGAAAAACACTCATAATTTTATTCAATAGTTGTATACCTTAATGATTAGAAAGAAACACTCTTACAAGGAAAGAGAATTGCAAGAAATGAAATAAATTCAAAATAACAGTCCAAAAAAAATTCACAAAGATCGTGGAATCCTACAATATTGATGCCGAGAATCACAACGGATTTGACCTAAGTCAAATCTGACATTCATAATTCAGCTTATTAGCACATTCAAACATGCCATAAATAGTCAATTCACATTTTAAGATGCCTAAATGAAGGAATTCGGCCGAAAATAGCGTCCATATCGGCGTTGACATGAATTCTCTAGTCCATTGCGAGTGAAAAAGGTGTCCAGTACATGAATCCACCTGTTTTAAATAAAAAAATAAATATAATAATCTGATGAAGTTAAAAAAAATTACAAAAAAAAAGAAAAAAAAAGAATGGGTAAGAGTCTTCTCCTCGAACCTTATCTCCGAATGCGTTGGGCATACCATTAATATTCAATTTTTGGAGGTTAGTGAGAAATTTCAATCCTTCCGGAAGCCTCTTCATTTCCTTGCAGTTACTAATATTTAAACAAGAAAGAATGGGTAAAGCTCCTTCATCCACTCGCCAATTCTCTAATTTGGTCAACGCCCAAAAAGTTAGACGTCCAAGTCGGGGGAAACCCCCAGCAGAACAAACCAGTTCCTTTCCAACATACGCTTCAAGCCCTAATCTAAGAAATTTCAAGTTTGGGAGCTTCTCTAGTGTTGTCATTGGGTCTTCTGTAAGTCCAGAGCTCTGTAAGGATATTCTGGCGAGGCTTGCGGAGAAATGGTCCTGACAATATTCTGGTAAGTTACCTATTTTCCCTGCTAGCTCCAGCCTCTCAAGACTATGGATCGTAAACACTTTTCTTGAGACAGGAAAGGGCTCTTCTTCCTGAGAAGCAAGTATAAAATGAAGGTATGTACATTGTAATTGGTGTGAAGTAGCATTTAGATAGTTGATGATTGTTTCCGTCTCCTCCATACACCCCACCCTAACTATTGCTTTTAAATTTCGCAATTCAGGCAATGTAAGGAGATCTTTCGGGACACATATTCGTGTATCAAAATTCTCCAATATCTCTAGACGGCTCAAGCCATCCAATATTAATTTTTCATTTTTGCGAATAGTATTAGGAAGATATAGATGACTTAGGCTTTCCAACTTCCACAATACATTCGGTATAGAAACACCTGCACCACGTATATCAAGGATTTGCAAGAATTGCAAGTTGCCTATTGATGATGGCAACTTGCACTCCCAGCAGTCTCTGAAACTCAAGTACTTCAAGTGGATTAGTTTCCCAATTCCCTCTGGTATACTCTTTCGACGAAATTCAAACCCCTCAAAATCTAAAACTCTAAGCAATTTGAATTCCTTGAGATGGGGTATATCTATTCGCAATCCGAAATAAATGGCAAGTTTACGTGTTTTAGTGATACCCGTTGATGAGGAAGATGAATCGTGTACATTTCCATGTGAATGAGAATCTTCCCCCTTTCTCTTTGAGAGACATAGTTCTCGCACGAGGTCGTGAAGACGACAAGTTTCCTCTGAATCCCATGTTACCGGCCGCCATTCGTCATTTGGTGATTCAACTTGGACCATGCTCCTTTGTGCTAGTTCACCCAAATACCGTTTTGCTACATCCATCATTGTTTTTCCTTCCGCTTTCTCTTTAGGATCTACCATTCCTTCAGCAATCCATAAAAGACATAGTTTTTCGATGCTCACAGTAAAATCTTCTTGTAAATTCCCCATATAAAGAAAGCAAGCCTTCAATTGATATGGCAAGTCATCATAACTTAAAGTAAGCACTTGTTTAATTCTTTGATCTTGTTTATCAATGCCTTCCCCCATCAAATACCGACCAAGACTATAATGCACTCTCTCCCATTCATTTAAGGTATGTCTATTGGCCAGTAGTCCCCCGAGCACAACGATAGCAAGTGGTACACCCCCGCATGGTTGTAGCATTTCCCTCCCTTTCTTCTGCATCTGAGTTTCAACTCTAGGCTCTAGATAACAAGAATGAATGACAACTTAAGAATAAAATTGATGCACATTGTTTGTTTGTTAGGCAGCTAATGAGAATATGAGGTGATCGTAACCAATTACTCACAAAAAATGTTTTAGGGAATGTTTGTTTTTTAACCTCTGGATGTTGAAAACTGAATAACTCTGCATTTTTAATACTGAATAGAACTTTGATATAAGAAATATGTTTGATTTTATTTGGGTCGGAAGGTTGAATAGATCACATTTTACGATTTGAACCTTATCATTATGGTATAGATCAATAATTAACAAATAGAAAGAACAGGGCAACATATATTAGGGAAAAAATAATCATTAAAGTAAAAATTAAGCATTCAACACATGGCTTGCTTCTTAATGTTGAATGATAAATTTTAATTCAATTAAGCATTAAGAGGTGAGAAAACAAACATCAATTTTACCGTTAAATGCTGAATAGACTTCCATTGAACATTAGGAGGTATAAACAAAAACCACCTTAAACTAATATTTTAGCGGGATTATAAAAGTGTTACAAAAGGCGGTGCCCAAGTGGCACCTAGGCTCTAGACTGCACTTAGGGACTTGATTAGTCTTGAATGAATTAGGTGGCCCACTTAAATGTGTTAGGCGGGCTACGCAGATAAACGAGTTTCTTTTCTTTTTCCTTTTTTTTTTTCTCTCTCTTTATTTTAAGAGCAGCCATTTTTTTTTGTTAAAAAAAGACATTGTGATTTAAGAGAACGGAAGGGAATAAGCATTATTTGCTCAACCTTATCTTGAACTTTCTTCCTTTCTACTGTAGCTTCTTTCTTTCTTATTTTTTTCACAGGCATTTTTATCCTTGCTCGAAATATTGATAGTGCCTAGTGCCTAGACACTCAAATGCTCAATGGCCGCCCTAGGTGCGCCTATTGCCTTTTAGAAACATTGGGTTATGAACTTACCTGTATCTCTTCTTCCTGGGAATGCTTTCTTCACTAGCAACTGCCAACTCTCTTCTCTGTTTAGTAACCTCAGTGCATGCAGAAAAGCATTTGGATCAATGTGGCAAGCCAATTCCTTCTTACGCGTGGTGAGCAATATTCTGCTACCAGTGTATCCATATGGGAAGGCTTGTCGTAAGGCGTTCCAAACATCATTGTCCCAAATGTCATCAAGAACCAACAAACATTTTTTATGCTGTTGGATCTGACAAAGTTCTCCTGCTAATTCGTCTTCTATCATTTCTTTGATCTCCGACTTCCGTTCTGGGCTAAGTTTGATTAGGATTCCTTTTAAAACATCCATCTTTTCCCACTTCTGGGAGATACAAACCGAAGCGAAACTATTAAAATGGCGTCTGACGTCGGGGTGATGATAAACTTTCATAGCAAGAGTGGTCTTTCCCAAACCACCCATGCCAAAAATGGAAACAACTCGACGATTTGTGCATTGATTGACCAATTCCCCTACCAATGTCTTGATGTCTTCATCAAATCCCACAAAATCCTCTTCCATAAAATGGGAATAAGACCTCCTTACCTGGTTTAGTCTTTCGTGACTAGAGCTCGGACCTATTCCTCCTTCTGTTACGGCTCTTATGCCATAGTCCCGCAAACTTGCAGTGAGACTGCTGATTTTGATTTTGATTCTGTCTATCTTTGAGCCAACCATGTAGATGGCGATTCCTTCGTTGAAGAAGCAAGCAAATCTCAAGAGGACGTTTCTTCTCCTCCTGGACGAGACTTTGAATGCAAAAAGTTCAAGCACGTCCTCAGCATCGTAAGCGACTTTCCTTATCTCTATCACCAAGTCTTGGAGAGTCGCGCTCTCCTCATGTCGTCCATCGACATCTTTTAAGAAGCAGCGCATACGCCTCATTTCCGCTTCAAGTTCTTCAAGTTGGTTGCGCACTCCGTACATGAATCCTGCTTCATTAATCAGCAGCTCTCCAACTTTTTCAACAACGAACTTAACAACCAGCTCGGCCATTTTTCTTTGTGAGAATTGAAATTATGAACTCTCAATTATATTTGATTTGATGCAATATATGAGGATGAGGAGTTCTATCTATATCATTTCTTTAAGTAATAATATCATTTGTTTCTTTACTTGAGAATTGACATCCCTCTGCTTTTCATTTATTCACTTTTAGCTTATCTCCTTGCTGTCGTACCGAAAATTTCCGCGTATTTAATAGGTACTTATTTTCGTTCAGATAAAAAAAAATTAGTGAATAATATTTTTGTAAATTAAAGACCTATATTTAACCAAATTTTAAAAGGATTGTAAAGTTAACTTTACAGTATATTTTTAAATTATATTTTTTTATGAAATCGTACAAAATTAAATTTATAGTACATGATTTTTTAACATATTATTATAAATAAATATTTAATTGACAGTGTTTTATAATAATTTCAACAAATTACTTATTTAAAATTCATTGATTAATAAAATACACAAGAGTCTAACTAACGAGACAACAAAACGAGTTGGGTTTAATTGTAAAATCCACCCCAGTCGAGTCTAATCAGAGATTCATTAAGTAGCCCAAATCCGAATTTACCAAACAATCTCTATTTATGAATTATGATAGATCATTTATGTGGATTTAGTAAAATATAGCCTATTTTCACTCCAAGAATAACAATTTTTAATTCATGACTTTAATATTTTGTTGTATGATTTTTTAAATTTGTAATTTTTTAATATATATTTTGGGTTGATATTCAAACAAACATTTTTTTTCCAATTTTAATATTTTTTATGTGGTTCGATACAGTGGCTACCTATTTTTCAATAAAAGTGATATGCGTTTTATACTTTATATAATGAAATATTTTTTTTTTCTTATGAACTTCAACCACCGAAGTCAAAAAAAATAAAAAAATGGACAAACTTTAATGACTGACCCTTGCGTTGGCATTTATTGAGCCTCTTTTAGAGTTACACCTTCTTCCTAAACCACTATGCAACAAAGGATCAATCACATGAAGTTTGCTTCTACTCTCATTTCGATCTTTAAAATTCTATTCATTTTATTTTAATACTTAAAATTTGAGTTGCATCTCTTTCTCCTTTTAATTTTGATGTTATGTCATTTTTTTAAAGTGGTGTTATTTACGTCACTTATATTTATCACAAATATTTATCTTATCACAAAAATTATTTTATGATAAATTATTATCACTAACGCTTCTTAAGATCCGTCTAATGAGAGGTCAGTGTAGTTACATACATTCGACCCACATGACGAGCGTTTGTTGATAAAAACTCGCCTAACAACAGACAATGAAATGCTAAAGTGTTGTTCAAATAAGGCTCGCCTAATAAAAAGTGAATGCACTTACATAAACTCGGCTTAAATGGGGAGAATGTTTTGCTAAGTCCTTGCCTAATATCGGGCAATGGAGGGGAGTGTTGGTGATAAATAAGGGGAGCATTAAAATGCGTTTTTAATTAAATTCTTGAGAGGGTGTTTGTAACACATTTAGGCGTGAAAATAATACCGTTCTTATAAAAAGAGTTACTTGTCATGTTGTCAATAAAATGGAAAATTATTAATACGACAATATTATATATTTCCAAAGTTTTAATTATAAACATATAATATCATTCTTAGTAATATCGTATAGAAAAATAATATACTTTTTTTAAAACTATAAGTTTGTAAAATATTAAATAATTTTTTAAAACTAACGTTAGAATTAGGCCGCATATGGTTTTAGCATCTATTTAAATTGATAGTAAAAATAATCTAAATACAAGTTAAATGAAGAAAATGTGGGTTACAATAGTTTTTCATGAATTTTAGTTTTAAACATAATTTTATAGTCAAGATAGATCTTATTTTATAGATCTCATTTAAAGTTAATGTACTTTAAATTTTTGAAAGAAGTTGATGAGAAAGAAAAGTGACATAGAGTAGATCGGTGAAATAAGTGAGATAATTTTTTATTTTATTTTTTGTAAACTTCATTAATTTGATGTTTTAACACATTTAATGCGCCAAAATTTATCTAGTTTATTTTAGCAAAATTTCCACCATTGATTAATAAATTAGTGATGTGATGTTTTTATTCCTTATAATATATATTGACCCTATACCATTTTTGGACATAATTCTTTAAATATTGCTCTATGAACTGCACAAATGTTGAATATGAAGCTCTGTTGATGTTGTTATTAATTTGTAGTAAATAATATCGTAGTATAATTTATTATGGTAAATATACCCACACTCACGCCTAGTTAGACCTGTCAAATAACTATAATAATCTATGACTAAATACTATTTATATTTTTCAATAGAAGAAAATGAATCTCGGAGAACATTTCTACAATATAATGCCAATACACGTGATTATTGTAAGAAAATTTGGGCTACTATTGATTTAATATGAAAGGGTCACAAAATCAGGACCAGTGATTGAGACCAAATTATGGATTTAATTATATAACCTTTATAAAGTGATATAAAGTTTATGGTTTAATGGTGTACTTTAGCCGCATGTGATTTCGAGCTTGAAAGATATGGATAACTTCATAGTTATATTGGCTAAACAAACAAATATATTGATAATCAATATAAAAATGTTTTGTTTTAAGTTGAACTCTTAATGGGTAGAGTTTTTCGTTCTATAAATAACTTGATCCATTCTCCCACAAAATGATCACTTCAATTACGTCTTGATCTTTTCGATTCCAATTTGTGCACAAAATACCAACAGTTTTCGATAAACTTTTCTTTAACTTCTTGCATTCCTTTTTGAGTTATGAAAAATAAAAAGGTGATATTTGATTGGAGAAACCTAATTTTTAGAAACACAAATCGATCATATACAGCACAAAAGCTAAATTGCTATTTTATTATTAACTAGGGTATACCCGTGCCATCCGGCACGATTAAATAAAAAAAATTAGGATAATAGGATAAAAAAATTAACGCGTAACAAATTTAAATCGACAAAATCAATTACTCTATTTTAAGTTCATTGTCTAGTCTAATCTAACGTTGTGAACAACTGAAACATAAGTTCAATATATCTTCATGCTAAAAAACTAAAAGTATACCAGATTGAACCAAGTTGTTTTTTAATTTTTTAAAGAGTCTTTTAATCATAATCTAACCACGTAAGGCACGTCCTAAAAATGACAGATTCAGATGACAAATAATGTACGAACGCATAAGTTAAGTCCTTAAATGTTACATAATAATTTTTCTTAATTTTTTTTTGCATAATTATATAGTCATGATAGATCTTGTTTTATTGATCTTGATTAGTAGATTTTAAATATTAAATTTTTATTAAATTTTGAATTTTTTATTTCAAGTTATGACATTTTTAATGTAGACAAAATTATTAGTATGTGAGAGTTTATCGTATATTATTGGTGTGAGTATTTTAATTTTGATGTGACATCTTGATGTGTGTATAAAACTCATCCAATGGTATAGAACTAATGCATACCATAACATGTGTATTTTTAACAATTAGATTATTATACTTTTTGGGAAAATATTTGGTCAAAAATGATGTTTTATAATATAGATTAGAATTACTTTTGAAAATTACAAATTATGCATATTCCCTAAGTTTGTCTAGATATTACTTTTGAAAATTATAAATTGCACTTTTGAAAATTACTTTTTCTTTAGCTCCGGCCAGACATGTGATTTTTAGATATTTATTGCCCTGACATTTATTGGCCCCAATAAATTGCCAACGGCCAATAAATTAGTATTAGACATGTGATCCTTCCAGCCATTTTTTTGCTTTATTTCGGTGCTTGAAGTTCTAAGGAAATATATATATATATATATATTAGTAAATAAAGTTTGAATCATAAATCACTTTTATTGAAAAATTCTATCGAACGACATGAAAACAAAAAAAATATTAATAATATAAAAATATTAAGATTGAAAAAAAAAAGTATCTAGCCAACGATCCAAAATATACATTAAGAAAATTATATATTCAAAAAATACACAACAAAATTGCAAAGTCATTAATTAAAAATTATTATCATCGGGATAGCAATAGGCCGTATTTTACTAAACCAACATAAATGATCTATCATAGATAGATATGGTTTGGTAAATTTGGACTCGAGTTACTTAATGAATCTCCGACCAGGCTTGACTGAGGTGTATTTTACAATTAAACCCAACTCATTTTGCCGTCTCATTAGGGTCGGGTTAGAGTCTTTTGCCATCCCCAATCATTTACTATTATATTCAAAAATTTAAATGCGATTTCTAAAAGGAGTTACTTGTCATGTTGTCAATAAAATGGAAAATTATTAGTACAACAATACTATATATTTCTACAATTTTAATTTTAAACATCTCATATCATTCTTAGTAACATCATATAAAAAAAGTAATATATATTTTTTTAAAAACTATTTAAGTTTGTAAAATATTAACAAATTTTTATTTTTATTTTTTTATATTAACAGAAGAATTTGGCCGCATCTAGGTTTGACATTAATTTAAATTGACAGTAAAATAATTTGAATGCATGTTAAATGAAGAAAAAGTGTGTAACAATAGTTTTTCATGAATCTTAGTTTTAAATATGATTTTATAGTCATGATAAATCTTATTTTATAGATCTCGATGAGTGTATTTAAAGTTAATATATGTATTTTAAATTTTAAAAAGAAGTTAATGATTAAAAAAGTGAAAGCAAATTGGTGGAGTAAGAGATAAAAAGTTGTTAATTTCTTTGATCGGATGTTTTAACACATCTAATAGCCCAAAATTTATCTAGCTTATTTTAACAACATTTCAACCACTGATTTAATAAATCATTGATGTGATAAATTACAACAACATTCTACGATTTTTCATATTTTAAAAGTATTGCAACACTTCTTCTCTGTCAATGTTGTTAAAATTTTCTTATTCATTGTATATCACCAAACAATCATTCATAAATTCATCTCCTATTCGGTTGCGTAGTACACCCTTGATGATATTTATCACGGAGAAAACCCGTTCAACACTTGCCTTTACAATAGCTAAAAGTAGGGCCAACTTGACAAGTAAATATACCAATGAATAACTAATATGCTTGTTGTTTTGAACTATTTTTTGAGCAAGCTACCTTTTATAAATTTTTTTTCAAACAATAACCCATAATAGTTTTTTTTTTAAAAAAAAAAAAAAAAAAAAAAACTAAGTGGGGGTGCTCGCCCCCAGTTGCCCTTACATAACTCCGCCCGTGACTCCGCGCCTATATGTGGTACATGGATGTTTAGTCCAAAAATAAATTTTTCGTTCAAAAGAAATGACGCGACATCTAAGTTAAAAAAAAGGGAGAGTCGATTAAAACTTTGAATATTAAAGTAAAATGAATAGGATTTTAAAGGGGTGGTTCTATTGCCACCTCCCATTTTGCTTGGTTATACACCCACTCCCACCAACTCAAATTTTCTTAGTTTCACTCCCACAAATCTTCATACCACTCCCATGCTCTAATACATTAATTAATTCTAATTAATCATTATCCCTTAATTAACCCATTATATCTCATTCAATTCATTTTAAAATATTTAACCCACCCATATTGAATGCATTTCCCTCCAAATCTCTTGATCATCTTCAACCGGGTTTTGCTTACAAATTCAATTGGAACAATTATAGCCACAAAAAACCCACCTAAAGCATCCATTGATACAACACAAAAAACCCTAAGTTGTAGAGAATGGTAGATAAGAGAGAATTTAAGATTAACAAGGTAGAAAAGGTTAATGAAACAGAGGCATGCTTGTTTTTATTGTGTTTATTGCTTATTTTGTTTTGTTATCATCCACAACAAATATATACACAACAAAATGAATCTGGGCAACAAAGAAGGTTCCCTTGATTACGGGGAACTGAGTTCATGGCCTTTGTTCGGTTTTTGGAAACAGAATGTGTACATTTGTGAATAAGGTTCCCTCGGTTACGAGGAACCGAATTCGTGACCTTTATTCTGTTTCTGGAGACCAAATCTGTACATTTGTGAACACTTAAAAAGAAAAGAATCATTCGGTCCTTGGGAACCGAGTAAGGTCCTGTTATTCGGTTTCTGAAGACCGAATGTGTATATTTGTGAACACCTGGAAGGAAAGAATCATTCGGTCCTTGTAAACCGTGTAAGGTCATGTTATTCGGTTCTTCAAGGCCGAATATTAGCCTATTACTCGGCTTTTAAGGGCCGAGCAAGTTTTAAAAAATTCCAAAGGGCCACATATTTTCCCAAAGGTGTAGTATATCACTTATATGTTATTTGTGTTTGCAGGATGTGTATTCTCTTAAGTCTACAATATGGCGAGATTGCTCATTTATTCAAGCAATTGATTTTCTTCAATTGAAGGAATATCTCAAAATTCAAAGTCTGTTCACATGTTTAACGAGCATATGATTGAATTAGACCCTCCTAATTCAATAAAAAATAATCCCGATTGTGGTGATGGCCAATGTTCTGATACAATTGTAGCTGTGCCTCATGATTCACATTATTTTGGCAAAAAAATATTTTGTACTTGTTGATTGCACGCACAAGTCTATTGTGAAGTTTTTTTTTTTTTTTTTTTTTTTTTTTTTTTGCGAATATGTAAAATCTGTGGCATAAAAAATAATTGTCATTACATGTAATTTTTGTTGTTTCCGAAGTTCTAATGATGTAATTTTTTTGTATATGAATGACAACAACTTTTATCATCATAAATGTGAATTAATATCATTGAGCTCATGCATTTTCCCCAATCACCTTGGTCCTATGGAAATGAGTAATGTGCTATTGTTTAGTTCTTGAGGGGTCAAAAAAGTGCTAAAAAATTAGATATATTTCCAAAAACATGATTTGCATCCAATAATTATTAAACTAGATTTCTATAATATCCAATAGCTATATAATTTCCATCAACCAAAAAACTACATTTATTAAAAAACCACATTAGCAGAAAAACTACATCCAGCCATGAACCTAAACTAATAATTAAGTTTAACAAGTAAATGAACCTAAAAATTATACAATATTTTTTTTAAATGCAAGAGATTTATGTTACCTTTTAAATATAATGCCAGCAGGAGAGGTTCTCTCATATGGAGATTTATAAAGCCGGCAATTTGGGGTAGTATTTAATGTAGGACGTTTACATTCATGTATTAATATGTTATGGCTGCTTAAATATAAAACACTTCTCATAGTTGTATCTAGTTTCTATAAAACATATTAATATGTGGATGATCTACATAAAACATATCCAGCATTTCAATTTTAAGTGTGGACTGCTGTTCACGGACCAACCATACGGATTGGCCAATTTGATGGGTCAAATGAATGCATTTTTTGATGAAACTTTGGGGAGATGATCTCCATGATGCGTAGATCATTTTTACCAAATTTCATCAAAAAATTCAATCAGGAAGTGGGTTACCTAGAAGATTGAAATATATATGTCCAGAAATTAATAGGATAAACCAAATTTCATAAAAAAATTCAATCAGGAACTGGGTCAAATGGATGCATTTTTTTTTGTTCATCCTTCTAAAGCTCATTGGTATAAGTTGTTACCCTTTCCTATGATTTGTGAAAATTTGTCTCTTTCACTGTCATTAAGCTTCGTTTAACGCACCAGATAAAATAATTTAATGTCAACTGTGAAAATGAATACTAGTACAAAATACCTGCTAGTACAAAAAAAAAATTCACAATTGACTTGTACGTGCAATCAACTAGTACAAAATATTTTTTTGCCAAAATAACGTGAATCAAGAGGCACAGTTGCAATTGTATCCTCGGAACATTGGCCATCACCACAATCAGGATTATTTGTTATTGAATAGGAGGGTCTAATTCAATCATATGCTCTATAAACATGTGAACACACTTTGAATTTTGAGAGATTCTTTCAATTGAAGCAAAATCAATTGCTTGAATAAATGAGCAATCTCTCCATATTGTAGACTCAAGTGAATACACATCTTGCAAACACAAATAACATATAAGTGATATATTGGACCTTTGGGGAAATATGTGGCCCTTTGGAATATTTTAGAACTTTCTTGGCCCTTAAAAGCCGAGTAATTGGCTAATATTCGACCTTGAAGAACCGAATAACAGGACTTTACTCGGTTTACAAGGACCAAATGATTCTTTTCCTTCCAGGTGTTCACAAATGTACACATTCGGTATCCAGAAATTGAATAACAGGACCTTACTCGGTTTTCAAAGACCGAATGATTCTTTCCTTCCAGGTGTTCACAAATATACACATTCGGTCTTCAGAAACCGAATAACAGGACCTTACTCGGTTTCCAAGGACCGAATGATTCTTTTCTTTCTACGTGTTTACAAATGTACAAATTCGATCTCTAGAAACAGAATAAAGGCCATGAATTCGGTTCCTGGTAACCGAGGGAACCTTCTTCACAAATGTACACATTCAGTCTCCAGAAAACCGAACAAAGGCCATGAACTCGGTTCCCCGTAATCGAGGGAACCTTCTTTGCTGCCCAGATTCGTTTTGTTGTGGATGCTAACAAAACAAAACAAACATTAAAAACAATAAAAACAAACATACCTCTGTTTCATTAACTTTTTCTACCTTGTTAATCTTCAGTTCTCTCTTATTTCTACAACTTAGGGTTTTTTTGTATTGTATCAATGGAGGTTTTGGCGAGTTTTTTGTGGCTATAATTGTTCCAACTGAATTTGTAAGCAAATTCCCGTTGAAGATGATGATCAAGAGATTTGGAGGGAAATGTATTCAATATGGGTGGGATAAATCTTTTGAAATGAATTGAATGAGATGTAATGGGTTAATTAAGGGTTAATGATTAATTATAATTAATTAATGTATTAGAGCATGGGAGTGGTATGAACATTTGTGGGAGTGAAAATAAGAAAATTTGAGTTGGTGGGAGTGCTAATGGGAGTGGGAGTAAAACCAAGCAAAATGGGGGGTGGCAATATAACCACCCTTTTAAAGACCGAAGTGACAAAAAATGCCAATGCTCGGGTCAATCATTTGTCTAGGTGATTGATCCTTCCAGCCTCTTAAGTTTGTCCTTTTTATCATTTTTTTTCTTTTTCGGTCCTTGAAGTTCTTAAAAAAAAAATTTACTACTTACAAGTTTAAATCGCACATCACTTTTATTGAAAACAAGTTGTGACTCTTTCGAACGGTAGGTAGACATAAAATATATTAATAATATAAACATATTAAGATTGGAAAAAGAATGTGTCTGAACAACAATCCGAAATATACATAAAATTTTTTACGTATTTAGAACATTACACAATAAAATTGCAAAGTCATGAATTAAAAATTATTATCATAAAGATGGCAATAGGCCGGGTTTTAATAAACCTACATAAATGATCTATCATAGATAGAGATGATTGGTAAATCCGAACTCGAGTTACCTAATGAATCACTGACTAGACCCGACTATGGTGGATGGAGAATTTTACAATTAAATCCAAACCTGTCTTGCCACCTCATTAGATTGAGACCAAATTATGGATTTAGTTATATAAACTCTAAATAGTGATATAAGTTTATAGGTTTTATGGTTAACCTTAGCCACATGTGATTGTGAGCTTAAAAAATATGGAAAGCTATGTTTGCTAACCATATATATACAGGTGGTTTTATTCTGATTAAACTCCAACATGATCTATATTATGAATAGATCATCTCGACCAAATTTCATTAAAAAATTTAACTTAGAAGTAGTTGCGATAATCAGCAAAAATTTCAATGGTCGAAAATGTGCATATACATCAATTTTTCAGTACACTCATTTCTAGGTTGAGTTTTTTTTATGAAATTTGCTGGAGGTTATCTACTCACTATATAGACCATCTCTACAAAATTTAAAAAAAAAATTCAACTATTTACCCTTCCAAATATGCATCATTTCTTTTAGTTAAAAGCGAGGAATCCCTCTTTATTATCTAACTCTTTATATAAATACATACATATGTGGGATTATATAAACTCTTTCGAAGATAAATTAGCTATGCCATCATAAACCTGGAGCATCTCCAATGCAAAAATGGGTTCGAGACTTCAAATCATGGACATGTAAGCATATATTTCGTATGTGGCACAAAATGTTTTATTAATGGACAAGTTTTACAAAAACCATCTCCAATGCAATTGTTTGAAAGATTGTCAATTAAGAAATTCATGAAAATATTATTATTTGCAATATGGATTTTGTTTCGTAGATCTTGATTCATACTTTTCAAAAATTAATAAAATAAAAGTTAAAATATTAAAAAACTTGTAAAATAAAAATAGGTAGACATAAATGATGACGTGGCATTAAGATATTGTCTAAGAGACCATCTAAAAGTAGAGGGTCACCTTCACAATGTCTATTCTCATTTTTACCACATAAGCTTGATTGTCATTGTTGATAGTTGCATTGGAGAGTGTCTTTTTAGAAAAGAAAATGTATCCATTGTATATAACATCTCAATTTTTCTCAATTGATAGTTATATTGGAGATACTCTTAGTTACACAAGCTACTACGGCTATGCTACAAAAAATTACTTACAAACGGATGATGCCATTAATCCCTACGGTTGTCATTGAAGCCCAATGAGCATTTAATGCTTTAGGCCCACCTGACACACACCCCACCTTACACCTATCAGTCTAAAACCTCTCAAAACTCACGGAATATAGAGAGCATGAAAGAAAACAAATCTCTCCATAGAGCCAACAATAAACGGCCACGTGGCAGTACCTAGTACATGAAGTAAAAGCCTCCTTGCCTATAAAAGGAGATGAAAGAGAAAGGCAAAGATGACTTCTACTCCTTTTTTAAGCTATATTGGCCCTCCATATGGAAAGAATATACATTCTTTTAGGACCCTCACTAAAAGAACCTAAAAATCCTGTCCAAACGTTTATTATAATTTGTGTGCTTCCTTCTCTTCTCTCTTTACCAAAAATCCTCCTCACTCTATATGGTTTGTTCTATTATCACAAGTGACGCTTCATAAATACATTATATTACCTTTTCTTTATCTTTATTCACGTACAAACCCCTCTACTTTCACTATTGTACCATTGTAACGACCCGGTTCCACCTCAGTACGATATTGTCCGCTCTGGGTAGCGTCCTAGACAGGCCTCAGCCCCAGGACATCTACCCTCACGGCTTTGTTTCTGGGAGCTCACGACCAGCTTCCCAGGGAGTCACCCATCCTGGGATTTCTCTGGTCCAAGCACGCTTAACTTCAGAGTTCTCATGGGATCCGAAGCCAGTGAGCTCCCAAAAGGCCTTGTCTCGTATCAGAGTACTATGCCGCGGAAGCTAAGCGCACTCCCACAGGGGAAGATCGATATTGTCCTCTCTGGGCGGCTCCACTCGGCTCCAACCGAGCAGCCCTTTCCCTCAAGGTTTTGTCCCCAGCCGATCACACACGGTCTGGAGGGCCTCGTCCTGGTATCAGAGTACGCAGCGGACCCCACAGAGTACGGTGTGTCGACGAGGACATCGATTCCCTTGGGGGGAAGGATGTGACGCCCTGCGAGTGATGAGTACTCCCTTGAAGGGGAGGAATGGTAGCTCAAAGGGGGCATCCCACATCGGAAGATGGGGGATCCTTGAGACCCATATAAGTAACAGTTGGTCGCTAATTAAGTACAAGGCCTTTTGGGAGCTCACTGGCTTCGGATCCCATAAGAACTCCGAAGTTAAGCGAGTAGTGGGCCAGAGCAATCCCAGGATGGGTGACCCCCCTGGGAAGCTGGTCGTGAGCTCCCAGAAACAAAGCCGTGCAGGCAAGGGCTGCCCAGTTGTAGCTGGAGCGGAGCCACCCAAAGCGAACAATATTGTACTGAGGTGCGACCAGGGTCGTTACAACCATTCTACAATAATAATGTGATGCAACTTACATTAGCATCAAATTTTTTTAATACAAGTCTGAATCTATTTATATAGAAGTTTAAAATTGAAAATTGCAAGTTAGCATACAATGACAAAGTTCATTATGATTTAATTTGATTGTGATTATAAAACTTTTCTTTTCTTTTATTATTTGTTAAGAAAGATCTTAAGGTTTACAAATCTATAAAAGTAATTAACCTTTTCCATCTTGATTGTTCAAAAGTTGAAATAAGATAGATGGACATAAGCAAATAGTTATTTTGTATGTAACTGACAATGTTACTATTTATCTTTATATACGGTAATAATCGTGAGTCTTAGTTGTCTATTAAAACACATTAGTTTTTTGTATTTGGTTTTGTATATCAAGTTTTTTCGATTATAAATATTGTATCCAAACTTAATTCATCTTTTGATTTATAATTATTCATAAATGAATATGTTATAATTGTAAATATTTTTTTTTATACAAAAGGTAGATAGATCTGGTAGCTTAATTGGGGAAGAGGAAGGGATGGGGCTTCAAACGTAATGGCCCATGAGTTTTAACATCATTTATTCCACTTGGTCACAATACCAAATTTTTACTGAACCTTACTTATACAATTTGGAGGAAACACAATTTTGCTGACATAAATATCAATTTAGTAATTTAATTTATTTGTTCAAATACTCGAATTAATATTCCTTTTTCTACGCAATGTAAATGTTAAGATATGTGTTGCCTAGGATTAGTGTGAATGAATTTACCCTGCCCTCAAGTTTTTAAGATTTTTTTCTGTTAATAGATTAACAAAGGTGACTATTACGTTCACGTTGTAAGCATAAAAGTAATTTAAAATTTTATTGCAACAAGTCCACGCATCGCGTGATTGTACACTAGTTAAATTTGAAAATTCGAAGCCATTGCATTTATTAATTTTATGGCTGAACCCACACAGTCTTAACAGCACCAATCTACTATAATTATATGGTATTATAATATTATTTAGAGAAAAAATATTATATACATGTTGCTTTGATTATAATTGGACTAATTTACATGAACTTGAACTCAATCGAATCCAAATTGTGTTTGTATTGAGAACTGATATCTACTCATTAGAGTCGGGTTGGTCGAAAATTCATCAGTTGGCCTTTTATCATTTTAATTGCTATTAAGTAATTTCAGCTTTAATAACATTTTATTACTTTTGCATAAGCCTTTTTGCTTTCACAATAACGTTAATCTATTTTGATATATAACATTTTTATAAATAGTTTAAATTGTAAACACAAACACCTTTAAAAAATAAATCATATACCCTTAACATAATATAAATAGGATGTGACAATTTGGTTATGGGTGATGTTATATACACCTCCCTTTTGTAATTAGGACACCACAAATTTGAAACATTTTTTTTTATAAGGATAGCCAAAATATCAACCATTTGGTGATCAGACTATAAAATTAGAATTAGTTGCCCAATTATATAAAATACAAGCCAATGGTACGTTGCCAACTTAATTAAAGGTTTGCATTCGGTAGTAGTTTACCGTGTTAAAGGTTAAAATTCTCCTACCTTTTGCCGAGATCAAATGTCCATTAGTTGGTTGCCTCATTACATAAATACAAGTTGGTAAAGCTCCACATTCGGTGACAATTTACCGAGTTAGATTGAGACTAAAATTTGGCTACATTTTGCCGAGATCAAATATATGTTTAAAAATTAACTCAGCCAAAGGTTTCTGTTTAAGTCAAGTCGGTGGACATTTACCGAATCGAATGTCAAAGTTTGACAACAAGACATTGACTCAATGATTAAATTTGGGGTGTCTCCATATGAGTACCATCATCAATAATTCAAAAAAATTGCGTTGTTAAAAGTATAATAATATTTTAGTTAAAAATTAGGATGCCTATAACATTACTATATATTTAGCGAAGTTATAATGGCACTTCCTTTTCCCCTATTATTTTTTATATTGTTATTTGACTAATCAAAATTTTAGTCTAAGCTTCCTCTAGTAATTCCGCCACGCTGTCTTACCTCAATCAAATGGAGGGTAAGATCTTGGCCGCACATTTGATGATCAACGGCCCGGAGAGCTTTGTATGACAACATAATGAATGGTCAATGGTCCATCAAATTTAGAACAACAAACACTTTTCTCAGTTCTTCCATTTTTCTCATATCTCAGCATAGAAAATGTTAAGCTCATGCATTTAGTTTATTTTACATTTTTATTTTTGAATATCAAAAATATGTTTTTAGCTAACATGCATATTATGTTGATAAAAAAGCAAAAGGTATGAAATCTGTAATTTCAAAATGTTTCATTTATTTAGAGCTATTCATATTGCCCCTGTCAAAAAAAATAAAAATTAACTAATTTTTTTTACCAGTGTATAGTACGACTTTAAGAAGTTGCACTGTATATTTTTAAAGTTGTACATTATTCTAATAATAGTATCATTGTAATAAGAATATTTGGTCAGAATGGGACTATCAAAAATTTAATTGACGTGTAAATATATTTGCAATAATCACTAAATATGAGTATGAAAATATAATCATTATTCTTGTATTAACCATCCTTCTTTTCTTTCTGATAAAATTACCATAAAATTTCGGCTACTCAAATCCTAACACAAATTTTTTTTCCACTTGGATCCGTTTTTTATTTGAAATTACTGGGGCTAAATTTGCCTTATAATCTTTTATTATTTTATGTTTTGTTGGTGGGCTTCGCAACAATATTTTCCAGTGGAAATTGAGGTATTATTTATAATTATTAACTTGGCAATAGTATTTTCTTGCTTCGTGTGGCAATTTTTAAAGTAGTAGTAATAATAATAATAATAATAATAATAATAATAATAATAATAATAATAATAATAATAAGGTTAAGCAAAGATACAAAATAGCCTATTAACATTCTAAACCATACATTAAGTACTAAAATAAAGCATAAATAATCATCAAAAATCAATTTGTCTGATGTAATATGAATTTTTTTACTATCTAATTACTCAAATTTTCCGATGGCAAATTTATCTTTTGGATCCAATCTTTCACGGACATTGATTAGATATCTCCAATCTTCCTATGATAAGCCTCTGTCTTAGTGAATCTTCACTTTTGCTGGTAAAAATAAGGAGCCAAGTAAATAAAATATATATATATGCACACAAAAATATTTTGATGATTAATTTCATCATAGCTTAGGGTTTGGTACGCCAATTTGATAATATATCAAATGAGTGCCAAAATGCATTGTAGTTATTGTACCCTTACAAGAGAGTAACGCGCGTTCTTAACACATTTTGGGGCATGTGGCATTATTGGGTTTTCTTTGTATTAGCATACATCATTATCCAAATAATCAATAAGCAACTTTGTCTGTGTGTATCTTTTTATTTTACTTTATTTTATTTTTGCGCTAGTCATTGTCATCAAAGCTAGCCAAAAAGGCGAAGAAACAAATATTCGCTTATGTTGAGTCACTACCTGAGGAGGGGATTTAGGCGACGTATTACCTACGTCTCCTAAGATATGTTTTTCCGTCGCCTTAATTTAGGTGACGTAAACTACGTCGCCCAAAATACGTCGCCTAATTTAAGTCGCCCCAGGTATTAGGCAACGAATTTTTTTACTCCGTCGTCGTAGTGGATACTTAGGCCACGATGATGTTATCGTCCGTCGTAAGAGAATATACTCCTAGGCCACGTATATGTTTTCTTCCGTCGTAGAATTTTTTCTCTTAGGCCACGTATTTGTTGTGCTCCGTCGTAAAAAATTCAATAATAGGCGACGTATCCTTTTATCCTCTGTCGTAGAAAAGAAACATTTAGGCGACATAAGTGTTATGATCCGTCGCGTAAGATGGACACCTATGCGACCTTCGAATTATCTTACGTCTACTAAGTATGAATTTTAGGACACGAGGATATTTTCCTTCGTCGTCTAAATTGTAAATCTAGGCAACGTTGTTATTTTTACTCGGTCTCTTAAGATGTACATCTAGGCCACCTAGTTATTATCCTCGGTCTCATAGATGTATACCTAAGCTACGAATGTATTATCCTTAGTCTCCGAGGATTACATTAGGCCACCTACGTATTATAGTAGGTCACCTAAATTGAAGTTTAAGCCACCTACCTACGTCGCCTAAAGTGTAGTTACAAATAAAAAAAAAATCAACGTGGCCTGTAATTAAAAGTACTGGTGCCAGTAATCCAAGTTTCTGGGCATCTGGATTACTGGGGCCAGTAATCCAAGATTATGGGCATCTAGATTACTGGTTCCAGTAATCCAAGTTTCTGAGCATCTGGATTACTAGGGCTAGTAATCGAAGATTATGGGCATCAAAATTACTGGGTCCAGTAATCCAAGTTTATTGGCATCTAGATTACTGGTTCCAGTAATCCAAGTTTCTGGGCATCTGGATAACTGGGGCCAGTAAGCATGATTACTGGGTCCAGTAATCCAAATTTATGGGCATCTAGATTACTGGGACCAGTAGTAATATAGATTAATCATAGCTTTTGTGTGCAGCCGCATGGCCGCACCTGTGCATATATATGCAGCCGCACCTACAATATTCAATAACAAATTCGACGTACCCAATTCAATTCAATAAATTATGTTCAAAGAGAAATTGTTCTAACACTAAATAAAACGTAGGGGGGATGAGCCATCCGAGGGAGGAATTAACGGTTGAATTCCTGCCGCTCTGATCACATACTCTATTTGAGCTTGTAACTTGCGCTCAAAATCTACCATCTCCCTCTCTCGCTCGATCCTCTCCCTCTGAAGCTGCTCGTTTATTGCAACTTGATTTGCCCTAAGCTGGGCAACCTCAGCCACGAGCTCCATAGATGTGTCGCCATCCGTCTGCGATGATGGGTCTCTCTTCCGCGGCAGCTTTGCGGAGCCGTTCCCTAAGCCCCTCACCCTCGTCCCTCTTGAAGGACCAACTGCTCTCTCAAGGACAGAGACCTGGGTCTCGTAAGAGAGGACCAGGGCCGGGGCACTGGTCGGCGACGTACCGTCTGACGCTTCATCGATCGGAGGCAGATCGACCATCATCTTCTCCACCTCAGCAGTACTCGCGGACTGAACGGCTGACTGCAAATAACAATAAGTGTTGTGTAAAAAATAATTCTTGTACTAACTAAATAATAATACTATGAAAAAAAATAATTAACGTGGTGTATAAAAAAGATTTACCGCGTGGTCCGGGTCATACTTCTTGTACACCTCGACATAAGTAGTGAGGTGAGGCACCTGGTCTCCTTTCTGCTTCAGGTCATGAGCCCGGAGGACAAAGGCCTGCCCCCCCCCCCCCCCCCCCCCCCCCCCGCTGTGGGCCTTATTATTCTCGGAGGCCCGGATTTGGGTCATCTGCATGCCCAATTCCTGTAAAAACTGTTGTATTTATTTAAGCATTTATAAACATATAAATTAAATGAAACAAAAAAAAATATAAGATAAATGAAAAAATAACCTGAAAATCCTCGGCCTTGAAGTGGTTGCATAACCACTGCCACTGGTCCGGGCGATGAATGAACTCCATTGGAATAGGAGCATCGCCCTGCGCCTGCCAGTTCTTGTGGATCTTGTACTTCCAATCTTTGACGCGATCCGCATCCTTCTTCTGTATCGACGTGACGAGTGCCTTATCAGCAGGATCGATGTCATAACTCTCCTACAAACCAAACAGGAACTCAGGAAGAAACATTAGTACAAATAAAAATAAAATTTAGTAAGGCAAAAAAAAAGGTTAACTAGAATAAGAAACAAGTACTTACTGATAGGTAGTCGAAGAGCATTGTTCGTTCCGATAGAGGCATTTTCCCAAATGTCGGGTCGGGTACAATATCGGCGCTCGGTCTTTTAAGAATGCCGACAGGTCACTGACGAGTCAGGAACGAACCTTCTTTGGCGGCCCAGAAATCGCAGGGTCGTATGTCACACAGGACTTCCCCGACGTACGGACGATCGCCGCCGTCTTCTTCGCGGTGACGACTCCTCTCTTTTTGTTACAAGAGGAGGCATGCGTACCTACAAATAAAAGCATATAAATTAATCAGTCAATCACAAAGAATAAGAATTGCAATTTATAATTAAAGAAATCTAAGGGTATATTACCTGATATGGTGGCCTCCGCTACAGCATGCCTGGAGCGAATGCTGCGTACGGGGAGGCCGGCACCGGTGGTGCTGCCGGTGGTCGAATTTGTAGACGGGGTAGGGAGCACCAGCGGCAACGCCGGTGAGTGAGATGGCTGGGCAGAGGGCTGGGCGGCAGAAGGTTGGGAGGAGGGCTGGGCGGAGGGCTGGGAGGCCACGCGCAACAAGGCCTACTACAACTCATCGTACAGCACCTCTGGGCACAACTTCTTCCTGGTCGGATACGCTCTCGGAGGCATCCCTGACTTGAATCTCAAATTTCAATTATAGTTTCAAATTTAGTTTCATATCATTTTTGCCCTAATTGAGTTGAATTGAATTGAATTGAAATTGAAGTTTAGGGTTTCAATTTCACAACAATTTCAGTTTCAATTTATGTTTTGCCCAAAAGGCTGTTTCAATTCTTTTTCCTTTTATTTTTTTGGTTTTGGATGATTCCCGGAATAGGAAACTTAAACAAAATAAACACACATACATTACTGTTGGTATCCATTACTAGTCCAGTTCAAATTTACTGGGGCCAGTTCTATTAAGGATCAATATTGCTCTGAGAATTTAAGAGAAAATGGAGCATAATTAACAAGTTTGGATTGGTGTTTGGACCAATTCATACAGGAATAGACCATAACACAATTATGGTCCAAAAGAACAAAGGGTTAAAACAATTCAATTTAACAAACACACATGCTTGAATATGAACATGACCTGTTAATATGAAGGTTCTACTATGGCATTATACCAAATTAAGACAAATAGTAAGCGAAACTCATACATGCCAAAAATATAAGCAAACAGGATAATTTAACGGTTCATGTTAACATAGATGGAAAATATATGTATATAACTGTGGCAATAGTATTTATTTGTCAAATTTATGGGCTACTAAAAGGGTTTCTTAAAGGCTGTTTCAATTCTTTTCCCTTTTAGTATGTGTTTGGGTTTGGATGATTCCCGGATAGGAAACTAAAACAAAACAAACACACATACATTACTGATACCGTAATCAATGGGTCCAGTAATCAAATTTACTGGGGCCAGTAATCCATTACGCGGTCAATATTCCTCTGAATTTGGGAGAAAATGGAGCACAATTAACAAGTTTGGATTGGTGTTTGGACCAATTCATACAGCCGAATAGACCATAACACAATTGTGGTCCACATAGAACAAAGGGTATGAAATCACAATTCGATTTAACTGAACTCAACTACTAAATGCTTGAATATGAACCTACTGACCTGTTAATATGAAGGTTCATATTATGAGGCTATTATACAAAAAATTAAGACAAATAGTGAAGATCGAAGCTCATACATGACAAAAATATAAGCAAACAGGATAATATCTCGTGTTCATGCTTAACATAGATGAAAAATATATGTATATAATTGTGGCAATAGAGTTATTTAATTTGTTGAATACATGTATTTATGGGCATACTAAAAAGTGTTACTTAAAGGCTGTTTCAATTATTTTTCCTTTTAGTTATGTGTTTGGGTTTGGATGATTCACCGGAATAGAAAACTTAAACAAAACAAGCACACATATATTACTGATACGTTCCATTACTGGGTCTATAATCAAATTTACTGGGGCCATTCATTACGGGTCAATAGCTCTGTGCGTTTGGGAAAAAATGGAGCACAATTAAAAGTTTGGATTGGTGTTTGGACAATTCATGTACAAACATAACATAATTATGCATAGAACAAAGGTTAAATCACAATTCAATTTAACTAAACTCAACTACTAAATGCTTGAATATGAACCTACTGACCTATTAATATGAAGGTAATTATGAGGCTATTATACAACAAATTAAGACAAATGGGACTATACATGCCAAAAATAAAGCAAACAGGATAATTTCTCGTGTTCAGCTTAATTAGATAAAAATATATGTATATAATTGTGGCTAAACTTATTTAATTTGGAATACATGTATTTATGGGCATACAAAAGGTGTTTCTTAAAGGTTGTTTCAATTCTTTTTCTTTTTATTATGTGTTTAGGTTTGGATGATTCACCGGAATAGGAAACAAAACAAAACAAACACACATACATACTGGTACCGGTAATCCATTACTGTCCAATTCAAATTTACTGGGGCCATTCCATTACGGTCAATATTGTTTGCATTTGAAAAAATGGAGCCAATTCATTTGGATTGGTGTTTGGACAATTCATACTGCCGAATAAACCATAACATAATTATGGTCCAATAGACAAAATGTATGAAATAACATAATTTAACACAATTATGCTTGTAACAGACCTATTAATATGAAGGTTCATATTATTGAGGCATATACAACAAATTAAGACAAATAGAACAATTACTCCAAAATTACAAACAGGATAATTTCTCGTGTTCATGCTTAATATAGATGAAAAATATATGTATATAATTGTGGCAATAAAGTTATTTATTTTTTGAATACTGTATTTATGGGCTACTAAAAGGGTTTCAAAGGTTGTTTCAATTCTTTTTCCTTTTAGAGGTTTGGGTTTGGATGATTCACGGAGTGGAAAATTAAAACATAACAAACACACATACATTACTGGTAGGTAATCATTACAGGTCCATTAATTTACTGGGGCCAAGTTTATTACGGGTCATTGCTCTGTATTTGGGGAAAAATGGAGCACAATTAACAAGTTTGATTGGTGTTTGGACCAATTCATCATCCGAATAAACATAACACAATTATGGTAACAGGCACATGAACAATACTCCATTACTGTCCCAATATTGCTCTGAATTTGGGGGGGATGGAGCACAATAACAGTTTGGATTAATGTTTGGACAAATCATAGGAAACACAATATGGTAACAGGCACATAGGAACTTTACGAATACAAGCCAAACTATCTAATTTCACGCAATAACGCCTATTCAAGCCCCATAATTGCAAACCAATAGAAATGGAGAGTGAGAAGCTTACCAAATAGAAATAGGCTGTGTAAGAGAAGAGAGAGAGAGAGAGAGAGAGAGAGAGAGACGGGGGGTCTAGGCGTGTGGAGAGAAGAGAGAGAAAATCTCGGGGGGGAGAAGTGAGGGGTGGGGGACAAAGGAGGAAAAGTGCGGGGGTGCCGAGGGAGAGATAGAGAGAGCTTAGGGTTCGTAAAGAATGGAAAGGGGGAGGGAAGATTCAATAATTTCTATTTATAACAACAATCTTGGGAGACGTAAGTGTAATATAAATTATTTAAACACTACGTCGCCTTAAAATTTGAAAATTTCAAATAATTTAAAATTTTCGCGAAAATTTATGGGGGGAATACTTTTGGGCAACGTAATATGTTCGTGTGTCTCCTATGATGAACTTGAGAGACGTATGTATAACTTGTATGTCACCTAAATATTTTTGAAGGAAATTTTAAATAAATTTTAGTTGAAATTATTGACCAAAATTTTCTCCAAAAAATATAAGAATATAATGGTTAAATATACATGTTATGGTAGAATTATTTATACACCATTGATAAGTTTTGTACACACATCAAAGTTAAGACACTCACATATTATAAACTATCACATACTAATAATGTTGTCTACATTAAAAATGTCATAACTTAAAATAAAAAATTCTAAATTTAATAAATATTTAATATTTAAAATGTACTAATCAAGATCAATTAAACAAGATCTATCTAATTATGCCAAAAAAATCAAGAAAAATTATTGTTTAGGCCATCCCAATCTGTCATTTTTAAGACGTACGTTACGTGGTTAGATTAAGATTAAAAGGCTCTTAAAAAAATTAAAAACAAGTCGGTCAAATCAAGTATATGTACTTTTAGTTTTTCCAGCATTATTATATACTGAACTTACGTTTAAATTGTTCACAACGTTAGATTAGACTAGATAATGGGTTCAAAATAGACTGATTGATTTTGTCTATTTAAATTCGTCACATGTTAAATTTTTTTATCCTATTATTAGATTTTTTTTTATTTGACTGTGTAGGATTAGCTTTGAGAAATTGATGCCAGTATATTGTCTTCTAGAACATACGAGGGTAAAACAAATGGATATGATCTGTAAGAAGAGAGCTGAATCTCTGTTGTGGACAACCATACTCACATTGGAAATAGAGTCGAATCTGGAAATAAAGATGAAGAAGTCTCGCAGATTCAATGTTCATAATTCATCCCCTGGTGTGTATGAATTATCTAAACAAGGATGTTTATAACTTCATTGACATCGTATTTCACACTGATTCATCCAGGAAATCGTACAATTTCCCCATTCACCCAATAACAAATATGGACGAGTCTTCCTTAGAGGTTTCCGGGCAGGTGTAGGAACAAGAGGATGAAGTCTAGCGGAGAGTGAGAATATGTCAATCAACTTGCGCCAGCTATCATAAGAAGGGCATCCACAACAGACTTACTTGTTATTTAGGCCTGTAAACGAATTAGATTTGGATCGGATCAAGGTGAATCCAAATCCATATTTGGAAAAGTTTTCAGATCGGATTTGAATCAGATCATGTAACGCATCATCAAAATATCGATCCATATCCAAATATGTTCGGATCGGATTATATCCAATCCATTTAAAAATTTATCCATATAATAATTAGTTTGTAAATATATAAAAAATAATGAAATTAACAAAAATATGATTCTTATAATTTTGTGTTTTTTGGTCATATAGATTTGAAACAAGGAAATTCCATAATTACTGGGTCTAGTAATAGATTACTGGGTCCAGTAATAAACATTACTGGACACAGTAATGGATTACTTGGGGTAGTAATTATATTACTGGTACCAGTAATTACTGGTGCTAGTAATCTAGGTTTCTGGTGTGATCTTTACACGTGCGTACCATCTTCTCGAGTCGTCAGGTTACTAATTGGCGGGGGGTAGCCACGCAGCAGCGCGGGACGGGCGGGGAGTGGTTACCAAAGAGTCACGTCGTTTTAAAATTAATAACTTCCCTCGAAAACCAACGATTGCACTGCTATAAGTAACCCATTCCAGCCCATCAGGTTTATATCTTTTACATCTCTTTTCAAATACCATTAATATGGATAATATTTCAGATGCTAACAGTTCTTATCGGCCTCCGGTGACTCCTAGTGCAATTGATAACCTTTTCCAGAGGGTGGAAAGACTTGAAAGAGAGGTTCGGAGGTTGGAAAATCTGACCCGAACCATTAGAGACCTGGAGCAACGTCTGGCCTCCGTGTCCGTAGAGCGGGACCGCCTACGTGAGCGGTTAGGGTAGGGTGAGAGGACGGTGAGGTGATGGGAAACCTTAGTTCTTCCTGGATTGAAGCCCTTTTGTTGATCTGCGGTTTCTAGGGAGTTCTTATGGTTTGGGACTCGTTGACAGGTTGCCCTTAGCATAGCAGTCACTTGCCCATCTATCACCTAGTTTTTCTTGAACAGTTGGTGGTTTCTTTCCCATCTTCTGTTCATAAACTGCCCCATCTGTTTATCTCTCCCCTCCCTCTCCTTGAGTTCATCTTGGATTGACTCAGTTTTGTAAATCTGGGATATCTAGGGAGTTCTTATGTTTTGGGGCTCGTTGACAGGTTGCCCGTAGCATCGCAGTCACGTGCCCATCTATCACCTAATGTTTCTCCGATTATGGAGAACATACAACAGTGCGGGGGGTTAACTTCATAATTAAGAGCCCTCCCTCGTTTTTTTTAATAGTTGGTGGTATCTTTCCCATCTTCTGGTCTTAAACTTTTTGGGGTGAGTTTTATTTCATCCTTTAATTGAATATGTAATCAGTTGGACCTCGAAGATAAGTTATCTCTTTATATCTCGTCTTGTACACCAATTATTTCAGTTGGACCTCGAAGTCCCTCCTCTGTAATTTTACTTTCATCAATGGAAAAGATTTTGTTTCTCTATATCTCATCTTGTACACCATTTATTTTCTCTTGTCTATATTGTAAGAATGCTGTGTTTGGGTCATTGTTGATTTATGGCAAATTGATAGAATTTGAAAATCTACTTGTTCAGCTATTATAAACATGAACTGAATGATTACTGGGTCCAGTAATCCTTATTATATGGGCCTGTAATTAGGATTACTGGGGAAGTATTTAGAATTACCGGCACCAGTAATCCATTACTGGTGCCGGTAATTCCGTTTCATCATTTCGATTTTCGAGTAGACAGGTTATTAATTAGCAGTAAGGGGGGTTGCCACGTGGCAGATCTGGACGGGCGGGTAACGTCTACGAATAAAATCACGTCTTTTTAAAATTTACTAGGGTATACCCATGCAAATTAAATAAGAACCGATAATAAGATAATAAAAAGGAGAAGCGTGTGATGAATCTAACTTAGCTTAGCTTCAATTTATCTTCATGCTAGAAAAAAAAAGTATATATGTAAATCGGATTGGACCGACATTTTTTTTTATTTTTTAAAACAATTTTTATATATTTTTTTTCTTACTGGTGTAAATAAGTTTTTGACAAATTAAGTAAAATTAATTATTGCGGTGAAAATAATTCCAGTAATTTATTGTGTGTATATTATTGGTGCCACTGATGGGTCCAGTAATCGAAGTTTTTTAGTCTATAATAAAAATTACCGTAATAAAAATTACTAGGCTTTACACGACCGTATCATCATTTCGGGGGGCACGGGGGGTAGACAGGTGGGCGGGGAACGGTATTAATTAATAACTTTTCTCGAAAACCAAAGCTTGCACTACTATAAGCCCATTCCATCCTATCAGGTAATCTCTTTTCAAATATCATTAATATGGATAATATTTCAGGGTTCTTATAGGCCTCCGGTTGCCAGGGTGGAAAGACGTGGCAGAGCGGGACGGGCGGACCACAGAGCGGGACCGCTAATTTTATCGAAAAAATCAATCAGCACATCTTTTCAAAACCACCCGAAAAAAAGGTTAACTAGTTTATCTCTCCCCTCCCTCTTTTGGTATGCCCGTGCAAGTTCTTATTTTTGGGGGTCGTTGAAGGTTGCCCTTATAAGAACCTTGAAGTCTTTTCAAAATTTGTTTTTTCTTGAACTATCTTTCCCATCTTCTGGACTTTTTGGGGCTCGTTTTATTTTTTTTAATTTTTAAAACAATTTTTGTACACCATTTATTTTAGATTCCCTCCTTTGTACTGGTGTTTCTCTATATCTCATCTTGCACCATTTATTTTCGTAAAATTTGTGTTTGGGTCAATTATGGAATTTGAAAATCTGGCAATTTTAAACATGGAAGGATTATTGGGCAATAATACATTACTGGCGCATTTTTTAAAATTTTTAAAATAATTTTTAATCATATTTTTTTTTCTTATTGTAATTACCATTAAAATTTATTGTGTGTATATTATTGGTGCTGGGTCCATTAATCCACTTATGGGTCCAGTAATCGAAGTTTTTAGTGTGGCTTTACACGTTCGTATCATCATTTCGGGTAGATAGGTTATTAATTAGCCGTAAGGGGGGGGGGGTTGCCACGTGGTAGAGCGGGACGAGCGGGTAATTTTATCGAAAAAATCACGTCTTTTCAAAATTAACTAGGGTATGCCCGTGCAAATTAAATAAGAACCTCGAAGTCTTTTCAAAATTAACTAGGACATTTTTTTAAATTTTTAAAACAATTTTTAGATTACTGGTGGCAGTAAAATTAATTACTGGGGACAGTAATACATTACTGGCGCCAGTAATTACCATTACTGGGTCCAGTAATCCACTGATAGGTCCAATAATCGTAGTTTCTAGTGTGACTTTACACGTCCGTATCATCATTTTGGGTAGTCAAGTTATTAATTAGCCGTATCATCACGTCGTTTCAAAATTAATAACTTCCCTCGAAATCCAAAGCTTGCACTGCTATAATTAGTAACCCATTCCATCACTTTTCTAATACCATTACCGATGGATGATGTTTCAGAGGCTAACTGTTCCTATAGTCCTCCGGTGACCCCTAGTGCAGTTGATAACCTTTTTCGGTGGGTGGAAAGACTTGAAAGAGAGGTTCGGATGTTGGAAAATTCGACTCGAAGCATTAGAGACTTGGAGCAACGTCTGGCCGCTGTCTTGAAAGAGAGATTTGAAGTTGAAAAATTCGACTCGAATCATTAGAAATCTGGAGCAACGTCTAGCCTCCGTGATTGCAGTGAGGGACCGGCTACGTGAGCTGTTAGGTTAGGGGGAGAGGAGGAAGGTCCGATGTGAAAGATTACCTTGATCAATCGGAACTACATGTTTACCCATGTATTTCTATAAATCAAGGATTTGCCAGCGCAAAAATTAGACTCGGTTCTTTCCCACCGGTCTTGAGATCCCTCTGGTGTTGTGTCTCTTGAACAATTAGCTGTTTCTTTCTCTATATCTCATCTTGTACACCATTTATTTCAGTTAGACCTCTAAATCCCTCCTTTGTAATGTTAATTTCATCAATGGAAATGAAGTTGTTTCTCTATATCTCATCTTGTACACAATTTATTTCAGTTGGACCTCAAAGTCCCTCCTTTGTAATTTAACTTTCATCAATGGAAAAGAATTTGTTTCTCTATATCTCATCTTGTGGACTGTTTTATGAATGCTTGTGTTTGGGTCGTTGTCGTAAAGTGGTGAAATCTTAAAATCTAAATTGTTCTGCTGTTTTAAATTTTATGTAAAGGATTACTAGATCCAATAATATCGATTACTGGGACCAATAATCAATTACTGGGGGAAGTAATACTAATTACCGCCCAATAATCCATATTACTGGGTGAAGTAATCAGGATTACTGCGGTAAGTAATCCAGTTGCTGGGTCAGAATTTGGATTTTAACACATCTGTAAATGATATATTCCTCTTATTTACACCTGGTACCATTCCTTAACAAAAATTCGCTTTTGAAAAAAAACTTTTCACTCTCCCCACCTTTTCTAACAACTACCGCCATTTTCGGAGACCACAATTCACAACGAAGCTCTCGCTCTCTAACTCTCTGTACTACACACGTAAAGACATCATCTTCGTCATCTCTTTGGCTTATCCAACTATGTAAGTTTTTTTTTAAGTACGTTAATGTCTATTAACAACTTATTTTCATCACCAAGAAGATTTTATATTTGATGAAAGCATCTCGCCATTATGAGTGAATATAGATAGGGTCTAAAAAAAAAACTTGAACCCTTTATATTTGTTTCTATGTGTAATGTTTGAGTAATATCTTCCCTTGACATGCGGTTGCTGTTCATTGTTGAATGTTGATTGCTACAACGATAACCAAAACAAGGATTACTGACCCCAGTAATGACGTTTCCTCGAACATTAAATAAATATTGAACCCAATAATGTGATTACTGTCCTCCGTAATGAATTACTGGCCGCGATAATCCATGACTGGCCCAAGCTATGGATAATTACCGGAACCGGTAATCCATTACTGGCCCAGCAACTTGGATTACTAGGTTATTAATCTGGATTACATAATGGATTACTGGCCGCGGTAATCCATTACTGGCCCAAGTGATGAATAATTACTGGCCACGGTAATCCGTTGATGTCCCAGCAACTTGGATTACTGGAACCAGTAATTGGTTACTGGGGCCAGTAATCCCAATTACTGGTTCCAGTAATCTTGGTAACTGCCTATGTAGCTTCTCTCCTTAATAAAATAATTTATTTTGCTGAAATCAGAATGGCATCACAACATGATACCCCGGTGCGTGGTAGGGAAGAGGTCTCTACAAGCAGCAGTGACGCCGTGCCATTATCTGAATTGAGGAAAAGACGTACACCATTGAGTGAAGCACAGTCGAAGAAGGCCACCACAAAGACAGCCGGAGAAACGGTATCGAACGCAAAGGGCAAGCCCACTGGTTCTCCCAAAACTGCCGAATCGAAGAAACAAAAGAATCAGGCAAAATCATCAAAGGCAGACGCTGCCAAACCAAAAAGGTCTCTTCCCCAGAGATGCACAATATTGGCCTTTGCCGAATTGGTAAATCAATACCGGGAAGCCATCCCGACTGAAACATGGGAGATTCTGAATGGGATGGTCTTCTGCCCTATGATGTGTTACTTCCGGGATGCCTTAGTCAAGAAAGCCAATTGTAGGAAGACTGAAATTGACTTCGAAATAATAATGAAGCATTTCGACACGGACCGGATGTTGTGGTCCTTTGGCAGTTTATAGTTGGACTTGACCGCAGAGTTTGTGACGGTCTTGTTTCACCTCCCCACTGGAGGATTAAAAATTGTACCCGTTCCTCGATCAGAGGATAGAAAGGAACAGGCGGCCAACCTGTTCAAAAATTGCAAGGAAACAAAAGGGTCTTCTCGTACTGATATAAAGAACTTGCTCGCATTCGAGCTAAACAAAGAAAAAAGAGCCGATCCAAAAAAGGTTGCATCGACTCTGCTGATGTATTTATTCTTAACCTTCTTCTTCAGCAGAACGGGGATCAATCTTACATGGGATCTGGTCAACATATACATTGACATTGATAATGTTGACAAGTATGCCTGGGCGAACTCGACTGTGGATTTCTTGTTCTTTGGCATCAAGAAGTACAACAAGGATAAACCAAGCACACTCAATGAATGCACGCTGTTGGTGCAGTATTGGTTTTTGGAGAACACAAAACATAGATTGCCACGGTCAGAGAATCGTCTAATCGGCAGGCCACATTTCGTGGCATGGAACATTAGAGACATGTTCGACATGAAGGCCCTGGAGTCAAACCCCAACCTCTTAGAGGTAACTTTTGCATTGATATAAATACTATACTTTTATGCATTTAAGACAAAAATATGGTATTCAATTGTACTTTGTGATTCAGGAACTTGTACTTGGCGGAGCTTGGCCAATGTCCGCCTTTAATTTGACGCACGAACAATTGGTAGGGGACAAGGAAAAGCAAGGGCAACAGGGAAAGGAGGAGGAAACTGTTGGGGATAAGAATGATTCCGAAGGTGAAGATAAGAGTGGTGAGGATGAATCCTTAGAGCTTTCAAAATGGGTAAGAATTTTGCATGAAATATAGAATGTTATACTACTAATTACTGGACTACTTCTCCCAGTATTGAAGATTACATGTTCCAGTAATCATAATTACTGGGATTGGTAATGGATTACTTCCCCCGGTAATCCTGATCATATGCCCCAGTAATTAGGATTACTGCCTCCAGTAATCATGCTTTAATAAATTACTGCCCCTAGTAATCTAGATTTCTTTGGCCATAAATCAATTACTGCCCCAGTATTCCAAATTACTGGCACCAGTAATCATATTACTGCCCCCAGAAAACCATTATTATTGTTATACATAGGCTGGAGATTGTCATTACATGTCATATTTTATCTGTGATTACAGGTCCCACAAAAAAAGGAAAACGAGAATATGGCAAAAAAGGTGGTCCAAATTGTGGATACTGTTGTCGCCGAGTTGTCTCGACTTATCGACAATAACATCAATGTGGACCTACAAAATCCAGATCTAATGGGCTATCAAGAAACTGTCCATGCCCTCACCAAAAAATGGTTGACGCTATAGCAATGTCGGATAAAAGAATCAAGCTGCTAGAGCGCCAACATGAAATGAGGCAGGCTGAACCGCGGGTCACAACACCTACAACTCCAAGAGACCAAAATGATCCAATACCACACATTCCAATTCAGGATGATAGGGTTGATGACACAGCGGACGTGGCCGAAGAAAGGGAGGAGGAGGTTGTCACAGAGATGGTCGAAGACTGGGGAGGGTCTATAAATGAAGAAGCAGCATTGGCCCAGGCCGACAAAGTGGTTAAACAGATTGCTCAAGAGGTGTCCCTCGAACAAAGGGCCATTACGTTGCCGCCCCAACATTCAATCAAGAAAAACGTGGAAGTACACGACAGGGGTGCAACAAGGCAGAGGGAAAGTGAGTCGGCCACTTCAGCAATCAGCAGGCCACTTAAGAAAGCAAAGGCCCATGGGACCATACAACCATTGCTTATCAATGGGATCGACTGCACAAAGGAACCCTGGCAGACCCTCAACATGAAGATTCAGGAGCATTACCACAGTTTCTGGGAGTCGAACGAGTAAGTACATATTTTTGTCCACAAGTTGTAATTGTAAAACTAATTTAAAAAAGCCATACTAATTGATTTTAATTTGTTATCTTAACAGAGAAATCTACTACCAGGATCTTGAGAACCCGTTCGACCCCATTATAGAAAAAAATATGATAAAAGACATAATTGAGGGGAGAGATTTGGATAAAGATGTAAGAAGCAATTGAACAATTTGGATTACTGTCTGTTATCATTTTCGATTACCGTGTGTATTTGGATTGCTTGGGCCAGTAATAAATATTACTGGACACAGTAATCACGATTACTGGGTCCAGTAATATTAATCACTAGTTCCAGTACTCAGGATTACTGGACCCAGTAGTATTGATTACTGGCCTAAGCAATCCATTACTATTGCACTTGTAACTTCTCTAACAGTTAAGTGCATGTGCAAAATGTTCCAGGTTTTGAAGCAGTACATTACCATGATGAAGCAGGAGGTAGAACAAAAAAAAATGGACAGATTTGGTTTCATTGACTTGGAAGCTTCAGTAAGTAAATCCCCGATCAACAAAAAAAATACAGTGCACAAAGATTTACATTCCCGGATCTAATTCCTGTTAACTTTCCCTTTACAGTTTTACTGTGTTACACACCATGAAAAGCTTGCTACGTCCGGCAAAGACTTCAGTGGGAACGAGTATGATGTTGCAAAGCTCCTCACGGAACCCCTATGGGAAATATTCACCCGCAATAGAATCTTGATTCCATTGCATCACTGGACGAGAAGGCATTTCACCCTTCTCCACATAAATAACGATAAGAAGACAATAACAAACATGAACTCCTCCCTTCTCGTAAAGGGTAAAAGGTCCGATGATGACAAGTGGAGCAAAAATGCAGAAACAGTGGTAAGGCAACAACCAAATATTAAATCTATATATAGTGGCCAGATTATGTGTTTTCAATATTAATACCTGACTCCATATATTTACCTTGGCCTTGTTAAAAAAAATTAAAGGCAAACCACATTAAGCATTGGATGAATGACATCTGGCTTGGCGTCCAGTTCAAAACTCAAGCGAGCATTGATCCTGAGGTGTACCGAGAGCAAGTGGTTGATCAAGCTCAAAATGACCCAAAAATTATACATAAAGAGCTGACCTCCAATGAAAAGAGAACGAGGTGGATAATCATGAACAAAAATTTAAAATTTGAGTCATACACCTTTGTCAAAGATGTCGACTGCCCACAACAAATACCAGGATCGTAAGTAGCTTGGATATTCAAAGCTTATTTATTAGTAATTTTTTTGGTAAATGATATTGTGGCACGATAAACCAAAATTTGGTTTTGGTTTTCAGGTCAGATTATGGTGGGTTCATGCTTCACTTCATGGAATGCTTGGTTAATGGAAAGAAGCCGTCCCAAAAGGGAGGGACATTTTTCAGGCAGAACATACTCGACAAATTCAGAACCCTTAGACCATCGGAGTGAACCATGTTGTTTAGTAATCATGATTGTGGTCTGTTGATTATGGTGTAAATGATTGTGGATAATTATTTTAATCTTTTAACAATTCTCTCTTTTTGTAGTCTAGTTTTTTTCTATTTTTGTGTGGATTACTTCCCTAGTAATGGATTACTAGATCCAGTAATATTGGATTACTCGATCTTGTAATCCTGATTACCGGACTAAGTAATAATGATTACTAGATCCAGTAATCATTATTACTGGGTCCGGTAATAAATATTACTGGACCCAGTAATAAGGATAACTGGACCCAGTAATAATGAGTATTGGTGCCAGTAATTACGATTACTGGATCCAGTAATCATGATTACTAGTTTCTGTTCATGATTACTAGTCAAGGAATACAAATTTTCACAACCAACTTGTAAGGATTACTGGCCACGGTAATCCAGTAGACATGTTTTCACTAGATGATTGAGGTCTGTTGATTATGGTTTAAATGATTGTGGTTTAAATTATTGTGGATAATTATTGTAATCTTCTAACAATTCCCTCTTTTTCTAGTCTAGTTTTTTTTGTTTTTGTTTTTGTTTGTACACCAATTATTTCAGTTGGACCTCGAAGTCCATCCTCTGTAATTTTACTTTTATCAATGGAAAAGAATTTGTTTCTCTATATCTCATCTTGTACACCATTTATTTTCGCTTGTCTATGCTGTAAGAATGCTTGTGTTTGGGTCATTGTGGCAAATTGATGGGGCCAGTAATTAGGATTACTGGGGAAAGTAATCCTAATTACTGGTGCCAGTAATTCCATCTCATCATTTCGAGTAGCCAGTAATAAGGATTTCTGGAATAGTAATCATGATTACTGGTTTCTGTTCATGATTACTGGGTCAAGGAATCCAATTTTTCACAAGCAACTTGGAAGTATTACTGGCCACTATTATCCAGTAGACATGTTTTCACAAGATGGTTTAGTTGTGATTGAAATCAGGAAGACGTATTAAAATACTAATAAAAATTTTCTTTAAAAATTTAAATAAATAAAAAAGAACAATGTGTTAAGAAAAAAAAAAGGAACTACATTAAAAAAAAATACAATATCAATTTTTATTTTTCTTCTTCTTCTTCTTCTTCTTCTTCTTCTTCTTCTTCTTCTTCTCTCTCTCCTCCGCCTCTACCATCTCACGGTTCCTCTTCGACATTTCCTCAAGCATCGCTCGCATCCTCTCCAGGCACTCTTCAACTTTTGCCGATTCAGCTTCCCAAGCCTTCTGCGTTTCATCGGCAAAAATAAGATTCTGAATGCATATCGCGGTGAAGTTGGATGGAGATTTTGGAAGAGATGACGTGGATGGAGATTTTGGAGGAGTTGACATGGTGAAGCAAATAAGTAAAAGTTGAAAAAATTGAGATATTTGTGGATGTGGTGTTTTGCGAATGACAATCATGTTTATATATATAGTAGTCCCTTGGAATATGAAGGGCTCTCACTTTGGATCACATGCGTGCATTAATTCCAATTATTGTAATGACGGCCGCAGCAACTTTGGAAACCGAATTGATGCATGCATACTTTCAGAATCTCAAATTACTGCACCAACTTTGGAAAGCGAAGAGATTACTGGGGCCTTCTCTAATTCGGATTACTGGGCACAGTAATCCAAATTGCTGGAGAAGTAATGGATAATTACTGGCCCCAGTAATGGATAATTACTGGCACCAGTAATATATTACTGATCCAGTAATTCATTACTGCATCAGCAACTGGGATTACTGGCCCCTGTTATCATGTTTACTGGGCAAGCAACTTGGATTATTGGGGTCAGTAATCTGGATTACTTGTCCCAAAAATGGATTACTGGACACATATATGGATTACTGTAGCCAGTAATCTGCAATACTGGGGCAAGTAATCTGGAATACTGGAGCAAGTAATCTAGATTACTGGACCCAGTAATTATAGAATTGCTTTCTTTTATATTTTAAAAATGGAAAATACCATGCAAATAAACCACAGAGGCATGGAGACAAACACAAACTGCGAACTAAAATTTTAATTTTACCCTCATCTTTGTCTGATTTATAGGAACATATAAAACATCAATTGTAGTCATCATCATCATCATTATCCTAATCCTCCTCTTCATCTTCGTCCTCATCGCCGCTTAAGAGATCATTGTTATACCCTTCTACATCGTCTGAGTCGTAATCCTCGTCATAATTGCCATCCTCATTGGAGTCTTCATTATCAAGAATATCTATTCGCGGTACTGAACCGAAGTCGATAGATAAAGTAGATATGGGAATACATATTGCATCAGGTTCTTGATAGGGTTCTTGTACTTTATACAGTGGATTGGCGGTTGCGTCCCTTGCAAGTGTGGTCTCACTGTACGTACCCATATGTGACACCAAGTGGACAACTTTCCATCCCTCACCAGCCGACGAATCATCTATATAGAATACTTGGCTTGCCGTCTTGGTAAGAATAAATGGAAGGTCGTCGTACCAACTAGTATTCGTGTTGATGGATAAAAGCCCACGGTCATACTTTGTGCTACCGGGAACATCAGGGTCGGTGTTGTACCACTTACACATGAACAACACAACTGGCATGCCTTCCGTATATCTTAGTTCGACAACAGCCTATAGAATCCCAAAATATGTGATGTCACCGGCCATTACCATCACTCCACTGTTCTGAGTCTTTTTGATCTGGTCTCGTTGATGACACACATACTTGATACCGTTTACGTCACACCGTGAATAAATGGTGCAACGCATAGTCTTAGATGCTAAAATCTGTACCTCCCGGTTATATTTAGGAGCACCTTTACTATGAAGATTGTGCATCTGCATAACAAAATATATGGAACATTAGTCAAATGCATGTGACGTAACAAGTCAGCTAAGGATGAATGTTTATCCATTTAGAGAAATGGTCAAGAAAAGACGCAATACGCTCCTCATCAGTCCCATTTGGAGCTAGATCAGCAAACTGATCTCGGTGAATGTCTATATACCATTGTGCTTCGTTACAGTTCTCCACCACACACTAGTGAGCCGTCGCCATTTGTGCTCTCCTAAGGCCGGCGGTCTTGACGCAACCGCTTGGCTTCACGAGATCGGAAACAACTGAGATGTTCCACCGAGGTGCCTCTGGAATGATTTTATCACTCGCGTTAGGATCATCGAGATAGTTATTGATGTAAGTCACACACTCGTGCATGATGTTCTGCTCGGCAATACACCCCTCTAGGTAACGCTTGTTTCTGACATCTTTCTTGAATTCACCGAGCTGCCTGTAAAATTGTATAGTTATATACTAGGGATATAGATAATTATAAACAATAAAAAATAATTCATACCTTTCAGTGAAAAACATCCAGGTATAATGTACGGGACCAGTGAGCAGGACTTGTTCGGGTAGGTGGATGCAGAGATGGACCATGATGGTAAAGAAAGCTGGCGAAAATATCATCTCTAGCTTGCAGAGTATCATGACAATATAGCTCTGCATCTGGCAGACATCCGACTTCCTCAACTCTCGAGCGCATATCATCTTGAAGAATCTGGATAACTCTACTAGCGCGTCGGCGACGTGACTTCCCAAATATGGCCGGATGACCATCGAAAGAACACGCTGAAGCATGACATGGCAGTCGTGCGTCTTCAGTCCGTAGAACTTTTTATCAGAGACTTTGACCTTATTCTTTAGGCTTCCCGCATAACCTCTTGGATACTTAACAGCAGCAATATAATCAAATACAACTCTCTGATCCCTATGCCGAACTGTGTAATCAGCCTGAGGTAGCAACACTTTGCCTGACGGCCCTTTCTTCGCCCAGAGCTTGCTGCGTATGCCCATCTTCTGTAGAGTTGCGCGAGATTTCGCATCATCTTTCGTCTTTCCATCAAGACTTAAAACAGTGCTGAAGACGTTGTCGCATACATTTTTTTCGATGTGCATGACATCTAATGCATGTCTCACACTAGATGTAGTCCAGTAAGGCAGCTCTCAGAATATACTGACGTGAGTCCAACAGAGTCTCTTTTTAGGTGCTTGAAAATGTGGATGCAAACTCATTGAAACTTAATCGAAATTACAAACTCAGTACAACATCATGTATTAAGAGGCGTACCCATTTGAAGTCTTTATGAGGATGCGTCGATTGAAGAGGGTATGAATGCTTAATGGTCGCTTCGAAAACCTGTCTTGCAGACATAATTGGTGGGGCAGTTCTGAACTCTTGCTTACAATTAAACGCTGCCGGCTGTGTCCGATAGTGGTGATCTAAGGGTATCCATCTACGCGTGCCTTGGTACGACATTCTTCCATTATTGTGCACTGCATCAATATCGTCCAAACATATGGGACATGCCTTGTACCCTTTCGTCTGAATGCCTCCCAACATTCCTAATCTTGGAAAGTCGCTTATGGTCCACATCACGGCTGCCCTCATGTTAAATGCCTCTTCACTGTATCGATCCCAAGTCGGCACCCCCGTCTCCCACAACATTTTAAGCTCCTCGATCATTGGCCTCATAAACACATTGAAACACTTTCCCGAAGACTTGGGGCCGGATACAAGCATCACTAGCATGTTAAACTCCTTCTTCATACACAACGATGGAGGCAAATTATAAGGCATCATAATAACAGGCCAAGCGCTGTACAGCACGGCCGTAGTCCCATAAGGACTAAACCCGTCGGACGCTAGAGCGAGGCGCATGTTTCTGAAGTCGGATGCAAATTGCGGATATAACCTGAAAATGACAAGACAAAATTCAATACTAGAATATATAATAAATTATTAATTATTGTTTATATACACAAATACAAATTGTAAACATATACTTCACCTGTCGAAATCCTTCCATGCTTCCCCATCCACTGGATGTCTCAGAAATTCAGGATCTTTTGCTGTTCTTTTGCCGTGCCACCGCATTTCCTTTGCAGTGCGTTCGAACATGTATAGACGCTGCAACCTCGGTGCCAAAGGGAAGTACCAAACAGTCTTTCGGGCAATCCGCTTACCACCGCTTGTATCATCTTCTTCCCATCTAGACTCACCGCAAACGGGACATTGATCTAGATGTGCACCCTCTTTGTAAAACAAGAAGCAACCGTAGTAACAAGCGTGGATAACCTCATAACCCATGCCAATCTTCTTCAAGGTCTTCTTTGTAGCTGCGTATGAGTCCGGGTATTTGTTTCCATCGGGTAACAGATAATTCATTTCCGCAACCCACTTGTTGAAGGCCGTGTCCATCATATTGCAACCCTGCTTCAACTGCAACGCTCTAAGCACAGAGCACAACGCAGTCACTTTACAACCCTCATACAACGGAGTCATTGCTTCGTCCAATAGACGCTGATATAACATCATATTTTCTTTGACGACTGGATCCGCCTGAAATGCAGTGTCAACACCAGGGGGATTGTACGATTCATGGAATGGAAAAGCATCTTGCACGAACGCCACAGTTGGGTTACTACAATGATCGACACTGTTACTCGAAGAAGCCGTGTACTGTTGTTTTTCTCGCACTTCATCGTGTAAGTACCATAAGGTATACAATGGCATTATACCGTTACTTGTCAAGTGGGCGTATATGTCATCCAAGCTGAGCCGTGTGCCCATGTTGTAACACCGTTTGCAAGGACATGGATACAATCCCGTCGCATTGTTGCCATTCTCTCGTACAAACGTGCAGAAATCCATTACCCCTACAATGAATTGCGTTGAACCTCTTGAGCATTTCATCCAAGATTTATCCATTTTCACTGCCATATAACATATATATTTTAAACAATAAATATATATTTTCAGCAATAAACATATATTTTCAAATATAAAAATCTACAAATCTATACTAAAATATTAGCATCAACTACTAATAATATGATCCAAGAGACAAATAATACGAACCAAGCATCAACAACTAATTTATACTAAAATAATATATTCAACAAAAAATATACATTTTCTACACAAATCTCAACGTATTTTAAACAATTAATATATATTCTCAAATCTAGAAATCTACAAATTTATACTAAAATATTTGTCTCCACTATCAAAAATACTAACCAACAGATCAAATAGGGGCAACAACTAATAACAAAATCATATATTCAACAACAAATATACATTTTCTACACAAATCTCAACATTTATATAAATACACAAATTACTTAAAAAATAATATTAATAAGAGATAAACTAACTAAAGATCAAAAAAACCTTTAACGAGGGGAATGTTGTTGATTTATAATTTCAAATCACCAAAATCGCCCAAAAATCAGACCACAACCTTCAGATCCCGAAAATGGAGGAGCTGCGGCTACTTTATGTTTAAAATAACCTAGGCGACGTAAGTATACATACTTACGTCGCCTAGTAATAAGGTAATTCCTGGTGGACCACCACTTATAAATAATGCTCGTGATCAATTGATTTTAGGCGACGTAGGTTATTTCTCACGTCGCCTAAATCATTCTTACACGAACAAAAAGATACATAGGTCGCATAAGTTACTCTAGGAGACGAATGAAAAAATTACGTCGTCTAAGAAAATCTTAGGAGACGTATATATTTATACGTCGCCTAAGTACATATAGGGCGACGTACTATATTGAATATGTCGCCCAATCTACCGACTGGTGTAGTGAGTAACCCTTAATGCAATATGAGAAAATTCATATATAGAAAAACACCTTGTAACGTTGAAGCCATAGGATCCGAGGTCGCCAAGTGAAAAACTTTACAGAAAAACAGCACGTTGTAATGTTGACATTACGAGATCTGAGGTCGTGGACTTGGGATTTGTGGTCAACGACTTCGGCTTTGAGGTCGGTGACTTGGGATATAAGGTCAAAGATTTGGGATTCGAGGCCAGGGACTTGGAATCTGAGGTCTTGGACTTGGGATCTAAGGCCAAGCACTTCGATGTTGAAGTTACAGGAATCAAAATTAATCTTAAGCATTTTTGATATGAGGTCATGGACTTTGGATATGAGATCAAGAAGATTTTTATCAGCCACCTTAGATTCAGATTTATGGGTTTTGCGGAGAATTTTTTTAATATCTGAGATACTAACATTTGGTTCTTGCTGCTCCTCCTTCAGTCGTTGCAAGAAAAAAAGGGAGCCAAGTCAAAAATTCAAATAAATTTCCTCTCTTACGTTAAAGAATCAATAAACAACTTTCTTGGTTTTCATACACACTGTTACGTACCCATTTCTAATCATCAAATGGTCACTTGTGGTTTGTTTGATATTGTGCGATTCCAGATACATTTCACATTGTGATGAGGAGATTATATTGGCACCTATTACCCTTGTTCTCCATGGACGATGTCCAAGAAGGCAAGAATTCATCATTGTTGACCTTTTTGCTTTTTGATTGCATAAATGTTTTATGGTACTCTTTGTTATAGAGAAATTTTTTAATTCTTGTTTTCATGGAATTGGATTCCTTTGATAGATTCCATGGATACAAAATAAAATTAGGTTAAAACAAGTTGTAGCATCAAAACATCAAAATGATTTCTAAAAAATTTAATGCCACCAAAAAAAATAAAAAATTAAAGATGGACAATGTGGAAATTTAGTTATGAATTTAGAATTTATAACTTAGCAACCAATCAGACCATTCAATTTCAAGCTTAGTAAACCCAACAGGCTTGAATAGGTCATAGTGTGTGCCGCAAAGATATGTTTACACTAGTCTTTGAGCAAGTGCGATACACATGATTATTAATTGTCATTATTTTTACCAACTTCATCAACAAACAAATCAATTTTTTAATCATTTTTATTAATAAATACTGAAACAGTAAGTTTAAGACAATATTAAATCATTTAAATTTTTTTTATATTATTTATAAAATGTTAACCAATCAGGACCTGAATATTTGTCCATGTAAAGAAAAGAAAAAATACTTATGATTTTGAAGTTTTTTGTATATGTATATATATTGAGAGAGAGATAAAGAGAATTACGAGTCTGGATTGAAGAAGATCAAGTTGGCAACTGATAACGGAAAGCCTCTCAGCTACTTCCGACCGTATGTCTGGAGGAATTGCAGTCCGTATCGCACCAAATGTAAATGTTGTTGCTTGCTTCAACCCATGTGATTAAGAATGAGGAGCCAAGTTCATAAAGTTACAAAATATATGACAAGTTAACTCTCTTTTTTTTCCTCATGAAATCCAATTTTTCAGTAGATTTTTAGAAAATGCTTTCATAGAAAAAGCAGAAAACTAGGAGAACATCTCGTCTCGTCTCGTCTCATCTCATCACATCAAATAGTCTCTCCTTTCAACATCTAATGAAAACTTGATTGTTTTTCAATTATCCAATTTTATTCTATTTTCAAAATACCAAATGGACCCTTAAAATTGCCCCCAAAAAACCAAATCAAATTACATTTGTTACGAAATAGAAACGAAAGAAAGATTGAAGAAGGAGAATGAAATAATTGTATTACTTTCTTGATTAAAAGAATGTACAATAGAGTAAGGATATATATACTAGAGACTAAACCCTAATCTAGGATACAATTTGGAACGTATAATGGGAACACAATCAATACAATTAATACAATATGGAAAGTAGAATAGGAATAGGAAACGTAATATATAGTATATTCTAACACCTCCCCCCTCAAACTCAAGGTGGTAAGTGAGAGACCAGCTGGAGTTTGGAAATCAACGCTTGGAAACGGCTAGGCTGGTGAGCTTTAGTGAAGAGATCTGCAGGCTGGTCGTCTGAAGATACGGGCATAAGACGAATGTACAGATTGTGAATATGCTGGCGAATAAAGTGACAATCAATCTCAATGTGTTTAGTTCGTTCATGAAAGACGTCATTGTGACTGATTTGAATGGCACTGCGGTTGTCACAATAAAGAGTAGTGGCGGAGTCTTGAGGAGCACCTAATTCATCGAGGAGGCGTCGAAGCCATATTAGTTCTTGTGAAGTATCAGCAAGAGCGCGGTATTCAGCCTCAGTGCTTGATCGAGAAACAACAGACTGTTTCTTACTACGCCAAATAAGAAGAGAGTCCCTGAGGAAGAAACAATAACCAGTAATAGACCGACGATCCGTAGGGTCACCGGCCCAGTCTGCATCAGAGTAAGCCCTTAATACAAGAGATGACTTTGAGGAGTAGTGAAGCCCATGAAAAACTGTCCCCTTGAGATAACGAAGAATCCGAATAACAGCATCAAAATGAGTAGAGCGAGAAGCAGCCATAAACTGACTGACAACATGGACAACATAAGCAATATCCGGGCGAGTAACAGTAAGATAAACCAAACTGCCAACTAACTGTCTGTATAAAGTACCATCAGAGAGAGGAGTACCATCAAACGGAGTAAGTCTAACATTGGTGTCCAATGGATTAGATGCAGTTTTACAATCAGTGAGACCAGCACGAGCCAGAACGTCAGACGTGTATTTCACCTGAGATAAATAGTAGCCTGTTGAATCAGAAAGGACTTCCAGCCCTAAGAAGTAGTTGAGACGACCAAGATCCTTCATTTCAAAAAACTGACTGAGAGATTGTTTGAGATCTGAGATACCAGAAATATCATCCCCAGTAATTATCATATCATCCACATAGAGGAGAAGAAGAATAGTCCCAGAATCTGTCTTTCGAATAAAGAGGCCTGAGTCTGACGAACTGGAGGAATAACCAAGCTTTGTGATGGTATAGCTAAAATTTGCGAACCAAGCTCGAGGAGCTTGCTTGAGTCCATATAGGGCACGACGAAGTTTGCAGACCTGAGTGGACTGGTGTGAATAACCGGGAGGTGGTTTCATATATACTACTTCTGTGAGATCCCCATTAAGAAAGGCATTTTTGACATCCATCTGAAAAAGGTCCCATTTGCGAACAGCAGCAATAGCAATAAGACTGCGAACAGAAGTCATTCAAGCCACAGGAGCAAAAGTTTCTTCATAGTTGATACCATACTCCTGATTAAACCCCTTGGCTACGAGACGAGCTTTTGTATCGGTCAATCGAACCGTCAGATCGCGTCTTGATTTTATACACCCATTTACACACAACTGCAGATTTTCCAGGAGGAAGATTCACAAGATCCCAGGTATGCGCCTTATCTAAAGCTTATAATTCTTCTGTCATAGCTTGCTGCCAAAGTGGATTAGTATTAGCTTCCTTATAAGATGAAGGTTCATAGTGAGATATCAAAGTAGAATAACAATGGTAATCACGAAAGTGATGAGGGAGCTCTCTTACCCAAGTGGACTGTCGTTGTGGTTGAGTTATGACAGGATCAGTAGGCGAGACATCATCATTGGGAGGTGCCGTATGTTGAAGTTCGTTGGAAGAAATGACATCAGGTAAGGATGGTTCAGGAGATGTTGGTCTAAGAGGTTGAGGTGGTGATGGTGTGGCTTCTGATTCAGGTTCTGGTGGGAATGTGACAACTGGAGTCTTAAGTTCAGGGGTGGAAAGATCAAGAGACGAATGAGTAAAGAATGGGAGTGAAGATTCTTCAAGGACATGAAATTTGGATAGAGAGGAGAACATTTTATGTTCCCAGAAGACAACATGACGAGAAATCCTTAAACGTTTTGAGATAGGATCCCAACACCGATAACCTTTATGTTCTATCCCATACCCCAAGAAGCAACAAAGACGAGCTCGTGGTTCCAATTTAGAATATTCATATGGCTGAAGTGACACAAAACTTGCACAACCGAAAACTCGTAAGAAATCGTAATCAGGAGAGGTACCATGAAGTCTTTCATATGGAGATTGATGCTGAAGAAAGGGAATAGGGATACGATTGATAGTGTAAACAGCAGTAAGTGTTACTTCCCCCCAAAACCGTTCAGGGCAACAACTGGAGATAAGAAGTGTGCGAACAGCATCAAGAATATGTCTGTGCTTGCGTTCAGCACGACCATTTTGCTGAGACGTACCTGGACAGGAATATTGAGAAACAGTGCCCTGTTCACGGAGAAATTTAAGAAAAGAGGTTTCCTTGTATTCCATGGCATTATCAGCTCGAAAAATTTTTATTGGACGAGAAAACTGAGTTTGAATCATACAAGCAAAATTATAATAAAGTTGGGGTAATTCTGAACGATTTTTCATAAGATAGATCCAAGTAAAACGAGTATAATCATCCAAAAAGATAACAAAATATTTTGAACCTCCCATGGTAGAATGTGGAGAGGGTCCCCAAACATCAGAGTGAATAAGATCAAAAGGTGCTGAAGAAATAGAATCATTTTTATTAAAACATAATACCGGTTGTTTTCCAAGTTGACAAGATAAACAAGACAATTTCTCAGTCTTGATTGACCCTAACAGACCAGATGACACAAGAGAACGAAGACGATCAAAAGACACATGTCCTAAACGGGAATGCCACAACTCAAATGAAGAAACAGTTGGTGGGGATGCAACAGGTGGTGTGGATGCAACAATAGGAGTGGGTAGGGTACGAAGGTGGATAAGCTCGAACATGCGTCCAACTTTACGGCCGATCCCAATAATTTGTTCCGTCTGAGGATCCTGCACATGACAACCAGAAGAAGAAAATATAACATTCGGCCCAAGGTCACACAATTGACCAACAGAAATAAGGTTGATAGTCAGTTTTGGGATATGAAATGTAGCAGGTAAAGAGAGGCTAGGAGTAGTAACTGTCCCAACATGACTAACAGGTAATTGAGAACCATCCGCAGTTTTAATGGTTGGTGTATGAGAAATAGAACTTGTAGAAGTAAAAATAGCAGGATCATAAGTCATATGATTGCAGCAGCCAGAATCAAAGAACCAAGATGTACTTGTGGTGGTAGCCATAGCAGAACCAGGAGAAGATGTAACCTGTTTAAGAAGAGCTGTGATGTCAGCTAGAGTCACAGGTGCAGTAGAAATATCCGACTCAGACGAATCAGTGGTGGCAGCAGTGATGGTGCTGGAAGAGGATTTGGTGGAGGATCTCCGAGATGGATTCTTGTAACAATCGGCTTGAAAGTGACCTGGTCCCACCTTTTTACAAAAGAAACACGTCCTAATTGGACACTTTAGTAGCATATGGGTGGTGGCACGGCAGTATGCACATTCTTGTGAAGATGAATTTTTGATAGGTCTCGAACTCTGAACAGCTAACACAGAATTAGAATTGTGGGCCCGAGTGGCGAACCGTGTTTCTTCTGAGAGAAGTTCTGTCGTGACATCATCAAGAGATGGTAAAGGATTGCGATGAAGTAGAGCAGCCCGAACAGATTCAAATTTATCGTGAAGTCACATTAGAAGAGTGATAACTCGTTGATTATCGCGGTATGTTTCAAACTTTTCAGCATCATGCTCACAAAAGGTAGGTTCGGATTGGGCTAACTGATCCCATATAGCTTGGAGATCGGACAAATAATCATCAATGGACTGATCAGATTGTTGGGTTTTGGAATGTAGAGCAGTAAGCAACTGGTATTGATGAGAGAGATCCTTTGGGGTGTACTGAGATTTTAGAAAATCCCAAACTTCCTTCCCGGTGGTAAACCGACCAATCTGCTGTCCTATACGAGAGATAGCGGTATTCCGAACCCATGTTATAATATCACCATTTTTGCTTTCCCAATCATCAAGACGGTCATTAAATTTATCATCAGTTTCGTCAGTTTTCTTGATGGGCTTAACAATTTCTTCAGTAACAATTCGCCAGGACTTACGAGATTTCAAAAAACTGGTCATGGCTTGGGACCACTGAACATAATTGGTTCCATTGAGGACGATAGAGATTGGGCGTGAAAATTCATGCTTTTCCATTGAAAACGTTGGGTAGTTAACACAGCAACAGCAAGAAAAAATCGGATTTTTAGAGACCTGAGCCCAGAAACAGATCCGGAACGGTGGATTTGGTAGGGAACCAGTTTTAGGGTGAAAAAAACCGGTATAAAAGTAAGTGAACCGGTGCAAGGAAGTGGGACTAGTTCAGAAAAAAACCGGTTTTAGGGTTTTGGGCAGGAAAAGCAGCAGCGGCGCGTGGCGCGAGTGGGCGTCCTTTTAGGGGCGCGTGGAGGCGCGTTCAAGCTCCGATAGGGGTGATTTCGACGGAGTTTGGTTCGTATTGAAGAGACGAAGGTTTTGGTATATTATATGGGTGGTTTAGGGTTATGTATCGAGGTGGAGATTGATCAAGAAATGAGGGTACGCATGGATTTGGGCGGCGCGACTGGGGGATCTTGCCGAGGCTCGTGAGAGCGCGTGAGGTGTCCGAATGGGGTGTTTTCAACGGGGTTTGGTTCGTATTGAAAGGACGAAGCTTTTGGTATAATTTTTGGGTTAATCGAGGTTCTGTATGGCTTTGAACAGTGGATCGACAGTTGGATGAAGCTAGGATTTTTGATTGGTTGGTTGCTTGGGTTGATGATGCTAGGGTTTTTGATTGGTTGGTTGCTTGGGTCGATGATGCTAAGGTTTTTGATTTGGATTTGGTTGAAGATGAGATGAAAGATTGGTTCTAGAGGAGGATGAATGCCTTTGATACCATGTTACGAAATAGAAACGAAAGAGAGATTAAAGAAGGAGAATGAAAGAATTGTATTACTTTCTTGATTAAAAGAATGTACAATAGAGTAAGGATATATATACTAGAGACTAAACCCTAATCTAGGATACAATTTGGAAAGTATAATGGGAACACAATCAATACAATTAATACAATATGGAAAGTAGAATAGGAATAGGAAACTTAATAGATAGTATATTCTAACAACATTATTAGAGTGTCAAGTGAAGCAATCAACATAGATTGGATATTCAGAGTTATATATATATATATTCAAAGTAAAGTAGAAAAAAGAAATAGTGAAACTTACTGCCATAATTATTCTTCTTTAAAAGAAAGAGCTTCAAGGTTAGAAATTAAAGAGAAATCAAGCAATTAATTTTACAGTTAATTGATTGCTTCTTCATATATTAAGTAAGAGAGATAATAGTGGGATTCCGTTGGAGAACATCCTCGTCAATTAATATAACAAATTAACCATTTTTTACTTCTAAAATTGGGGCATATATAGGGATAGGGTATTTATTGTTCGCAGAGTAGACCCGTCAATTAGGCTATATGAGTTCGGTTTGGAATTGTTCATGTTCAGCCCTTATTATTTTGAGCATGCTCATGATCGAGCCCCGCCCAAAATAAAATTCACTTATATACTCATACTCAGTTCATAATATAATATAATATAATATAATATGGACTTTGGACCCAAGTTCGGGCCATCCGATATAAGATTTATAAGAAAGGTCTAAAAATTTGCGAAGACTAAAATAAGCATTCGTAAGTCACTATATGATACGAAAAGAGTAAAATATTCTAAAGAATATCTAAATTCTAAAATACCATTGCTTAAAATTCCTCCAAGAAATTAATGCAATGTTAAAAATGACAAACTAAAAGTGGTGTGATGTATGGAGATGTTTAAACTTGAGCAAAGCAGATCAGTATTGAGTGAATGGAAAGTTTTTATTTTCTGTGATCTTGAGAAATAAAGAGGAGAATTGCAACGCAGGTGGCCTAACTAATAATTAACTCTGAGTCCTCATTTCCAAAAGGTTTACTGATTATTAGTACTTTTTTGAGATAATGGAATGTAGGGGCTCCTCTCAAAATCTATACCGTCGTAAACATCTTGCTTCTACCCAATACATAGAGGGCTTCCTTTATAATGAGTTTTAGTCGCGAGGACATTTTGCAGCATGTGTGTTTCACAAGGACACTATCATTTTTTTTTGTCAAGGTCAATTATACCCTCGTCAAACATTTTTTTAATTCCTCCTCACCCATGTGGTCACTAGGCCTTACCAACCACTAGGGCTGGAGTTCTAGTGGTGGTCCGGCAGTTGGGTGGCTGCAGTTAAGTCATTTCATCAAGTAGATTTCCATTTTTTCTTCTTTTTCTTAGATACAAGTGATCAAAGTCATTGAGCATTGGGCTCCCAATTGATGTTTGTGTATCTTATGTTTTAACTTGTGAATCATTTATCTTGTTATGTTGTTGCAGAATGATTTGGTACCATTAGGCAGGATTTTTTTAGTTCTTTTTTTTCAATATCTGATGTTAATTTGACTGCGATAGATAATAACAGGAAGATTAAATTTAAGTAATTTGAATCTAATTCAATTCAAGTTCAGTTTTAAGAATTTGAATCCAATCCACTTTTAGGCACTTACAAAATCAAATCCAAATGAATGTAGGTTTAATCGGTTTCCATATAATTTGTATTATGAATTTTTTTTCCGCATATGTTGGTCCGGTACCTATTTCGATCCAATAGTCCATTCCAATTCTTTATCTAAAATGTATGGATATTAAGAATTATTACTTCTAAATGATATAAAATACATGCGTAGTTAGCGTGAGACAATTGGATTGGATCGGTTTTAAACCGATTTCAAAGTTTCTAAAACCGAAATTGATCAAATCATTTTTTGTTCAAAGAAGAGAGATCCAATTCTATTAAGACATCAATCAAATCTAGTAAAAATAGATAGGATTTATTGTCACTTTTGTCATTTTGGATTGTGGGCGGATTCAAGACTTTATTGTTTACATCGGCTTCTTTTTTGTAGAAAAAGTTTAATATCTTCACAATAAGAAACAAAACACAAGTGATCATTTGATGATTTACAAATGGGTAGCAGCTAGTGCATATTAAAACCAAGAAAGTTGTTTGTTAATTCTTTTGCATAAAAGAGGAAAACTAGGAAAACCGAAAACGTACTATTTGAAATTTTCACTTTGGCTCCCTTTTTTCTTGCAACAACTGGCGGAGGTGCAAGAACCAGAGCTTCATATCTCAAATCTTGAAAAAGATCTCCTCAAAACCAATAAATCTAAATCTAAGTCCATGACCTCATATTAAAAATCTTTGACACTGAATTTGATGCCTATAACCTCAAAATCGAAGTGATTGGCCTCAGATACCAAGTATATGGCCTCAAATCCTAAATCCTGCCGGACCTTACATCTCAAGTCACATACCGCAAAGCCGAAGTCCTTGACCTAAAATCCCAATTAGTCTACAACCTCAGATCTCGTACGTAATGTCAACATTACAACGTGCTGCTGATTTTCCTGCAAAATCTTACAATAGCTATGAACAAATATATATGTATACAATAGCTACGAATTTTTTGAGCTTTTCTTGTAAATGGTTTGTCACATCACTTTAAATAAATTCTATAGTACTTTGAATATTCTTTGAGCATGTCCATATGGCTACCTTGGATTTAATTGCGGCCAGTACTTCATTCAAATTTTCATGAATTTGTGCGCTACTGCAATCGAATCCTTCTGTAAATTTGACCAGGTAAAAGAGGATTTTTAGCCCCTAATCTATGAAATCCTACTGGCATGCAACTTTTACTAATTTATAATTGCATTGGAGATGCTGCGATAATTCTACTCATGGGTTTCAATAAGAAAGTTTAATGAAACAATCCCTAATAACTATAGAAATCCCACAACCCTCGTTTTTCAACTACAAAAAACACCCAAAGAATCCATACTGAAAATGAACAATAAAGAAAAGGGTAAGAAATACCGTATTAAATTAAACCAACATAAATTGTCATGATATAGAAGGCTAATCCTAACTTTCTAAATTACATTTATAATCGTCCAAAAACCTTATATTAATTCTAAATAAAATTCATAAATAATCAATTGAGTATAATCAACTAACTCAAATTATCCACGGACAAATTTATCAACTTGATCCAATCTTTGATAAAAAAATATTATTAACTGTCTCGATCTTCTTATAGCATACCTCACTCTCTGTGTATCTTCATGCACCATATTACTAATATGCAGCCATGAGTGCAACCGTGCAATACTTTTCAGGGCATGTTGCAGTATATTGTTAACATCAACATTAAATGAAAAATGGTAAAAACGCAAATGATCACTTGTGTTGAGCATCCATATTGCAAAATGAGGAACTTCACAAGAAACAACACCTTGTAACGTTGTATCGAAGTGATCTGAGGTTGGGTTCGAGGTCAAGGACTTGGGATTTGACGTTAGGGACTTCGGCTTTAAGGTCAGTTTCGAGGTTGGGGTTTTGGGTTCCGAGATTAAGGACTCGGGCTTTAATGTTTGCGAGGTCATGAACTTTGGCTTTGAGGTAACGCACTCTAGGTTCGAGGTCAAGGACATTGGATTCAAGCTCAAGGACTTGGGTTTCAAGGTCGGCTTCGAGGTCATGGACTTGGGATTCGAGGTTGACTTCACGTTCATTGAGTTTGGCTTTGAGATCACGCACTTGGGCTTGGATGTCACGTATTTTAGCTTTGAGATCACACGCTTCGGGTTTATTGCTTTTATGGGGAGTGTGATTAGCTATCTTGGATTTGGACTTACTGCGTATACTGATATCTTTTTCACTTTTCGAGTTTCTAGACTTTGATGGTTGTTCCTCCAACTGTTGCTGCAAGAAGAATACGTAATGAGATGAGCCAAGCATATACAAGTGTAGAAAATTAACCAAACAAATAGTTATTATTGTTCCTTTCCTCTTTTATGCAAAAGAATCAACAAACAACTTAATATCTTGGTTTTATGCCCTACCCATTTCTCGTCAATTTCCATTTTCGTTAACAAAAAAGTTTAGAGCATCCACAATGATAAGGTAATGTTGGGTAAGTAGGAAAATTTGCCCTACGAGGGCATGTAAAGTTGAGTTTAGCTAAGTTCGTTACCATACGGCACACTATGTGGCATTTGGAATGTCTCTTTCCTACTTTTACTCTATTTCTCTTTCTTGTAAAATTCCACATAATATTTATTTTATCTCCATCTTTTTACCATACCAATCCCATATTACTATTTTCACAACCATGTAGGTAGAATAATTGTACTTACTTAAGTACTTATGGTGCCACTAAGTTTCGCATTGTGGATGTTCCTACAAGTGATCATTTGTGTTATGTTTCATACTGTGCATCTCCAAATGCGTTTTACATCGTGAGATCATTATTTTGCACAATAAACTAGGATGTGGATATATTACACTTAATTTCCTCAGAAGATGCACACAAATCCATATATCTTTCGCCATTTGTGTGCTCTTTGATTACATAAATTTTCCATGTACATGCAACTTGTTTTAGAGCACTTCTTTCTCTTTTCAATGAAATCAAAAAACCATCTCTCTCTCTCCCATGTTTTTGTTTATTATGTTAAAAAAATTCAAGGTACTCAATTATTTCCAGCGTAAACCAAAACCAGGATAGAGGAATTAATGTGAAAAAATGGGGAAATTAAGGTGAAATTGATTGATTAACATGATAAAATATCTAATCCCATGGATGTATTTAATGGATAGAAATCACCAAAAATGATTGCAAGGAAATTTATCGTAATAAAAAACAATGAAGGACACTGATAAATTGTAGGGAAAAAAGTGCAATAGAATACTCTTAGAACTCAACCTCATAAGGACTGTATGCTCAGTGATAAGTTCAACCCTTTTCCTACAATATCTCAGCAACCAATCAAACCATTGAAAGAAATATATATATATATATATATATACATATATGTAGTAATTAGTTACTTTGAAGTTTAGCAATCTCAACAAGCATGGATAGGCCATAGTGTTGGCGTGTCTATTTTCGTTATATGGCAGAAAATTCTCAACAAAGATAATTGAGAGAGAAAGTGAGAGGAATTATAGTTTGGTCGGATTTGAGAATGGCAAGTTGAGATTTAAGAATGACAACTTGGGATTTTAAAACGACAAGTTAGGATTCGAGAAAAGCAAGTTTTAATTGTTGCGAGCTTCGGATGAGGCCTATGCTCCCAATTGTTGGTGGTTGATCCAGCAGCTGCAATAAAAAGAACAAAAATACATAGAAAAAAAAGTACACATTCATCAATTTTGGGACGCCTACCAATTAAGACCCTTGTTTGCCGTCCCTAAGGCCGTCCCAAAGGAGTTTTAGGGGCGGGTAACAAACTTTTAGGCATGGCGTAAGGCCATCCTAAATAAATATTTTTTTGTAGTATATAGGAGGGTACATTTGACAATAATGAATAACCATTGGAAATTAATTGAAAAAACGACTATTGATTATAAAAGTTGGAAAAAGATGTTCTATGCCTCTATTACTTTTCTATTTTTCCATGGAATCCAATTCTTTGGGCAATGGGTGATTTAGAAAATGTTTCCATGGAAAAAAAGGAAAAGAGGGAGATTATAATTCATATCATCCAATCACACTTATATTTTCTAACTTCTCATAAAATTTAGATTGTTCTTCAATTATTTTCCAACTTTTATTAGTAAACAAACCCTTAAAATCGCAAATCAAGAAAGTAGAATCAACAACCAACAAACACCAAATCTAATTACGGTAGTCTGGATTGAAGTAACCAAAAAGGGTTAAAATCCAAACTGCGCATTGTTTCAGTTCAAACAAAGATTAAGAAAAGGGTAATAAAGTATATCAAAATTCAAAGCAATAAACAAACAAACATTAAGAAAAGGGTACACAAGTAACCCATTAATCAAACAACAAATTAAGCTAGAAACACCCTGCTCTTAGTACAAGTGGTTGAAAACTATAGATTCTTGTTAGGGGAGAGGTCTCTGGTTCATTCCCCCCACCACCTCCCCCTAGATCAAATCCCAGGTGTATTTGTGCACGCATGCTCCGCTATGTATCAATTCAATAATAATTGGACTCGTTAACTTTATTTACAATTCTTAATTCCTATCAGTATCGTTGCAAATTGGATAAAATTAACCAAGAGATGGCATCAGTGATTCTTGTTTCACATATATATATATACTCTGAAGTGAAACCTTTACCTAGTAAACTTTCAAAATCCATTCATAAACACTAATAATATTGTAGACCCAATCAAGAATGAACCCTAATTAAATGAGAAAAAATAAATTAAAAAAGGTAAATAAGAACCATCTGGGCAATTCACAATAGAGGCATCCCAACTAATCCCTCCCCAGACAATCAAAAGATATTCTTCCCAATCGGCCTAGCTAGTACATTTAGGAGTTTAAACTTCGCACATAAATGCTCCCTGAATTAATTAAGGAAACATAAATTTACTTCACTGTTCACACCCACAAATTCAAACCAACAAATCCCAAATTCAAACCCATATTCCTAAGTCATTATATTTTCAAAAAAAAAAACAAAAAAAAATCAGGTTAGGTCAGAGTAGTTCAGAAATTAAGAGGTAGAGGTAGAATAATTAATAAGTCAAGAGGACTTACTTCCATTAATAATTAGTATTATTTTTTTATTATTCCAACTTTCAGCTTGACGAACTGAAGTACAAGCGTGGTATCGAGAGAAATTAAGTACCCACGCAAACAAATCAATATTCCTTTTTATAAGGAATAAGGCTATCAAATCAATAGTAAGAATGGGTGGGTATTTTGATTCCTAATCTAATTCGTTCTCTCATTTGTTTATTTCAATTCCTACTTGAATTCATTCTCGCATTTATCGATCTATTTGGATTCCTAATCTAATTCATTCTCATATTTGTTTGGATTTGAATTCGAGTATCACGTAATTACACTAAAGTATGAATTCCCGTCACCTTCGAATTTGAATAATAGTGTTTTATATTTAATACTTGGTGTTATTACAATATTTACTTATATTTTATTTCAGTAAATTTGTATGATTATAACAATTGTTTGAAATATGTTAAGCATAATATTCATTGCAATTTCTTCTTCTAATAGTTTAAATTTTTGAGAGAGATGGCTCTTAACATGGTATTATTAAAAGTTAATTATATGGGAGGTCCAAGGTTCGGCTCCATCTATTTGTTCTGCGAAATCCTGTTTTGCTCTCCACACGTGAGTATGGAGTCGCACAAAATAAACTATTTTGTAAGTCACTCTTTTGAATTTTATTTTAGTATGTATGATATTGTTATGAAATAAATATAAAACGTGAAAGAACAGATTAATTCTGATGGAAATTAATATTTTTTGAAACCAGAAAATGGTATTTTAACTATATAAATATCTAGACCTTTTAGCTTGACCTCTTCCACGTACTTTTTGTTTTTATCTCATATTTATGTTTCTAAAAAAGACAAATCATAATTATTAAATAAAGAAAAGATTTTCTTTTAAATATCTTTCTTTAAAAAAATAAGAAGAGTGAATGGGATAAAGAACTTCCTCCATAATTATATTTAATATAAAATAGTAATACTTTATATTTTAATTCCAAAATAAGAAACTCTTTTTTTTTTCAATTAAAATACCCTTCCTCCATTTATTTTCTTCTTTTTTTGTTTAATCGCCACCGGCGGCCACCGCCGCCATTCCCTACTAAAGGAGCTCTAGTGACCACTATCGAAGTGCTAAGACTTCACTAGAGTTCTAGAACAAGTACTACAAATTTGTTTTTGTAGTAAAAAGGTTCAAATTTAAGAAATAACTGGGTGCAAATTCACGTTTGTGGTAAAACAAAGTCTAATTTTAAGAAGGAACTAGGTGAGGTGCAAATTTACTTTTGTAGTAAAACAATATTCAAAATTTGAGAAATAACTAGTTGCAAATATACTTTTGCAATAAAACAAGATTCAAATCTGCAAGCAACCGTTAGTAATCCCCACTTTGTAAAGTGATATGGTGAAAATGGAGAAAAACATTGTGATCAGTGTGACCCAAATCGGTCTTTTTGGATTGACTTGAGTCACACATATCTTCTTTTGTCTTCCCATTGAACTTTAGAATTTTATACATATAACCTTATATTTATAATATAATTTTTGATATACTCATATTCTTTTATGGGAAAATATTTTCCCATGAAACAAGAGAGCATATGCTGTACTACTAAACAATTACAAGTACTTGTATTAGAAAAACAAGTTTTGATGTCAAAATCAATTCTTTGGTGAGAAAATATTGACCTTTCTTACTAAAACCCATGATTCCGATTGTTGTAGCATCTCCAATGCAAATATAAATTAGTAAAAATTGCATTGCATACAGGATTTCATAGATTAGAGGTTAAAAATTCTCCTTTACCAGTCAAACTTACAGTCGGATATGGTTGCAGTAGCGCACAAATTCATAAAAATCAGAACGAAGTACTGGGAATGTCGTCGACTGATGGTAGGATAAGTCCACTAATGGCCAAGATCAGTCCACTAGTTCGTTGTTTTGGCCTATATAATTTAAGTGTAGCTTTGAAGGCCATTTCAAACACAGATAAAAAGAGAAAGCTTATGTGCTCTTTAGAGTAGCATCAAAAGCTTGTATTTGTGAGGGTTGAGAGAGAGAGAGAGAGTTTATACTCCAATTTTGTTCTTGATTAAGATCAAGAGAAGCTATCATCAAACCGTGAAGCGATGGGATCTAAGGTCAAGGAGACGGAATAGCAAATGGTCAACTTTATCTTTTAGTTCATAAGTTTCAAGGAGTTGAATTGAATTCCTCCTATGAATCCCATGGAGAAGAAACAAATTGTTGCATGAAAATAATTTCTTGAAATAAAAATAGTGGAATGTTACATTTATGGAGAAATAAAGAATGATTTTGTTACGTTTATAGCTGTACAATAACAACTCATTGGCATAATAGAGTTAACAGCCTTAAAATGTCAATTGAAAGTGCTAAAACGAAACTAAAACTTACCATTTTGAAATGGAGTGAGAATTTTTTGAGTTGAAGATCAATGAAACTACAATATCTGCATTTTCAGGAGAAAATAAAGAAAAGGAAAGTTGAACATAAAGAAAGAAATAGCTATATATTTTAAAAGACGCATGGTCTGAAAAGCGTAAAGCAATTCATGCATGTCCTACACACAACAAAAGGTGAAACCAGCAGTTGATTTCTCATTCTAAAGGGGAAATATATGAAATGTATATCTGAAGTAGTACCAAAAACAACATCATCAAACTCTCAAGTACAAAGAATAAGTTTCCCATCAAAGAAAGGGAAAAGCTGTCATAATTGACTCCCGACGTTGCTTAGACGAGGCGGAGGAGTCAATTACAACAGCTTTTCCCTTCCTCAGATAGTGTTCCTACGCACTTTCAGATTCAAATTTATTGCTGCTTTCTGGGACTTCTTTACTTTCCAAGTTATCAGACTTTGGTGCTTCTTGCTCCTGCTCCTGTTGCTCATGCAAGAATAAGAATAATGAGCCACTATATAAAGGCATTTCCATGGAAAAAGTATACATAAAACAATTCTTTAAAGGAATAAAAAACAAATAAAAATAGCCTATATGGAGTTGTGGGCATTTCCAAAGGAATAATATACAAAAAGTATCGAATTTTAGACTATACGGGTCATTTTATTGATGGAACTATAGGAAGGCAAGTTGGCTATACAAATCCCACTCTCGCCAGCCTTGATATACAACAAAAAAAACCCAGATATATAAATAAATTACACAACAAAAGTAAGTAGCAGTAGCAGTAGTACCTCTAGCACACAATGCTCCTCCTGATGTTGCTCAAACCAGGAGGAGTCAATTATGACAACTTTTCCCTTCCTCAGAAAGTATTCCTCGTGCACTTTCAGGATTCAGATTTATTGCTGCTTTCTGGAACTTCTTTATTTTCTAAGTTGCCAGATTTTGGTACTTCTTGCTCCTGCAAGAATAAGAATAAGGAGACAATATATAAACGCATTTCCATGGCAAATGTATACATAAAATGATTCTTTAATGCAATCAAAAACAAATAAAATAGGCTATGTGGAACTATATGCATTTACAAGGGAAACATAAACATAAAAATTATCATCTTTTGGAGTGTATGCATCATAATATTGATAAAACTATATAAAGGCAAGCTTGCTATAGTTGAAGGTAAGGCAACAGGTGTAAATTAATAGTAAGATGGCAAAGGATTTTCACCTCTTCTTGGTTAGGTAAGATAGGTCGATGGTGATTAAGTGCAAAACTAATAGTTCAAAACTATGACATGACTTACTTATCCTCAAGAACTTTGGATCATGCCTCGGGATCTATCGCAACCACATTCCAGCCTCAAAACCTCATTTTCCACGTCTTTATGTTTGGGATCATTAACTAAGTATATGAGGTCGTGAACCTCGGACCTCAATAACTTAAATTTATAAGGGATCCATCTGAGGGCAGTAACGAAGGATTTGAAGTCAGCCAATTCTGCAGGACCTTCTGTTCTGCCTGATATGGACTCAGTGCTTCAGGGCCCACACCACTGTGTAGTTGCTCAGCTACAAGCCTATAAGTTCCAAGCCCAGTAATGCCTCTGGCCCCGGACAACCTGGAGCAACTTCATATTTGGAATTATCCTTTTGTGATAATACATATTTTATTTCCAAGCTGGCATACGTTGGTGCGTGTTCCTGCTGCCATAAGAGAATTATAAGCACGTATATAAACAAAATAAAAACAAAATAAGCATACAATGTTTTGTGTACTTCATTACAGCTCAAGTTTGGTTCGGTTTGGCTGTTTTTGAAATTTATAATGTATTTTAATTTTTAAATAATAACACAAGTAGTGGATAGCCCTTTCTCATCAGCATCTTATATATAAAGAAGGTGGGACCGCGCCGGGGGGTGGGGGGAACGAGAGCTCTAACATGCAGGAGCAAATGTTGTGTCTGTTCTGGGATTTGAAAAAAAATGTCATCTCAAGCCGTATTGGTGACTTGGTATTGGAATTACTATTTTCGGATCTGAGGTCAAGGGCTTGGGGTTTGAGGTCGAGGGAGACGGTCAACTCCATCAGACTGCATCAATTGATCAGAGGAAAATTCATCAATTAACTTTAAGGGGTCCCAAACAGTCCTCCTCTTGATACTGCTCAAATGAGGAGGAGGAGGAGGAGGATATTATGACATAATGTGCACTTTCATATTCAGATTCATTGTTGCTTTAAGGGAATTCTTTATTTTTCGAGTTGCCAAACTTTGGTGCTTCTTGCTCCTGCAAGAATCAATGTATCCTTATTATTAGTTTCCCCAAATGTTTTTAGTTATTTATTTACAGATATATCTGGGTTTTGCTTTGGTAATTATAATGGCTGCTGAAACAAAAATTGAATTAAAAAAGTCACCTCATAGCATTTTTGGTGATGGAGATATGGCATTACTGTTTTTGGATCTAAGGTCAAGGGTTTGGTGTTTGAGGTCGATGACTTCAGCTGGGAGACTGTTAATTTCCTCATAATGCTTCAATTGATCAGCGGCAATTTCATCAATTGACTTCTAGGGTCATAGAGAGTCAATTACGACAGCGTTTCCCTTTCTCGGATATTATTCTTGTGCGCTTTCAGATTCAAATTTATTGTTGTTTGGCAATTTCCTCAATTGACTTCTGGGATCCCAAAGAGTCAATTATGACAGCGTTTTCCTTCCTCAGATATCATTCTTCTGCACTTTTATATTCAAATTTATTGATGTTTTCTGGGACTTCTTTATTTTCTGAGTTGCCAGACTTCGGTTATTCTTGCTCCTGCTCCCGCAATATATAATCAATGCATCTTTACTATAAGCTTCCTCATGTTTTTAGTTATTTATTTATAGATTTATTTGGGTTTTGTTTGTTGTAACTATAATGGCTGGTGAAATGCAAATTGATTTAAAAAAGATGTCACCTCATGGGTAATGGTAAGCTGGATTTGGCATTACTGCCTTCAGATCCGAGGTCAAGTGTTTCGTTTTTGAGGTCGCTAACTTCAGCTTGGCGACAGTCAACTTCCTTAATATTGCATCAATTTATCAGCTGCAATATCATCAATTGACTTCAAGGGTCCCATGCAATCCTCCTCTTGATGTTACCCAAACTAGGAGGAGTCAATTATGATAGTTTTTCCCTTCCTCAGATAGTGTTCTTGGTGCTTCTTGCTCCTACAAGAATCAATAAATCCTTATTATTAGCTTCATTTCTTTTGAACACATCAGCCATGGTCCGGGCATCCAGATAATGCGCCTTGCACCAACCATTATGATTACAACAGATGAAAAGCCAGAGAGATCTATAAACAAATAACTAAAAAACTACAAGTAGTAGTAGTACCTCTGGCATATCATCATCATCTCTGAGTACTTCCAAGTGAAGGATGCTGCCAAATCAAAACACATTTGAAAAAATGGAAAAAAAAAGAAAAAAAAAACACAATGAACTTTATCCATTCTTGAACTTCTTTAAGGATGGACTTAATAGGTAGCTTAATAAGTTTAGTTGTTCTATAAAGTATGTAGGTCGGAAAATACCCTAGAGGGGGGGTGAATAGGGTTTTAAAAACTTAATGCGGAATTAAAAATCTTTTCGAAAATGTTTAAGTAAAATAATTTACTAAACAAATTTGTCAAGGAATGTAAACAAGTAAACAATCAAGTATAAGAGCAAATAAATAAGTAATCTCAAACAATTTAAACAATCAATAATAAAGAGATTGAGTAAGAAAGATTGAACCAATTTGAAGTCGAAGATTTTTTGTCCACACGGTTCGGCTTGTTCCCCCTACTCCGCGCTCGGTTAGTTCCCCGAGAATTTCCACTATAACCGATCTCCTTCCGGGTGAAGATCAAACCTCTACAAGTGTTGTCTCACACACTCTACAAGTATTGCTACACCACAATACTCTCACAAGATACCCTCTTGCTAACCTTGTGAAATTTACCTTTCACAATTTCTAAACAAGAATTTACCTTCTTGTTTTTCCTATGAGATTTACCTCTCACAATTGAATACAAAATTGTTTGGTGATTCACACCAATTTACAATAACTCTCTTAAGTGTGTAAAGAATACAATTTGAAGCTCACACTAGAGATATCAAAATTGATCAAAATATATAGCTCAAAAATGAAGCATATGATCAATAAAATGAATTGAATACTTGAATAACTTTGTATATATGTAAAATAAGTTTGTAGAATGATTCAAGTGTATTAAAACATGTCTAAGACATCATATTTATAGCTTACAAAATCATATGGCCGTTGGGGATGATTAAGAGAGGTTTTGGCTCCAAGGTATACATTTTCAAACTTTCCAACAGCTAGTTTTGACAAAAAATTCAAAATTGTTTTGTTAATTTCTCCCAATTGGACCGTTGGATCATGCTCAAATTTTAGTCAAAATTGCCAGGAGATGTTGTCTAACTACTGTAAAAATTTCAAAATGATCGGAGTTCTGGAAGTCCTCCAAATTACCGTTAGATCAAAACTGGGCAAAAATTGAGCGAATTTCAAATGTAAAAATAAAAATATTTTTGCAATTTAATAATTTAGTTCCAAATAAAATTCTAATGATTTTTGAACCTCAAATATATGTTTATAAGATACCCATTTTTATTATAGCTTAAAAATGATCATTTAAAATTAATATGAATTTATTTTGAAATTCGGTTTTGTAAAATGATGTTTTTCAAATAAATTCAATTCAAGCTAGTTTGAATCAATCTTTAAAAGATGCATGAATATGTTTGAGCTATAGGGATTTGATCATAAAGTATCTTTACATAAAATCTAAGCACTCACTCAATTACCGAATAGGTGAGTCTTCGAATGCTTCGATTTGTTTCTTCAAATTGATTCTTCACTTGAAGCTTCGGCATATGGTTCTTGATCTTTGTGTTCCATGGATTTGCATTGCTAGCTTGTGAGTGATGAGAATGATCTTCTTGTCTTGTCCAACGCTTGTAAAAGAATGATCTTGATTCGGATAGATCGATTTTAGTCGAGTGCTTCGTTGACTTGATCGGATATTGATTGAATGATCCTTGTCAAGCTTCCTTTGAGCAATCATGCTATTCTTGATTTTCCAAATAAGAAATCTATAATCTTATATCAAGAACATGTTAAATTACACATGATTGATTTATTGTTATTATCAAAATAAGATTAAGACCTTCAAGGTCAACAAAGTATACAATTTGCAGTTGGGAAACAAAAATGTGGAAAAATGGGAAGGGAAAGCCATTTCGTCAACGTGGTTTTTTGTAAATATGAAAAAACAATCAAGAACCCTAAATCAAGAAAAAGGTAAATAAATATGAAAAATCCATTTCGTCATCGCGGGCTTTTATAGAAGGGAAAACCATTAATTTCGTTCAAATGTGTTAGTAACCATCTCTCCCAAAAGCTTAAGTTATTAGGAGAAGGAACCGTGAAGAGCAAACAAATTTTGAATTTCAAATTAATAAATGGGGAATGGAGGTGCCAAGGCTTAAATCATGGACCTCCCAAAAAACTAACCTCTAATACCATATTCGTAACCATCTCTCCCAAAAGTTTAAGCTCTTAGGAAAAGGAATCGTAATGAATATTATACTTAACAAAATGAAAGAGGGCCATTGCTTAGGACTAAGCCGTGGTTCCAAAATCTAATCAGGCTAATACATATGAAAACTAATAAGTGCATGTGAAAATGAATGGAGAAAATGAATCCACAAAAACAAATGAAAGAGGGTCTAAACAGAAAATTTTACCTAGAAGGAATTTATCAGTCCTACATAATATCAGACTGATGTAGGATGGAAGACTCTTCAACATTATTTCTTGAATCCAAAAGATAACAACTAGTACGCAACGTTTGAACATGTATCCTTTCCAAAGATGTTATATCTTATTCAAAAGGGTAAATTACATAACAATGATTTCCAAATCAACCAAAGTGAAATCAGCAACCAACAAAACCAGATCTCATTTCATTCATTCTTCCTTTTCTAGTCAAATATATAAGGCCGAAAATATGAACTCCATTGATAAACACAATCAAGAACCCTAAATTAAAAAGAAAAAAATAAAGGTAAATAAAATCCCAACTGGATGGGAAAGTAGATACAGAAACAAATTTATAACTCTTTATTAACCCAATTCTTCAATAGCAAAATCAAAGACAAATAATCCCTAATGAGTACAAAGATTAAGAAAAGGGGTAAGAAATAACACATTAGTTAGATCAACCAAAAGAAAAAAACAGTAATTGCTTCCCAAAAATTTTTAAATCCATCACTGCAATTCAAAGTACTTAATTCAACAAGAACAAGAATAACATTAAATTACTGAACATTGTTCAAGAAATCAATAACTATTAAAGCGATAAAAGATACAAAATACAAAAAAAAAAATTTGAAAAAAATCCCACCAGAGAATCCAACTAAAAATTGAGAGATTACTTACCCAAGAAAAAAAAATCAAAATGGAACTCTAAAAATTGAAACCCGTATCTATGCAATTCACAATGAAAATAAACAAAGAACAGTGATAATGATACTTAGCAAACATTGTTCATCAATGTACACCATAAACAAAAGCAGTACGAAAATCAGAAATAATAGCAAATCAATTGAACATAATACAATATAAATAACTACTCCCATTAATTAACCCCAAAACCCAGTAGGAATACAAATAAATAAAAACAGAAGAAGTGAATTGCTTGCTTCCATTATTGTTATTCTTCAAGAAGTAGAGAGAAGAAGAAGAATTGGAGGGAACTTGTAACTACCAATGACCGGTTGTTCACAGGTTTCACCGATAACATTTTTCTTTGTTTTGACCTAATTCTCATCTTCTTCCTCCTTCTTCTCCTCCTCTTTGTTACAACAAAATGAAGAAATCGGCTCTAGGGTTTTTCCCCTTTTATTTATTTATCATGATCATTTATATCTCAATTTCTTTTCTTTTCTTCAAACTAAATTTATTTAATATTTTAAATAAATCCCTTTCACATGAAGTAAATATATTTTGATCCTAGTAGTTGGTAGGCCTCATAATTTGTTACACAACAAGAATTTTTTGTAAAACCCCAATGTATGTGGATTATAAATGAGTTGATTCGCTAGACTCGTTTATCAAATAAATCGGTTTCATTTTTAGAATTCTTGGAAGTCTACTTTCTATCTCTTTCATTCTTCTTGGGTTTTTGGCTTATTGGTTGGGTGATTGAAAGGGAGTAATGGAATGAGTTTCCTTTGAAAGAGGATAGATAAATCACAGGAAAGTTAAAAAAATTTAACAAGATAAGCTCAAAAGTTAGGTATCAATATAATTCAAATATCTAAAATAAACGGCATTATCACATTAACTAATATATGTAATTAGCAAAATTCATTATGAATGATAGATTTGTCTAATTGATGGTTTATTATGGTAAAAATAGAATATATATATATATATATATATATATATATATTATTACATGTGGGTCAAAAGCAAAACATTTGGGTCAAAGACAAAAGAATGAGTTATTTCCTAATTTCTCAAACGAGTTAGGTTTAAGTAAAAACTCATTTACGAAAATGGGTTAAATCCCAATTATCTATTTATTTATCATGATCATATATATCTCAATTTCTTTTATTTTCTTCAAACTAAATTTATTTAATATTTTAAATTAATCATATCCCTCTCACATGAAGTAAATATATTTTGATCCTAGATAGAGTAATCGTTGGTAGGCCTCGTAATTTGTGACACAACAAGAATTTTTTGTAAAACCCCAATGTGTTTGGATTATAAATGAGTTGATTCGCTAGACTTGTTTATCAAATAAATCGGATCCATATTAATATTCATAATTCAATTAAATCGTGAACTAGTTTTGGGTCAATTCGGTAATGGATATAGTCTTAATTGAATGCTTAACGGGTCACTAAATCTTATTAGTATACACCCGAATCGAACCATTTATTTTAAATTGGTTAAAACGAATTAGGTCATGTGATTTGTCAATTAAATTGATCGTATACGAATCTATATTTTATACCTACATATTAGACGAATCACGTATAGGTGAATGGAATTCACGTGATATAAATCTGAGCTTTTGCTAAGCCTCGTTGTTGGCGGCAAGATGCATGGTACCCATGACCTTCTAAATTGTCGCTAATAATTAGTGCTACTTGAACTAAAGATTTTAGATCATTGATATCGTCATTGTAACAGAGAAGAGTTACTATAATGTCAAACCATTGTGAACATTTATAAAAAATAGTCGATAAAAAATGGTAATAATAATTCATTTTAAGTTAATCGTGGAAAAAAAAAATTTAAATCAGGAATTCCTTTTGCAAAAGGATTTTTATTATCAATAAAAACTTTCGTACTTTGTGCTGTATAAACTCCACTTGACTCCCAAACTTTATCTATAACCGAAAAATTGGCCTCCAAAGTTTATTTAAAACTCTCAAAAAAGTACTTTTTTGGTTGAGATTTTAAAATATATTTTTTAGATAAGTTTTTGAGAAGTGTGAAAGTAGGTTGAAATGTAAATTTAATTTGTGTTTTAGTTTTTTAACCAATTCAAAAAAACTCATGTAAAAAATTAAAAAAATAGCCACAATGGATCTTATTCTATAGATCTCAATGAATAGGTTTTAAATATATATATATCTTTTTATCTAATTCCGATTTTTGAATTTAAAGCAAAGTGAAATAAAATTTGGAAAGTATTAAGTAAAGTTGACTTTTTGGTAGAAATTTAAAAAACTTGATTTTAAAATCTCAACCAAACACCATTTAAACTCTATAGAATCATGTATTTTTAACTCAAGTCAATAGTTATATTTACAGAAAAAACAAATTATAAAAAAAATAGAGTTTTAAATATAACTCAAGTCCAATATAACAAATAGGTTAAAAATATTAAAAAACAAATTGCGATAAAAAAACGTGCCCAAAAAAATACACGCCGAATTAGTCCAATATCAAAAATTATACCGATCCAAAATTAAAATTTTAAATTCATAGGAGGCTTATCGCCGGACTGGTCCAAGTTATAAAAAAAATCTGTACCAGTCCGGTATATGATTGTTGCGCACCACTTTTGTTTTCCTTGCTCCACGTGTAAAGCATTACATTAAGAATTTAAATGGGCTTGGCCCGTTAACGATGTGCAAAGCTTTATGAAAGGGCAGTGGGTTTTGATTAAAAACAAGGAATGTTTTAACATTTCAAAGCTACGTTTTTACTTTTTCTTTTTATTTAATAAAATCATTTATTTAGAAATATTTTTATCTTAATTTTTTTTTTACTTTTTTTTTGTCATATTAAATTCGTTTGGACTCTAATTTAATTCAAATTTCAGAAGTAAGTTTATGAGACATATTAGACATAAAAAAAAATAAGTTTTCTCAATAAATTGTGTTGACGGAGCTATTTGAATTTTGATAAAACTCAATAAAAATATTTAAAAATAAATTTGACTTAAAAGAGTTCTAAATTTGAATTTTAAGCTCAACAATCACCTATATATATTTTTTATTATAATTTTTTTTTAGTCAAGTCCAACTAGGTTAAAATCCTGGCTCCACCACTAGTGTCCGGGCTACCTTTCGCTCATCTTGACTAATTCTCGCTCACGGTGAGTAGTTGACGTTAATCAAATATTATTTTGACAATGTCAAGAATCGACCTTGGGAGTTTCAAGTCGACCTTAGGATTGTCCCAGTGATAACTTTATACCACTAGGCCAAAAGACTTAGATACTAGTTATTTCACATATATATATGTTAATATATAATACGACCAAAGTATAAAACAATAGATATACATCCTAACTAGACATGCCGTAACATATCCTAAACAAATAAAATACATAATCGATAAAGTAGGCTATATCCGAGACTTATATTGCAGACCAAAGTCAAATCAAATGACTTGGTTATTGTCATGCCAGGGGTGTGCACGGTCTGGTTGATTGGATCGGACCGAAATGAGTGTTAAGACTGGAACAGACCAAACCGGTATGGTTTTGGCCATTCCATTCGGTCTAGGCTTGTTTTTGGCTTTCTTTTAATATGTCATGTGCTTATTTTTATGAGTAGGAGTTTTTTTTTTCCAATAAAAATAATATTAAAAGAAAGAGCCCACTTAATCTTTGTTTTAACATATTATTAGATCAACAATTAAATCATATACACAAAGTAAGCCAGTTAAAAAAAGAAAGAAAGAAAGAAAGAAAAAAAGCAGAGAAACAGTTATAATTATAATGAACAAGATTTCTTTTGATTATTATTACGAGTAGAATTAATATTATAGAATTATATAATATATATTATAGAATTATATAATATAATATATATAAATATATATAATATAACATATATTTATATATGTTATATTATATATATTTAAATATATATATATATACATATAATGTAATACTTGTTCGGTTTGGTCCGACTGAAGCCTTAAAAATGAAAAATCGAAGACCGGACCGAACTATTTCAGTCCTTCTAAATTTGGACTAGACCGGACCAAATTTAAATGGTCCACTCTAAATTGGTCCATTTTGCGCTCCGGTTCATTCGATTTGACGGTCCGGTTCTATTTCTTAATACCTTTAGTCACATTAGTTTTAGTACTTGCGTAACTATATATTTAAAACAAAGTGAGCCTAACGCTCATTAGTGACAATGCCGGGATGTACTTATATTGAAAATAATCCTAAAATAGTTTATCATTTATGCATCAACAATTTATACCGAAATTATTTTATGTAATGCAAGTAAATCAAGTCATGCTGAGTGTGACGTAGTGTACCATACCACTTATCATAATATATATGTTGAATAATAATCACGTTCATCTATGTTAATACATGTGAGAAATCTGATGTCAATAGAACAATTCAAAATAATTATATAGAAGATACAAAACAGTTCACCGATTTCTGCTAGATAAAAAAATATCTCCACACGAATATAGAAACAATAACATATGTATTTCACAAATGTACTGTCTTTTTAAATAATTTGTGCTATCATTGTTTTGTCTAGATTTCGGGCTATATTGTACAACATCAATTCATCAGATATATATATATATACACGTTTTGTTTTTTGTATAAACAAGCTTTAATTAAAATTATTTTCTCTCCTCTCTCTTAATTTCTTTGGCGGGTAGGGTATTGTTTGAATTGAAGCTTTTCCTCTTCTTCTTCTTCAAGAATTCTTCAAGAAGAGTAATAATGGCAGTAAGTCTCAATTCACTTCTTCTATTTCTACGTCAATTTACTTGAATAATGTATTTCCTACTCGCAATTTCCCAACTATTTATTGATTTCTATATATATATTGATGCATTCCCCAAATTATCTAGGTTTCAATTTTTGGGCGAGCGAATAATTCTTTCTGGGTTTTTCTTATCTTTCGATTATTTTGATTTGCTAATTCTTTACTAGGCTTTCGTAATGATGAATTATTTGTATTTTTTCATCAATGTCTAATTAGGTTTTCATTTCTTGCCCCAATTCACACAGTTGCCGGAGGGGGGGGGGGGGGGGGTGGTTTCAGGGAAATTTTGTTGGGAATTTAGTTAGGGTTCTGATCAAAAGAGTTTGAGGTAATTAGGTTTTCATTTCTTGCCCCAATTCACACAGTACTTCGATTCTTCTTGGATATGGACAAGAGCTCAATATGCAACTGAGATATGCAATTTACCCTTAAACAAAACATGGAAAATGGAATCAAGAAGGATATATATGTTCAAACTACTATGTGTGTAAATATTATGCAGCTTCTGTTTCAGACTTAATTTTAATTTTTATTTCAAGAAACTGTAGTCCTCTAGTCACTTAAGTGTTGCGCCAAACCGCTCACAACCGAGCATGACGCAACGTCGAGAATCTCACAAGCCCAAATGGTTTACCCGAAAGAAGAACCGACACAAAAAAGTACACCCACAATAGAGAAATAGGAAATAAAGAAATAATTGCGCAAGACAAGGTTTTACCGTGGTGTCGGCGTAAACGCCACTAATCCACACAGATGATAGCTTCTATTGATAATTGGGAACAAAGAGTGATTACAAGCACACACATAAATTTCTCACAAAATTTAGCTCTCAACTCACTCTAGGCAAAAAACAAACTTTTATGAACAAATGAGCCAAAAACAACACTTAAAGGAAAATTTGCCTTGGACCAAAAAATCAGCCCACTGCCACAATTTTTCCAAATACACCAAATGTGAGCCAAACTCACAAATCTCCACCTTGGCGAACCATGCAGCTATCCCGTCCAGCAAATTTCACACCTCACTCCCCTTGTTCCTCCATCAATACCGCTATAGCATCACACCTGGCCCCGAAGAGCCTCCACCCCCGAACGGGTCTTAACATCGAAGAATGTTAACCAAAGTCGAGCAACGCTCAAACTTGGTCGTCGGTACCACCTTCATCATCATATTTGCAGGATTATCCTTGGTGCCAATTTTCTTTAAAATTACTTCACCACTCTCGATAATCTCCCGTATAAAATGAAACCGGACATCGATGTGCTTCGTCCGTCCGTGATGAACTTGGTTCTTGGCCAAATGAATAGCGCTCTAGTTATCACAATGTACATCGACATTCTCCTGAACCATCCCCAAATCACCTATCAAACCCCGAAGCCACAATGCTTCCTTGACCGCCTCTGTTGCTGCAATATACTCTGCTTCCGTAGTAGACAACGCCACTACACCTTGCAACATCGACCTCCAGCTAATCGGACCACCACTAAATGTGAAGACATACCCCGTGGTCGACCGTCGCTTGTCAAGATCCCCAGTATAGTCCGAATCAACATAACCGAAAATAATAGACCCCTCGGTTCTCTGGTACACCAACCCCTTATTCTTCGTCCCTTGTAGATACCGCAAAATCCATTTAACAGCATTCCAATGTTGTTTCCCCGGATTGGCCATGAATCTACTCACAATGCTCACTGCCTGAGCAATATCCGGTCGAGTACACACCATGGCATACATCAAGCTTCCTATCACACTAGCATAGGAACTTGAGCCATATACTCAACCTCTTCATCTGTTTCTGGAGCCATAGTTGTCGAGAGCTTAAAGTGAGGAGCCAATGGGACACTCACAGGCTTTGAGTCCTGCATCCCAAACCGGACTACCACTTTCTCTAGATATTGCCTCTGAGTGAGGTACAATCTTCCCTTCTTCCTGTCTCTAACTATCTCCATTCCCAGAATCTTTTTAGCTCCACCCAAGTCCTTCATCTCAAACTCGAGACTCAACTGAGCCTTCACCGTGTTGATATCAGACATACTCGATGAACAAATAAGCATATCGTCAACATATAAGAGTAAGCAGATAAACGAATCTCCCTTGAGTTTCTTGAAGTAAACGCAATGATCAAAATCACTCCGCTTGAATTTGTGAGCCATCATGAATGTGTCAAACTTTTTGTACCATTGTCTAGGCGATTGCTTCAACCCATACAAAGACTTCTTCAATTTACAAACACAATCTTCCTTGCCAACAACCTTGAACCCGTCCTGTTGAGATATATAAATCTCCTCCTCTAGATCCCCATGCAAGAACGCCGTCTTGACGTCGAGTTGTTCAAGCTCTAAGTCAAATTGCGAAACCATAGCTAATAGCACTCTAATGGAAGTGTGTTTTACTACCGGAGAGAAGACTTCATTATAATCCACTCCTTCCTTCTGTGCAAATCCCTTAGCTACTAATCTTGCTTTATACCGAACATCCGAATCTAGAACCCCGTCTTTCTTGGCAAACACCCATTTGCACCCAATTGGCTTTTTCCCCTTTGGCAACTTGCAAAAATCCCAGGTTTCATTCTTGTGAAGAGAATGCATCTCCTCACCCATGGCCGCCTTCCATTCATCACAATGACTATCCGCCATTGCCTCCCGATAAGAAGTCTGTTCATCGCCATAAACCACCAATGCATATGTCACACTATCTTCATAGCCAAATCGTTGCGGTGCTCGTCGAGCTCTCGGCTCCCTTCCGCTTGCCAAAGACGGTACCTCTCATTGTTGTTCACTAGACCCCACAATAGGAATCTCCCCATTCTCCGAATTACTATTAAAAGAATCAACCGGATTAGTCACTTCCGATTGCACCGAAATAGTCACCACCGGCGTAGTAACTTCCGTTTGTACCACTCCGTTCTTCTCACTCTCATTGAGAGCCTTTACATTTTCTCCCGTAAGCATCTTGAGCAAAGACGCCTCGTCAAATATAATATCTCTACTAAAGATCATTTTTCGGTCTTGTAGACACCACAACTTGTATCCCTTGACTCCAAATCTTGAACCCATAAAGATCGCCTTCCGGGCTCTTGGATCAATCTTATCTTCACGGACATGATAATAAGCCGGACACCCAAATATGTGTAATGAATCGTAACTCGCATGAGATCCTGTCCAAACCTCCATAGGAGTTTTGTAATCGACCCCTGAAGATGGCAACATGTTAACAATGTAGCTCGCATAGGACAAGGCCTCCGCCCAATACTGTTTTCCCAAATTTGCATTTGACAGCATACACTTAACTTTTTCAAGTAAGGTACGGTCCATCCTCTCAGCTACTCCGTTTTGCTGTGGTGTACCTCTAACCGTGAAATGGCGAAGAATTCCCTCATCTTGGCAGTACTCCTTAAACGGATCACTAGTGTACTTTCCGCCGTTATCGGATCTAAGCACCTTGATTTTTCTGTCAAGCTGATTTTCGACCATCTTCTTCCATCTTAGAAACACCCCAAAGACCTCGTCTTTGTGCTTCATGAGATATACCCAAATCCTCCTAGAGAAATCATCTACAAATGTAACAAAGTAATGATTACCACCTAAGGATTTCGTCTTGGAAGGTCCCCAGACATCCGTGTGTATGTAGTCAAGCAACCCCTTCGTGCAATGAATAGTTGTCCCAAACTTTACTCGTGTCTGTTTCCCGAGCACACAATGCTCACAAAACTCCAGCTTGCAACTCTTCGCACCCTTGAGCAAACTTTGCTTACATAACACCGTCATCGCCTTCTCCCCTGCATGTCCCAATCTCATGTGCCATAATCTCGTCGAATTCGAACTTGTACTTGTTCCACCAGCTTCCGTAAAAACTGAAACGCTACCCGTCACCGTACTACCTTGAAGGAAATAGAGATTACCCTCTTTCTTTCCCTTCATCAACACTAAGGCACCGGAAGTAACCTTTAGCATTCCATTCTCGAGCACAATCTTGCACCCGTTGGAATCTAAAGAACCCAAAGAAATCAAATTCTTCTTCAGATCCGGGATGTACCTGACTTCATTCAGAGTTCTGATTGCTCTGTCATGTAGCTTCAACTTGACTGTTCCAACACCCTCCGTCTTACAAACGTGATCATTGCCCATCAAAATCGTTCCTCCATTCACCTTCGTCAAGGTATGGAAAAGGTCCTTGTTTGGACACATGTGGTACGAACAACTCGAGTCTAAAATCCACTCGTCCGTTGAGCTTTCCCTAGGAGTAACCACTAACGTACTCTCAAAATCCTCATCCCCTGAAGTAACAGAATTTGCAGTATCATCCGCATTCTTCTTCTTTCCTTTGTCTACCCAAGCGTTAGGACAATTCTTCTTCATATGCCCTTTCCTTTTACACTTGTAACATTCCATGTTATCCAAGTACTTAGTACGTGACTTGGACCGAGAGTTGTTGTGCTTTGCTTGTTTTCGATCATCTGTCCTTCCCCGCGTCACCAACGCATCGGACGATGTACTACATTTCTCCCTCTGTCTCTGCTCATTACCAAACAGTGCCGAAGAAACATCCTCATATTTCACTGAATCCTTACCATATAACAAAATGGTGCTCAAATGGTCATAGGATTCCGGAAGTGAATTGAGCAATAAGATAGCCTTATCCTCATCTTTCATGTCCTCGTTCAAGTTTAACAAATCAGAAATCATCTTGTTAAACTCATCGACATGCTCACTCATTGATGTACCTCTAGCATATTCAAACCGGAACAACTTCTTCTTGAGATAGAGACGGTTCTCTATGCTCTTCGTCATGTACTTCTCTTCCAGTATCTTCCATATGCTAGCCGCGGATTTCTCACGCATAACGTAGTATATCACATTTTGAGCTAGATGCAACCGGATAGTGCTACAAGCCTTCAAATCATACTCTTCCCATTCAACATCTGTCATCGTCGTGGGCTTAGCTACCACACCCAACAATGCCTTATGCAACTCCTGTTGAATCAAGACATCGCGCATTTGACATTGCCACATGCCGAAATTGACCAACTTTCCGTCGAATTTCTCTACGTCAAGCTTTATCGCTGACACCTTTGAGGTCTTAGAAGTAGTCATCTTCAATCACCAAAGAACTTAACAAACCAACTACGAGTCAAAGATTGAAAAATCTCACTTAGGAATTTTATCAAACACTTGGCGTGCGACACAAAAATCCACATTTCTCGTTTTAGCCTCTGATACCAATTTGTTGCGCCAAACCGCTCACAACCGAGCACGACGCAACGTCGAGGATCTCACAAGCCCAAATGGTTTACCCGAAAGAAGAACCGACACAAAAAAGTACACCCACAATAGAGAAATAGGAAATAAAGAAATAATTGCTCAAGACAAGGTTTTACCGTGGTGTCGGCGTAAACGCCACTAATCCACACAGATGATAGCTTCTATTGATAATTGGGAACAAAGAGTGATTACAAGCACACACATAAATTTCTCACAAAATTTAGCTCTCAACTCACTCTAGGCAAAAAACAAACTTTTATGAACAAATGAGCCAAAAAATAACACTTAAAGGAAAATTTGCCTTGGACCAAAAAATTAGCCCACTGCCACAATTTTGCCAAATACACCAAATGTGAGCCAAACTCACATTAAGAGCATCTCCTTCATTTCAACTTCGTTTCCTTTTATTTGGCCGGTCTTATTTCAAGGACGAAGGATGAAAATGTGCATCTTTGAGATGGGGTGGGCCAATACTCTGAGTTTGGGGATTTTGTTTTGGTTGCAACATGTTCTTTATATTGTAATTCTGAAGCTCCGATAGATGATAGTTTCATTGGGTATCTTGCCCCTTGGTCTATTAAGCTACTAGCATTGTACGTTCCTTTTTGAGTAATAATATCAGTTTCGTTTCCTATCAAAAAAAGAAAAGAATGGAATCCATATTGAGTAATTGATGCATACACGACTCACTTACATTTAATTTTAATAAATAAACTTACGTTGCTAGGGGTTAATGGTCTAATTCTTGTTGGAAGCAAGTCATTTGTGAAAAAGAAAATCGCATGCGTTGAAAAGGGTCTTGGGTTTGTAATATAGTAAGTATATATTAAGAGTAATTGATGTACTAGTTATCGTATCTTACTTGAGAAGAGTAGCACTGAAGATAGTCTAATTAAGAGTTAACTACTAGTGGACCAAAGGACTAAGGGTTTTTTGGTAATCGGTATTGAGCTTTATACTCGATTCAGGATAGCCTCTCATACCTCACCCCTATAAGTAAATTAAGCTTGCCTTTTATATATGTGAAAAGTTCTGAATCAGGAGAAATGGTACGTAGACTCTATGAATTCAGATGCTACTCTCTCTCTTTCCCCTCTCACAGGCTGGAAATTTGAATGTAGTGTGACACTACGCCAAAGACTTGTTATATGTGCACTGACTGGCACCTACAAACAATACCAAAGCATTCTCTTATCAAAAAAAAAAACCAAATCATTCTACACTTATATAGAAAGCTCTAAAATTGAGAAAAAAAATTGAGAAAATTGTTTAACCAATCAAAGACATAGTATATACATGGTTTTCAGATTTGATGAAAATTGAGAAAAAAATTGCTCTAAAACAAGTTGTACCATTGGAAGCTTTGATAATCAAATACCACAAAAAGAGAAATCCATGGAGTCTTGGGCATTCCGCAGAATATAAAGGTGTAATCCAACACGCCCTTAGTGTTTGTAACATCAAGGATAATGAGTTGTCACATAAAACCAAGAAAGTACACCATGGATGGTTCAATGCACTAACAAGTTTGCTTCACTTGTCTCTTTGTTCTTGTAACAACAGGAGATTGAAGAAGTAGATGAATCAGAAAGCAATAAGTCCGGTCCTAGCAATACTGTAATTATTCTCTCTTATATCTTTGTTGTGAAATTTGACATACGCACACACTGAGACCCAATATGCCCCATCTCTGATTGTGGGAGGAACTGTGATTGGATTGCCTACGGAATTTGCTAAAGCTGAACTAATGACGTACATTTCTTTCAATTTTATATACCTGTTATATATAAGTTTTGTCTCTCTCTCTCTCTCTCTCTCTCTCTCTCTCTCTCTCTCGTTAGAGGCTGGAAATTTGCATTTATTGTCACTTATGAGTTAATATTTGTAGATGCTTTTCTTTTATCTTAAACTCATCAAATATTGTTGCCATTTGCTGTCAGTTACATGTGCACTGACGTGACAGCCTATAAACGCTAAAGAATATTGTACTTCTTTTGAAAGCTCTAACCATTCAATCCATTGCACTTCTTTTCCTTGGGAAAGCCCAAAGTTCCACATGGTTCATCTTTATGGGGGTTATTGCATTAAACTTCAAAGAATTCAATTTCTTGCTACAACTTGCTTTGGCCAAAGTTTTTTTTTTTTTCCCGTAGTGATGAAATCCATGCAAGGAACTCAAGTATTTATAATAATAACCTTTCAAATTCACCCTTCCCCATTTTCCCAACCATTAATATGTGCCCAGTTTTGCTTGCTCAGAAATAATTGAGTTCCTTGTAATTCTTTTACATAGCAAAAAAAACTCAAGAGATAGATGGTTTTTTGATTCATCGGAAAAGGGAGAAGTTGCTCTAAAACAAGCTGGACCATAGGAGATATATGCAATCAAACAACACAAAAGGTGAAAATTATACAGTGTTGGGCATTTTCCATGGAATATAGGTTTTATCCAACACACCCTAATGTTGTTAGCATTAAGGGTAATGAACTACATGTTTCAGATGGCCAGATTTCGAGCTTTGTTCTGCCACAAAATTACTGTAATGCACCAATGCATTAATAGGAGAAAAGCTGAGTTTTGCACTAACAATTTTCATCACTTGGCTCCTTGATCTTGTAACAGCAGGAGGAAAAAGCACCAAATTTTGGCCGCACAGAAAGTGTAGTAAATGACTCAGAAGGCAATAAAGCCGGTCCTAGCGGACCTGTAAGTTTTTTCTCTCTCATTTCTTTGTTGCAAATTTTGGTTAAATGTTGATGAAAAATTTTCAATATTGTGACTTCCTTTCATGTATTTCATCTCAACATTGAACTGAACAATATTCTGAATTCTGTGTTGATTTAATTTGTTTAGTTTAACCCCTTTCTTGTGTTCTTATTAATTATAATTTGGCCATTATGTACAGAAAGTTGGAATATTAACTTTTTTGATTTATTTTTTATGAGTCTTTGATTATAGGGCGTTTTTGGTTTCGTAAATTAATTAGATTATATTTTGCTTTAGTAATCTTTTACAATAATGAGCGTAATTCCCGTTCATGCATCTTATCCATGAATGTAACTGTATGGCTTGAATCATGAATTGTTATTGACATTTTCAGGCAATGTTTTAAAATTCGAGAGGCGTATTCGAGGCGTTTTGCTCGAATGAGGCGAAGCGTACGCCTTGAGGCGTAAGCCTCAGTTTTTTAGGAAAAAAAAATAAAAAATTATAAGGGTTTGCTGTTTTGGCTTTATGCAAAAATTATTATTATTATTATTATTTGAATTTATAAGCTCGTGTAATATACTTCGTTAATTACACAGCCTATTTTTTTTTTAAGTTAAGAAAGGTGTATACTTGGGCATTTTTTTTTTTTTTGTGAATTTAATGTGAGCTAGCATTACCTTTATGTTATGAGGATGTTTCTATTGAACCAAAAGCTAATAATAATAATAATAAGATTATATTAATGTATTTTTTAAGAACACATGTTATTAATATACTTATAATAAAAAATTTTAAATACACATTTAATAAAATACAAATTTTTACACAATTTTTTTTAATATAATATATTTAATATGTGTGTTTAAAAAATATATTATAAGTACCATTTAAGAGAGAGAAATGAACTTATCTTGTGAGTTGTGACAGATTGACAGCAAGGAAAGGGGAAGGAAAAACAAACGGTAATAATAATAATAATAAATTAATAATAAAAGCCGCCTCCTCCTTTATTTCTTTCCCCTTCCTCCTTCCTTCTCTCTCTATATCCTTTCTAATATCTCTGTAAAACCCTTTCTTACTCTCTCTCTAGAAAATTTCTATCTCCGACGCTCACATTCATTCATTCATTCTTTGCTTCCTTTTAAAAATCACGAGATCCCCATCTCTTTTCCTTTCTTTCTCTTTCTCGCTAAAAAAATTTTTCTACATACACATGCATATATGTCTTGTTCAGAAAAACCCTCTTTACATGTTTCTCTATTTACTGTGTTACCCGCTGCTGGTCGTCTTGTAGATCTACTTCCATCTACACACATTACTGAAACCAAAAAAGGTAGACTCGTCCGCCTCACCCACAAAACTCGTAAGTTCCAGATTTTCCCCATGACTCGTACGACTTAAGGCACTACTCTTTCGCCTCGCGAGTCGACTCGTACGATTTGCTCATTTTTTAAAACATTGTTTTCAAGTAATTAATTCTATGCCGAAGACTTGTTACATGCACAATGACCTGACACTTACAAACACTACCAAAGCATTGTATGCTTGTTTAGCTCTAAGAGTGTGGTTGGTTGTACTTTAGTTTCATGAGAAATGTCTAGTATCCTTTATTTTCCATCTTTTGTTGTATTTGATTGCATTATTTTTTAAAGGAAACATTTTTCGTTGGTAGCAGTTGGTAATTATTTTGTTTTCAATGGCATCTATAATCCACTTTCCCTAAACTTTTGTTTTCATGTTGTGCTATGTAAAACAATTCCAAGGCATTCAATCTTTATTATGTTAATTGTTAGTAACCATCTCACCCAAAAGCTTAAGCTGTTAAGTAGTGGGCCAACAATGTATATCATACTCTTCAACACTCCCCCTCACGTGTGAGCCACTCGCACGTGGATAGACAAACGAAACCAAAGGCCAAACTGGCCAAACCAAAGGTTCACTATGTGCACAAACAACAACATGCATACTACACAAACGCAAAGGGGGAAACAAATGCAAGCGGGAGGATTCGAACCCGAGACCTTGTAGAACCTAAGCTCTGATACCATGTTAATAACCATCTCACCCAAAAGCTTAAGCTGTTAAGTAGTGGACCAACAATGTATATCATAGTCTTCAACATTAACCAATCAAACACATCTTATTTCATCTTCATTTCCCTCTCTGATCCTTTAAGGCACGCTTAGTTTTGGTCTACACCCACTTCCAATAATTGAGTCCTTGGAATTATTTTACCTAACACACAGTAGGGTGAGAAGATGGTTTTTGGATTCAATAAAAAAGAATTTCACTAAAATAAGTTATACCGTGGAAATCGATTCCTTGGAATATTTATGCAATCAAACACGACATAGGTGAAAGATATGGATTCTTAGGCGTTTTCTATGGAATAAGAGTGTAATCAAACACACTCTTGCTAGCATCATGGAATTTGAGCTTACAAGTTCTTAGATGGCCTGGAATGCAAGCACTCCTTACCCACATGATTGTAATGTGCGAATATGCTCAGAGCATTAATGGATAGACAAGTGATCCTTTGCATTATTGCCTTTTTGTACCTGGTGAGTATGGTGATACGTAAACTACCTGCTGGTTGATGACAAAGTTGTTTGTTGATTCTTTCAGATGATGTTTTATTCTCAGGTAATAACACTAAAGCAAAAATAAAATGGTATTTTGCACATATGTGTGAGGGAGGAAAATGAAACTAGTGCCAATTTTCCTCAGTAACGTACAGAGGGAGGAAATGGAAGGAAAATAGGGCGAACCTGAGATGTGTTGAAGTTCACAGAACTCCGTTTTTTCTTTTGCAGCAGTAGGAGAGAGAACCAGAGTTTGAGTCTCTCAGATCTCAAGTCAATAAGCTCGGAACCCAACTCGATTACACGAGGTCCCAAATTGATGACATCATATTTGGCCGTAGATCTCGATCCGGAACCCCAGACCGTAGCTGTAGATCTCGTTCCAGAACCCCAGTTGGCCGTAGATCTCAATCCAGAATCCTAGTCCGTGGCCATAGATTTTGTTGAGATGCTACACCGTTCGTAAGCGTGATTTATTTTCCTTCGTGGCTTTGAGCGGTCAAATTCAATTATGAGCATCATTTTATGATACTGACAGCTTCTAAAGTTTCCATTTTTATAATACGCGTGCTTGTATAGTTGCAACGCAATTCGGATTGTCCGAATGAGTATTTGACTTCCAATTGCCCCTTAGTCGCATTTCTATCACAAAACTTGCTTTGGGTAACCATTTTTTATTTCGGGTATCTTTATGCACATTCAACACTTCTTACATGTCATGTTAGTGATATTACATATGCGTTTATGGTTGAAACGCATTTCGGATATCCGTAATTGAATTCGATAGGTTGACAGTGAAAAATCAAGCTTCGGCAAAATGAGTTTTTGGCCAACTTTGAAAGACCATAACTTTGTCATCCGATGTCTAAATGACTTCCCTCTTATGCCACTAGTTAGATTTTGATCCATTTTACAACTTTTGTGTTTTGACCGAGACTCAATTCATGCTTTTGGTGGAACAAAATTGTGTGCGAAGTAAGCCAATTGGCCAAATTTGATTGTATCAGAACACAACAGTTGAATATATTTTAACAGCTCGCTATTTTTAATGAATTTCTAGCACTAATATATTGGGAATTTGGAAAAACCACCAAATACAAAAGTTGTAGAGCTCTTAGTTAGCTTTAATTAGAAAAAAAAGGTGCATCAATCGGAATTTCGAGTGAAAAGTTACGCCTAAAATAAGAACAGTGCATCAGAAAATTTTATCAATCGGGTTTGACCATTTTTGACCCTTTGACTTAATTTTTATTTCATATATACCTTAAAATCCCCAAATATGGAGCATTATCAATACATCACCAATTTAGAACCCTAGAATGAGGATGTGTGGAGATTTTGGGGAGATTTAAGAGGGTTTTTACCTTAGGTTCAAGATTGAGCAAGAATCACCATTGTTCTTCATCTCCATCATCTTCTTCATCTTATTCACCTTGAGGAGCTTAAGGATTCTTGGAGTAATGTAAATTCCAACCATTTAGATCATCATCAATCTTCTCAAACTTGTGTTAAAGCTTCAAATTGAGGTGGGAACACTATAATTGAACTTATTTTTCAAAGTATTGCTTGTTGCATGTTCTTATTACTAGTAAACTGGAGATTTTGGTATGGATATTGATTGGCTTGCATGCACGGGTGTGAGGTTACAATTTATGATTTCTTTTGATGTATAAACACTTAATACAACCTCAATTTCATAATAAAGCCAAAATCCCCACTTGCATGTTATAGTTTTACATACTTGGACCTAAAACCCACCATAGCATAAATAGTTTCGTAACACTAATTGTACACTATTATAGACGGATTTGATGTGGGTTTTAAGATGGGAATGGTTTCCAAAAACATGTATATGAATATCATATGGATATTATGCATGATTGATATAAAACGGCCTAAATCCACACTTTTGTAAATTACAGATATATGCCTATATGCTTGTAAAAAGTAACAATTGTGGGTTTATCTTGTAAATTGGGTACTAGGACTTATAAAACGATATTTCTTGTGATTTGATTTAGATATCATATGGTGATGACATATTTGACACAAAACGCTAATGGTTAGCTTACTACTTTTTTTTGTAAAGTATGGAGCTTTACTACTATTTCACAATTTGATGGGATTTCTAAACCTATGGAAGGTTGTTACATTTTTCCTATGGATGAGATTATTACAAGTTTTTATATCTCATTATGATTTTGAGATTTATCCAGGACTTTCCATTTATCAGGCACTATTGTTATACCAGTTGGATATGATACTTTAGTTTCTTAAATGTGATTATTGTTATACATTAGCCTGTCTCAGGCTTGTCATTAGGTGTCCTATGGGAGGACTTGGCTAGGGGCCAGACTATGCACAGTAGAGAATTATACCTAGTTGACCTATTACGTCTTATGGGAGGATTTGACTATGGCAATCATATTATTATTGTTCTTGTAGAAGGAACGTAACTAAGAGAAGTTCGAACTACCGGTTACATTGTTGTTCCGTTGGAAGAAACGTAACCAGGATAAGCTACTAGTTACAGATGTCCTGTGGATGGACAAAGCAGTAAGTATCATACGGTGATATATAACTAGTGCCTACTTTTGACATGAATATACCTTGGTGGTATTTCCTTCCATACACAATTTTGATTATTCAAATTCATTTATCCATTGGGTTAGGATAGCACTTGATGTGCATTGTACTTACTATATTTTCATGGCAATTGAGATAAGTACTACTTATATGTATATGGTATACATATGGCTTATTTATTATTTTGTTATGGCACGTTGCATGTGTATTACTATGTATACTTTTATATTAAAACCCTATAGTCCCCACTTAGCTCGTGTTTGGCTCACTCCTATTTTTCAAACCAATTTTACAAGTTATACTCATTGGATGGCGCATGTATTATATCTAGTTGCCTCTGATGACTTAGATACTTAGTAGTTGTCCACGGTTTGACAACTTAGTTTGCATGGACTTAGTAATTTGTCTTATATATTTAATTTGAGTTGTATTGTATCAAGTTAAAGAATTTCTTTGAATTTTATAATCAAGTTGTATTCGGAGTTTTAAATAAGTTGTACAAATTAATTGACTACTTTACTAAAACGTGGTTGGACTACGGATGAATTTTCTTTAATTATTGTGTTTGTTTGAGAAATGATTTGATGAGTATCGTTTAAATATATTTTGGTTATTCGTAAAACATAGGGACCGTGTCAAATTTTTGTAAAAATGTAAGATACACTTTCTTTTGTTTATATATATATATATATATATATTTTTCTACTCATAACATTTTAAAAATGAGTAATACATGAAAATATTTTTTTAAAATTATAAATTTTACACCACAACTACCGTTGTGAGCGACGGCATCTGTGATTAACCGGGTCTCGGGGATTGAAATCCCATAATGAGATTTGGGGTGTCAAAACCAGTGATCTAAAGAAATGGGGATTGAGATAGGGAAATTTAGAGGAAAAAGAGAGTAAAAAAAACAGTTTAGCTATGTAAATTGGCCATTGACAAGGATGAAGTGTGGATTTGGGAAGAATTCGAGTAGTGGTTTAAGCCGGAGGGAGTAGCTTTGAGGGCTCATGGCAAGAGATTTAAGAAAGAGGAGGGTTTAAGTGAAGATATAATGAATGTAATGAAAGAAGAAGGGAATTTTTATTTTTATTTTTATTTTCAAATAGAAAAAAGATGGGAAATCGAATACATAGAAATTGAAGGCATCCGGTAAAAGGGATGGTCTCTACAAATATATTGAATGTAAAATTAAAATTTTAAGGATCGCATGTGTAAGTACTTGAAAAGATGAGAATGGTTTGTATAAATAATTTCAGTTTTTTGTTAGTTGATTTAACGGACTCTAACCGATGTACCCGATATGATTGACAACATTTCAGTTTCACCTACTCCGACTTGGGAGATATTCCATATTTGAGTTTCACTAATGAAAGTTTGGAGAGCCACGTTCATGTATTACAAAAGTTTCTTTTGTATTTGATTGGTATCATATCTTGTATAAGAAGTGCGTATAAAATTATAGCAGGTTTAGAACAACTCAATGGTGTAAACCCTAAAATACTTTATACAGTGTACAATTTTGATTTGCAGCAAAATTGGTCAATTGTTATAAAGGACATTCTTAATTATGAGCAATGAACAATGAGTAACAAATATATAAGATCAAAGAACCGTGGCATGCATGTTGGGTGTATTTTTTTTTCTTTTTTTTTTGTGTTGGTTGGTTGGGGGGGGGGGGGGGGAGATTATGGATTGGGGTGAGCTTGCTAGGTATTTTAAAATTTGAGTACATAATAATAGTGTTATTTGTTATGTATAAAAATGTTACATTTTATTAAGTAAAATTTAAGTGGATACTATTTACACACTATAAATTATTTTGTTTCACTCCCATCTACAAAATATACTACTTTTTTTGTATTTGCACACAACACTTTATACATAAAACACATAAATAAATAAATAAAAACCTCAAGTGCAAACCAACAGCAACCCCTCCAACCACCAACCACCACAACCACTGGCACCATCGCCATTGCTAGTATTCTAGCAAACCCCCATACTCCTGCCACCCATTATGGCTCTCAATTAATCAAACCTAATGTCCCATCTTCTCTCCCTAGAAACACTTCGCAGATGTGTTATACACACACACGCATATATACATAGATTAAGGGAAAAAAATACAGTGTTGGTGTATCTTGTCGACTGCCCCCAACTAAAATGGATATATAAAAATGGTGATAAAGACTTACTCAGTCCATTTCAAGCGAATAGTGCTTTTGGGTTATTTCAACAAATTATAAGTCTAAATATATATTTATTGATAAATAACACATAAGATAATTTTTAGGTTATGCGCAATGTCAAGTTTGCAGTCCTTATTTTTTAAAATATTATTATGTATTGGGGTATATTTGACATTGCTTTATAATTACACTAGTGAAATATAAAAATAAAGTTGTCTAAAAATAAAAACAGATCATGCAAAACAAATTTGATCAAAAATTTTTAGATTACAAAGTTAAGTTTGCACAAAACACAATTTTGTACAGAGTTAAGTTCACACAAAACACAATTGATAAATAAGGAGTTACGCTAATAGATTAAAAAATAAGCTCTTATTTTTTTAAAAAAATATTATTTCCTGTAATTTTTTTTTCAAAAAATATTCTTAATTATAGAGGGAATTTTTACCCGATTCCGGTTAAAATAAACACAACTACTGGGTTTGACCCACCGGTGTAGTTCAGCTCCACAGTTAGACTTGTGTCCCAAAAGTTAAGGGGGAATATATAGCATACAAGAATACAAAGTCATGATAAGAGCAATAATAAACAATATTAATTAATCGAGTAAAATTAATAATTAACACCGTCTCAAAGGGCATTAGATATGCCAACACAATTTTATCATTTGAATAATGGCTTTAAGCCACATTGTATAATCGGCAAAAAGCCTTTATTTCAATGCCAATAAGGCATATAATTTAATTGGCACAAAATCGCTTATCAAATCACTAGTAATATATATCGTATGTACACAAAATTAATGTATTTTTCATAACAAGTGAATATACAATAATTTATATCGTCTCTTAATTTAAATATCACTCAACAAAATTCCCTTCCCACAAATTCACTACATGTATCGCCAGAAAACATACACAATAAATTATTTTACATAAATCTCAAAACCATCGTCACGGTAAAAGCATACACATTAAATTTATTATACTTAATTCCAATTAAATAGTATTTCAAAAAAGAAATTGTTTTTATACTATGTGAATGAGTATCACATGCAACAATACCATGTTTGTTTCGAGTTTTTGTTCGTTTCTAAAATTTAAAATAACATTTTCATATAGAAAGTTTGAACTTCATCAATTTATAATTTAACCTCTTAACATGAATTATAAGAAAATTCTGGTGTGAATTATATATACTATTTTAGATTTCATAAATAAAGCCAAACGAGCACCTAAGATGAATGTTTTGCAACAATTGGACTAGTGTCACTACAGTATTGTTGTTCTAACTTTAACAAAATTTTATTTTGCTATAGCTTTTGTCCTTTATTCCTTTATCTTCAAACCATATATGTATACAAACTGCATCATTCAATCTATTATCCAAGGCAATTTATTATAAGGTATAGTTATTAGCACATCAAATAATATACTTTGGCACTCAAAATGAGTCACAAGTATCCGCAAACATTACAAAAGGTCAATGGAAAGTGTCCCTAAATATTAAAACTAGGATTTAGCCCCTAGTTTTAAAACATATTAGTGGTTAGGACCACCTAGTTTTTTAAATTAGGGGTACATCCTTAGATTGACCATTTGACTTAGGGTTTCCTTTAATACGATTTGTCAAATATGGAGGGCATAGTGAAAATAACCATTTTGCCCTTTAGTTGGGTTTTAGAAAGTTTTAGGACTTGCTTAATTTTAGGACTCATAAGTTGAGATTGTATATTTTAATTTGAAAAAAGAAAACATGATTATGGATTTCGTGAGTTTAATAATTTAATTAAATTAAGCAAGAATTAAAATTCAAATGTTACTTTCTATAATAACATAATTAAACTGTGATTTTGAATTTCAAATTGAAAAAGGAAAACATAATTGTTGATTTAGTGAGTATAATAATTTAATTTAATTAAGTACGAATTAAATTAAACAAAATGACCAACTAAGGTTCTTCCTCCTGATCCACCGCAATGCCATAGTTCCACATCATCGTCATCTTCAACTTCATCGACGTCAACTTATTCGTTATCATCACTCCCATCTCCATTCTCATATGTATTCTCAGACTCATATTTAGCATTATCCTCTATGTCAACATCTACGTTTCTCGTTTGGGATGTGATCTACGTCATTCTCGACGCCAAAAGGTGCAGTGATTATGTTTGTTCATTCATCTTTTGGCGCTTGCTCGGTTCTAGAATAGTGGGCGGAGAGTATGATCTCTTAATAGACCGTTATTGTTAGACATACCTTTGTACCCGTTGTTATCAATAATTGATTATGGATGTAACTGTTTGAATTTAGTGGGTTGGAGCGTTCTTGGCAAAAATGCAAGTTTATAGCACATAATCCATTTAAAGTTGCAGCTGGTTTCCAAGGGTCGTGATTATTAATCTTCCAACGCAAAGAAACACAAGTAATGAGACGCAATAACTGTTTGGTGATATCAAAATAGTTATTCTATTCTGAAAGACAATCGGCATGCTTCAAGGTAATAATACACACCTGTTCAATGTCCCATTTAAATGTTTCATATTTTTATTTTAAAGTTTAAAAAAGCTAGTTTTTATGTTGGCGAAATACACATGCCGCAATCCAAACAGATACACAGTGTATGCGTGTTGTGTTTTGTTTACTAAATATCTTTCATTTGTAAAAAATAATGTAACATTTTATGCCAAATAATAGTTTTTTTTTAAATGGTTATTATATGTTTTATATTGTTTGTATATATTTGTTTTTTTTTTTTAATATAACTGTAATATGAAACTATATATAGATGCATGATTTTTTTCAACAACAGATACGTAATATGTACATGTTTGAAGTTCATATAATAATACACATGAAATTATTATATTTTAATGTGATCTATCTGTTATAAGTTAAAAAATCATGTTTGATATTGCATAACTAAACTTAAATGTTTACCTGTTTTTTCCTATCTAATTAAATACAAGTTTTAATTTATTTATTTTTTTCTATATTAATTCATCCGAAATCTGAATTTGAATTAAGGAAAGATAAGAAAAATCAAACTGCAATCTTTCCCTCTCGTAATTTTAGCAATTAGGTAATTTGATTGAAAGGGGTATTTTGGCCATGTTATATTAGCATTTATGGAAATGTTTATTATATTTAAGTTAACAGGGATTAACTACTAATTTCAGTAACCTAGTAGTCCTTAGTACTAATTAACATGATAAATAGGGGCTTACAACTAATTGCCTCGAGTCTAGTTTTGCGATAACATGGGCACCATTAAATTTGAAAATGACGTTGTGAAATTAAAAAAATATATATACATAGCAGAAGGTTATAAAATGGAAAAATCTTGGTTAAGTAAGCAATAAACAATCAATATAGAGAAAAAAACACTCACAATTTTATTCAATAGTAGTCTACCTTAATGATTACAAAGAAACTCCCTTATAGGTTAAGAGATTTGCAAGTAAGAAATAAATTCAAAATAACTCCCAACAAAAAACTTCACAAGGAACTTGGGATAATAATGCCGAATATGACCAATGCCAAATCGATCTAATGTACCTTCATAACTCAGCTTATTAGCAAATTCAAACATGCCATCAATAGTAATTTCACAGATTTGGAGCCTAAATGAAAGATTTTGGCCGAAAAATAGTGTCCATTGAGGATGACATGAATTCTCTCGGCTGTTTTGTGTCAAACTAGTGTGGTCCATGTGATTCAGTCTTTCAACGGTTCAGTGTAGCCAACAAATAGCCTTCTGCTACCTGTTCCCAAAAAAAATTGAAAAATTGATGACGTGAAAAAAATTTACAAAAACTAGTTCATAAGATTTCTAAATAAGAAAAGTACCTGGAAGTGGCGGAGCCAGAAATTTTGTTCGGGGGGGGGGGGGGGGGGGGGGGGGCAAAAAAATAATTTGTTCAAGACTTTTCTAAGCTAATATTGAATCAACCACAATAACCAAAAATTAAATACATTAATCTTAATATTAACTTATCAAATAATAATCTAATCAGAAAATCAACCTCAATAACAAAATTTATTATCAATATTTAACAATCTAATAAACAAATCAACATTAATAAATAATAACCAACAAACAAATATATTAATAAACACCTAAAAGCAAATAACAATCTAAGAAGCAAATCAACATTAATAAATAATAACCAACAAACAAATATATTAATAAACACCTAAAAGCAAATAACAATCTAAGAAGCAAATCAACATTAATAGATAATAACCAACAAACAAATATGTTAACAATTTAAGAAGCAAATCAAAATTAAAACACTTAAACCTTAATATTATCACCCACTAATTACAATCACTGCCCCCGAACTTATAATGTTCATCGCATAAAAGCCCCTCTGCCCTCGTCCACCTATTTTCCTTTTATTATGTCACCAACCCCCAACTTTCTATGCTATCTCAAACAAACTGTAGGGAATTAGGGCAGTAATCATGCATCGCATACACTAATTTACGCACTAATCTTAAACCCTAGGATCTATGCTGTTCAATAAAATCGACAGAAGACATACCTTATATGTGATTCAATGTTACTAAAACGAACAGGATGGATCGAATCCTTTCTATTATCGTCGTCCTTAGCGTAGAAATTACGACGCCTCTACGGTATGCACACACGAACGGGATGAGATCCTTGCTTGGTGTACTAGCGCCTTCTAGGGTTCTCACAATTATTTCGACTTTCTAGCCTCTCAATAATTTCCCATGACGGCCAGGATGAACAAAGGTTCCCTTTTATAAGGGAACCCTAGTGAGAACCCTAAGCAACAAACGAACTGGGCCCAAGTCCAACTTGGCCCGTTTTAATTCATTTTGATCCAACTCGTTTTGGTGTGCGACCCTGTAGGTTTTACACTCTTTGGCAGTATAATTAAAAGCCCGTTTTATTATACGAATAGTAAGCGGTTTCTAGTAAAACATTACTACTATCCAAAGGGTATAAAGGTCAAAACGACACAACCTTAAATTGATATTCCACATATTAACTCCTTTTGTCAATCGATATCTAGATTGAACACAAGACTAGGCAAGTGTCATTCTTGTATAGTTCAATCTTTATTTCTTGATCTCTAAGTATAATTAATCTAAAACAAATGACATCTCATTTGTGCATGGCCATGCAAATATTAATTACACTTATCAAGGGGCCCAACGATATCTCTCTCAATATATGAGAGTGACAAATCCCATCTCGATCAATCACATACCTCTACATAGTTCATAGTATGCTCGGTTATCATCTTTATAATTACTCGGTCAAGAGCAACGTTTGATAATGCCTGACATGCTAATCCCTATGTTGGTAACCATGGCGATCTCAGGTCTGAGGATAATACGATATCACAAATGGGAACATCACTAATGACATTATGTAACACTCCTCGCAGTGTCCCCAAAGCGGGTCGGTCCAATATTTTGTTCTCCAACAAGTATTAGTGTGTTCAGCTTGATATCTCCATATTCATGACTTGTGGAACATAGTCATCAGCTGACCCATACTCTAATCATTATATCAATGTGATCCTAGATTATTGACACATGATCAGGGACATCTAAATAATATTATTATAACATTACTAGCATCTCACAATCAAGTCACGTACTTGATGAACTAGTATTAATATATATTATTTACAAGAGAATATAAAGTATAATAAATAAACTTTATTAATAACAATAAGCATAAGATATCCAAGTACAAATCATAATCTATGAATAGTCCTAGAACATATCTCTATCACAAACCCCCATACTCAGCAAAATTTTCAAAAAAGTCCAAGTGGGGCCATGGCCCCACCTCGCCTCTACATGGCTCCGCCCTTGGTTTCTGGTTCCTGGTTCCTACCTCTCCAATCTATGTACACTACAATGTTACTATTCATCATAGAATATAAATTATTAGATAACTTAAATAAATAGATTATTACAATATGGTATCAAAGTATGAATGTAGTCGGGAACAATTGTAATCATACTCATAACAACGCCATGAATAAAATATTTATGTATAAATTTTTGTTATATATAGTATTCTTTCCTATATCGTTATATCACCCCCACTCTCAAAAAAAATTCTGGCTACGTACATCCCTACAAATAATATACTTTAGCATCAAAATGAGTCGCAAGTATCCACAAACATCACAAAAAGTCATGGGAAAGTGTCCCTCAATATTATTTCTCATAAAAAAAACCCTTGAATGTTTTTTTTGTCCTGATATTTGTCCACAACTTTTACATATAATCAAGAGATTTTAGAATTGTATTTGAAATCAATAAATTAACCAAATAATGTAACTGCAAATATTTGAAATTGTAATTTTGAAAATCGCAATTCAATGTGCCCAAACATACCCGTAGTATTGAATCTAATATTAACTTGGGTGTAGTTCTTTGCTAAATTGCGAGAGAGAACTCTTTTATTCTATGATCGAGTCTAGTTTTGCAACAACACGGGTTCCATTAAACTTGAAAATGATGTGAAATAAAAAAAAAATTGATGTTGAAGAAAATTATGAAATGTACAAATTTTAGTTAAGCAAGCAATAAACACTAAATACGGTAAAAAACGCTCACAATTTTATTCAATAGTAGTGTACCTTAATGATTACAAAGAAACACTTGCAGGGAAAGAGAATTGCAAGAAATGAAATAAATTCAATATAATTCAAAAAAAAAAAAAAAAAAAAAAATTCATAAAGATCATGTAATCCTACAATATTGATGCCGAGAATCAGATCGAATTTGACCTAAGTCAAATCCGACATTCATAACTAAACTTATTAGCAAATTCAAACATGCCGTGAATAGTAAATTCACGTATTAAGATGCCTAAATGAGGGAATTTGACCAAAAAATAGCGTCCATCGATGGTGAAATGAATTCTCTAAGCCATTTCAAGTAAAAAAAGTGTGATATGCAATTATGGCATAGTCACTTTTTTGGCCTTGGTATACTTGCAACGGTCCAGTATGGAGTCTTCTACTACCTGTTTTAAATAAATAAATATATATATATATATATAATAATTTGATGAAGTGAAAAATATTTTTTAAAAAAACCAGCTCATAAGATAATTAAGAAAGTAATACCTAGTTCCTGCCTCTCCAATTCATCAAGTAAGCTCCCCATCAATTGTGACAGAAGGCACATGCCGAATTATGTAAGAATCTTCTCGTCGAATCTTATCTCCTAGTGCCTTGGGCATACCATAAATCCCCAAATTTTAAAGGTTAATGAGAAATTTCAGTCCTTCAGGAAGCCTCTTCATTTCCTTGCAATAATAAAGAATTAAAGAAGAAAGATCCGGTAAAGCTCGTTCATCCACTCGCCAATTCTCTAATTTAGTCAACGCATACAAAATTAGACTTCTAAGTTGAGGGAAACCCCCAGCAGAACAAACCATTTCGTTTCCAACATATGCTTCATGCCCTAATTCAAGAGATTTCAAGTTTGGAAGCTTCTCTAGTGTTGTCATTGGGTCTTCCGTAAGTCCAGAGAACCATAAGGATATTCTGGTGAGGCTCGCGGAGAAATGGTCTTGGTGATATTCTGGTAACTTACTTATTTTCCCCTTTAACTCCAGACTCTCAAGACTACGGATCGTAAATACTTTTCTTGAGACAAGAAAGGGCTCTTCTTCCTCAAAATCAAGTTTAATATAAAGGTATGTACATCGTAATTGGTTTGGAGTACCATTTAGATAGTTGATGATTGTTTCCATGTCCTCCATACACCCCACAATAACTATTGCCTTCAAATTTCGCAATTCGGGCAATGTAAAGAGATCTTTAGGGACACACGTTCTTGTATCAAAATTCTCCAATATCTCTAGACGGCTCAAGCCTTTCAATGTTAAATTTTCATTTGTGTCATCAGGAAGATATAGATGTCTTAGGCTTTCCAACTTCCACAATACATTCGGTATAGAAATATTATAACATCCACGTATATCAAGGATTTGCAAGAATTGCAAGTTGCCTATTGATGATGGCAACTTGCACTCCCAGCAGTCTCTAAAACTCAAGTACTTCAAGTGGATTAGTTTCCCAATTCCCTCTGGTATACTCTTTTGACAAAATTTAAACCCCTCAAAATCTAAAACTCTAAGCAATTTGAATTCCTTGAGATTGGGTAAATCTATTCGCAATCCGAAATAAATTGCAAGTTTACGTGTTTTAGTGATACCCGTTGATGAAGAAGATGAATCATGTACATTTTGATGTGATTAAGAATCTCCCCCCTTTCTCTTTGAGAGACATAGTTCTCGCATAAGGTCATGAAGACGACAAGTTTCTTCTGGTTCCCATGTTACTAGCCGACATTCGTCATTTGATGATTCAACTTGGACCATGCTCCTTTGTGCTAGTTCACCCAAATAGCGTTTTGCTACATCCATCATTGTTTCTTCATTCTCTCTGTCTTCTGGAACTACCAATCCTTCTGCAATCCATAAAAGAAATAGTTTTTCGGTGCTCATGTTATAATCTTCTTGGAAATCCCCCAGATAAAGAAAGCAAGACTTCAATTGATATGGCAAGTCGTTGTAACTTAAAGCAAGCACTTTTTGAATTGTTTCTTGGTCTTGTAGATCGATGCCTTGCCCCCTTTTCAGATACCGATCAAGACTCTGATGCACTCTCTCCCATTCATTTAAGGTGTGTCTATTGGCCAATAGTCCCCCAACTACAACAATAGCAAGTGGTACATCCCCGCATCGTTCTAGCATTTCCTTCCCTCTCTTCTCCATCTGAGTTTCAACTCTAGGCTCTGGATAGCAAGAAATGAATGACAACTAATGAATAAAATTGTTGCACATTGTTTGTTTGTTAGGCAGCTAATAAGATTACGAGGTGATTGTAACCAATTACTCACGAAAAATGTTTTAGGGAATGTTTGTTTTTTAAACCTCTGGATGCTGAAAACTGAATAATTTTGAATTCTCATTTGGGTCTGAAGGTTGAATAGATCAAATTTTAAGATTTAAACCTTATTATTAAGGTATGCATCAACAACTAATGAATATAAAGAACAGGGGCATTAGGTGGATTTAACACATGACTTGCATAAATTTTAATTTAGTTAAGTATTAAGAGGTGGGAAAATAAACACCACTTTTACCCTTTAATGCTGAATAGACTTCCACTGAGTATTAAGAGGTATAAACAAAAACTACCTTCAACATCTCTTTTAACAAGATTATAAAAGTGTTACAGTAGGCGGTGCCCAAGCAGCCTAGGTGCTAGACTACACTTGGGCGTTTGATTAATCGTTCGATGAATTAGGCAGATTTAGGTGTGGCCTATTGGTCACCACAGATAAAATAGTTTCTTTCCTTTTTCCATTTTTTCTCTCTATACTTAAACAGCAGCCAATATTCTTTTCGTCAAAAAAAGATAAAATATTACCATTTAAGACAACGGAAGGGAATAGACATTATTTGCTCAACTTTATCTTGAACTTTCTTCCTTATCCCTTTCTATTGTAGCTTCTTTCTTTCTTATATTTTTCACAGGCTTTTTTATTGTTGCTCGAAATATTGATAGTTTCGTACGAATGGGAACATTTGCTCCAATCTTTTTTTTAGTGAACCTAATGGCAATCTTTCATCTGATTTTTGCATTACACTAGTATTATACATATATATATATATATATCTAAAAAAAATAAGCGCCTAGTGCCTATGGTCAAATGATCAATGGCCTCCCTAGGTGTGCCTATTGCCTTTTAGAAACATTGGGTTATGAACTTACCTGTATCTCTTCTTCCTGGGAATGCTTTCTTCACTAGTAACTGCCAACTCTCTTCTCTGTTTAGGAACCCCAGTGGATGCACAAAAGCATTTGGATCAATGTGGCGAGCCACTTCCTTCATACGCGTGGTGAGCAATATTCTGCTAGCAGTGTCTCCATCTGGGAAGGCTGGTCGTAAGGCGTTCCAAACATCATTGTCCCAAATGTCATCAAGAACCACCAAACATTTTTTATGTTGTTGGATCCCATGAAGTTGCTTTACTAATTCTGCATCCATCATTTGTTTAATCTCCGATGTTTGCTCTGGGATAAGTTTGATTAGGATTCCTTTTAAAACATCCATCTTTTCCCACATCTGCGAAATACAAACCCAAGCGAAACTATCAAAATGGCGTCTAACATCGGGGTGATGATAAACTTTCTTAGCAAGAGTGGTCTTTCCCAAACCACCCATGCCAAAAATGGAAACAACTCGATGGTCTTGATTGACCAATTTCTCTACCAATATCTTGATGTCTTTATCAAATCCCACAACATCCTCTTCGATAACATGGGAATAAGACCTCCTTACCTGATTTAGTCTTTCGTGACTAGAGCTCGGACCTTCTCCTCCTTCCGTTACGGCTCTTATGCCATAGTCTCGCAAACTTGCAGTGAGATTGCTGATTTTGATTTTGATACTGTCTATCTTTGAGCCAACCGTGTAGACGGCAATTCCTTCATTGAAGATGCAAGCAAATCTCAAGAGGACATTTATTATACCTCTTCTTCTCCTCCTGGACGAGACTTTGAATGTGAAAAGTTCAAGCACGTCCTCAGCATCGTAAGCGACTTTCCTTATCTCTATCACCAAGTCTTGGAGAGTCACGCTCTCCTCTTGTCGTCCATCGACATCTTTTAAGAAACAGCGCATCCGCCTCATTTCCGCTTCAAGTTTTTCAAGTTGGTTGCGCACTCCGTACATGAATCTTGCTTCATTAATCAGCAGCTCTCCAACTTTTTCGACAACGAACTTAACAACCAGCTCGGCCATTTTTCTTTGTGAGATCTGAAATTATGAACTCTCAATTGTATTTGATTTGATGCAAATATATGAGGATGAGGAGCTCTATCTATATCATTTCTTAAGTAGTAATATGATATGTTCCTTTACTTGAGAATTGACATCCATCTCCTTTACATTTATTTACTTTTTAACTATTTCCCTGTTGTGTACGCGTTTTTCTCTCTATGAAAGTTTACACATATCTAACACTTTTTTCCCTCACATTTCAATAGATGAACAACTTTCCCATCACTTTTTCTCCGGAATCTAGATTAAAAGTCTATATTTTTTTATTTACGATATAATCGATATACAAAATCTTATGATAGTTAATTGTTTAGTTCAAACATTGATTTCATTAAAATTAATGTATCCTTAAAAAGTTCAATATTGAAATATTGCTTTACGAACTATATCTCGGATGTTGAATATGATACTCACTAGATGTTGCTACTAATTTGTAGTAATAATAATGTAGTATATACTTTGGACATTCCCTAAGTTTACAATTTATTAATACACCAAGTATAATTATTCGGTAAATGAAGAGGGTAAGAATATAATTTTTACCATCCTTGATCACTTGCCATTATATTAAAAAATTTAAATGCGATTTAGTTAAGTTTGCCTCCCTTAAATTTTTAAAAGCTAACTATTATTATTAATTGTGTCCCTAACATTGAACAAAAATAATATTAGCATAAAATTTGTTTCATTAATTTAAAAAAAAGTGACTTTAGTAATTTAATTTTAAATTGACCCTTTTAAAAAAAAATTATAATTCCTTCCCTGCATTTGGTACATTTATATTTAGTCAAAAAAAATAGATTTTTTATTCCAAAAAATGACGTAACATATCTAAATTAAAAAGTGAAAGAAACGCGGTTCAAATTTTGAGAAACAAAATTAAATTAAATTAAATTTTAAAGACCGAAATGAGAAAAAAAAATAAAAAAAAAAAGAAGCAAACTTCATGCAGGGAAAATATCAATTACCCATTTGTCACATAGCAGTTTAAGATGACGGTGCCTACTTGGTTGGTTCTACTTTATTTAGATGCATTATTTAAGTTTCTGTTTGAAAGCATATCACTTTTTATTTTTATTTATTTATTTACTTCTTTTTTTTCCTTCTTTTTTTGAGTATTTGTGGATATTTGAGCCCATCCAACTAATTCCATAAGACTGACGTTTATCCACCATGAGAAATTGCATTGGTCCAAAAAATCTTGACACAACAAAAAATCAAACTTGAGATTGTGTGCTAAATATATTAATAAGGAAACAATTGTCCCCCACTCCTTAAAATTTTTAAAAAATACTATTTTACCAATTAAAGTTACTTCTAAAAATTACAAATATATGCATATTAGTTAAGTTTGTCTTCTTTAAATTTTTAAAAGCTAACTACTAGTATTAATCACCCCCTTAATATTGAAATAAAATGATATTAGAACAAAATTTTATTCGTTAATTCTGCAGAAAATTTAGTAATTTAGTATTAAGCTTGATACTCTACTAAATTTTCAAAAATTGCTAACTACTTTTAAAAGTTACTAATATAGTTAAGTTTTCCTTCCCTAAATTCTTAAAAGCTAACTACTAGTATTAATCGTCCCGCTAATAATGAGTAAAAAAAAATATAAGTAATAAATTTTCTTCTTTATTGCTATGTCCCTGCATGGGTGACCCATGGATATTAAGTTCAAATAATGGATTTTTCATTTGAAAAAGTGACGGGGCATTTAAGTTAAAAAGAAAGTAAGACTCAACTTAGATTTTAAAGACTGAAATGAGAAAGCTAGGAAACTTTAAACAGGTAAAATGTCAATTGCCCTTCCATAGCACAGAGGATAGGATGAAAGTGCTTCCTTGGTGCATTCGACTTTAATTATTTAGATGCATTATTGTCTTGATGATTAATGACGCGGGTCTTTCACGTCCGTTTCAACTTTATGTTAATTTCACGCGGGGTGCATTATTAGGCATGTCTTCATTTCTCTTTCGAGTATCATCTTAAATCATAAAATAATTTTCTTTATTCACAAATAATGATATTAGTATTTTATAAAAAAATATTTTTAATGGCAAAAAAATATTTAATAATTAAAAGATGTATAAATTCATAATATTAACATACACTTACTTAAAAACACAACACATGAAAACTAGAAGCCTGAAAATTCTACAGCTCAACATGGCTTTCTATGTTTTTTTAGTGTTTTGTTTGGCTGCTTTTGCGATTTTGATGTTAAAAATAAAATGCACCAAGTAAAGCTTATCATATAGCAATTTGAAGTAACCAATGAATGGAGACCAGTTTATTGAAAGGTGATTGTGAAAGGTACCTTTTGATTGAACATTATTCTACTTTCAAGCTCCCAATGAATGGAGACCGTGTATTATATATCATATATAATAATACTATATTCATTTTCTTTATTTATTGAATAATCAAACTGGATGTATTAATATATACATAGTTTGGACATTTCCAAAATTTAAAATTTATTAATACATCTAGTATAATTATTTGATAAATAAAGCAGGTAAGAATATCATTTTTACCATCCCTAATCATTCACCATTATACTCAAAAATTTAAATACGATTTTGTTCATTTTGCCTCCCTTAAATTTTTAAAAGCTAACTACTAGTATGTATTGTGCCCCTAGTATTGAGTAAAAATAATATTAGCACAAAATTTGTTTCTTTAATTTTGCAAAAAGTGACTTTTGTAATTTAGTATTAAACTTTCCCTTTTTAAAAAAAAAAATGTATAGCTTTGCCCCTAAATGTGGCACATGGATATTTAATAAAAAAAAATGGATTTTTTGTTCAAAAAAATAATGTGACATCTCAATTGAAAAGAAAAAAAAAATAGAAGCAACTCAAACTTTAAATACCAAAATAAAATAAATGAAATTTTAAAGACCGAAATGATAATAAAAGCAAAGTTTATGTAGATAAAAAGTGAATTACCCATTTGTCGCATGAAGTTGATTACTTTTTTTATTTTTTAGGTCTATGTTACAAGGGTATTTCCACACTATAATCCATGGAATGTGATTAATCATCTGCTTATTATGACATGCTACGGCATATCACAACTGCGAAAATTCCACCAACGAACGCTCAATCCCTATGACATAATAGGTGATAGCTGCCCCCCTAGTGATTACCTGGTTTTTTTTTTGGGCAGTACCATGGTGATTACTTGGTTCGTTGAACACTTGAACTTTATTGTCCCGACAATGTGTGAAAGTGTGACAACAAAGAGGCTCAATAAAATGCCAATGCTAGGTGGGGTCGGTCATTTGTCCAAGTGATTGTACTTTAAGTTTGAACGCATATCACTTTTACTTTTCTTTATTTATTTACTTTTTTTTCCTTCATATTTTTTTGAGTATTTGTGGATATTTGAGCCCATCCCAACTAATTCCATGAGACTGATGTTTATAGATAGGGAGATACTACATTGGTCCTAAGAGTCCTGATACATTGAGAAATTAAACTTGAGATCGTGTGATAAAAATATTAGTAAGAAAACAATTGTTCCCCAACCTCCTAAAATATAAAAATTTTACTATTTTACCGATTAAAGTTACTTCTAAAAATTACAAATATATGCATACTAGTTAAGTTTGTCTCCTTAAATTTTTAAAATCTAATTACTAGTATTAATCGCCCCCTTAATATTGAAATAAAATGATATTAGCACAAACTTTTCTTTTTTAATTCTGCAGAAAATTTAGTAATTTATTATTAAACTTGATACTCCACTAAATTTTCAAAAATTGCTAATTACTTTTAAAAGTTACAAATATATGCAAACTAGATAAGTTTGCCTTCCCTAAATTTTTAAAAGCTAACTACTAGTATCAATCGTCCCGCTAATAATGAGTGAAAAAAATATAAGTAATAAATTTTCTTCTTTATTGCTATGTCCCTGCATGTGACCTATGGATAATAGGTTCAAATATTGGATTTTTCGTTTGAAAAAGTGACGGGACATTTAAGTTAAAAAGAAAGTAAGATGCAACTTAAATTTTAAATATTAAAATTAGACAAATCTAATTTTAAAGACTGAAATGAGAAAGCTACGAAACTTTAAACAGGTAAAATGTCAATTGCCCTTCTGTAGCACAGTGGTTAGGACGAAGGTTCTTCCTTGATGTGTTCAACTTTAATTACTTGGATGCATTATTGTCTTGATGATTAATAACGCCGGTCCTTCACGTCCGTTTCAACTTTATGTTAATTTCATATGGGATGCATTATTAGGCCCGTCTTCATTTCTCTTTCGAGTATCATATTAAATCATAAAATTATTTTTTTATTAACAAATAATAATATTAGTGTTTTATAAAAAAATATTTTAATATTTTAAAATTATTTTTAATGGCAAAAAAAATATTTAATAATTAAAAGACGTATAAATTCATAATATTAGCATACACTTACTTAAAAACACAACACATGAAAACTAGAAGCCTGAAAATTCTACGGCTCAACATGGCTTTCTATGTTCCTTTAGTGTTTTGTTTGGCTGCTTTTGCAATTTTGATGTTAAAAATAAAATGCACCAAGTAAAGCTTATCATATAGCAATCTGAAGCGGCCAATAAATGGAGACCAGTTTATTCTATTATATTCTATTCGAACCACACCAAAATTCAAAGGTGATTGTGAAAGGCACCTTTTACAATTCCCGGAATTTACAATTCATTAATACACCCAGTATAATTATTTGATAAACAAAGCACATAAGAATATCATTTTTACCATCCCTAATCATTCACCATTAGACTCAAAAATTTAAATGCGATTTATTTAAGTTTGCCTCCTTTAAATTTTTAAAAGCTAACTACTAGTATTTATCGTGCCCCTAGTATTGAACAAAAATAATATTAGCACAAAATTTGTTTCTTTAATTTTGCAAAAAGTGACTTTTGTAATTTAGTATTAAACTTTCCCTCTTAAAAAAAATGTATAGCTCCGCCCCTACATGTGTGGCACATGGATATTTAATACTAAAATGGATTTTCTGTTCAAAAAAAATAACGCGACATCTCAATTAAAAAGAAAAAAAGAAGCATCTCAAACTTTGAATACCAAAATAAAAAAAAATTTGAAATTTTAAAGACTGAAATGATAATAAAAACAAAGTTTATGCAGAAAAAATAATAAAATTTTATACTAATTTTCATACATCTGAAACCCTAATGTAACCTGTTATCTATATATAAATTATAGGAGGGGAACCCCACAGCAAAATTGATTAATTTTCGATATTGCCTACACTCACTCCCATGCTTTTTTCACTTCTTTCCCAAGTAAAACCCTAATTTTCTATTCTATATCGCTTAAGCTTTTAAGCTAATATAATCATTACAAGCACAAGGGAAAATATACTGTCGGATTGAGAATTAAAGCCATTGAAGGAACCTACCCCAAAAAAAAAATTATGGCCTTCTCTCTATTTACTGCTCTTAAGTTTATCATCATAGTTCATCCTCCTCATCCTTAATTTTTGGTTGCCAAACAAACAAACTAGGTTGATTTTCTTAAAAAATGGTCTTGGTTAACTTTTAGCCACCCATAAATTTTAACAAAAACAGGTTATACCAATATATATGTCCAAAAACTATAAACAAACATAGCACATTTATATGTGTGTGTGTTTAACCCAATTTGGGGGGGGGGGGGGGGGGGGGGGATGTTACTTCCCACTAGAGCTTGTGGTGGATACCTCTTTATTTTACCGCGTTTTTGTTGTATTTAAGGGAAATAATTCTTGAATATTGCTTTACTAACTATGTCATGCATGTTGAATATTGTACTCACTTAATGTTGTTACTAATTGTGGTAAATAATAATGTAGTATAACTTATTATGGCACACATGCACACATTCTATTAGACCTATCAAAAAACTGTAATAATCTATATCTAACTACTATTTATATTTTCAATAGAAGAAAAGGAATTTCATAGAACATTGCCATCACAATATAATGCCATTACTCGTGATTATTGTAAGAAAAATTGGGCTTAAATCCATTTAATATGAAAGGGTCACAAAATCCAGATTAAAGATTGAGACTAAATTATGGATTTAATTATATAACATTTAAATAATGATATAAAGTTTATGGGTTTTACGTGTACTTTATTAAAGATATCGATAGCTTTATAGCAATATTGGTTAACCAAATAAGAATAAGAAAAAAATGAGCTCTAAGTACCTCTTCCATACTATATTCAAAATAAGGACACCTTATTATTTCAAACTAGATAAAGGACTTCCCACAATTTGTTTTAGCCATAAGGAGAATTCCCAAATATTTGTTCATTAAAAAGATACACCCTTTTTTTGAATGGTCAATTATACCTTTACTACAATCTTTTATTTCTTTATTGCCATTGGTGGTAGTTAAGCCTCACCAACTTCCTCCGCTACCACTGCCCACCGGGACTCCAGCTGTAATGATCCAACCCCACATCGCTAGTGTAACGGGAAGTTCCTTGGTATATATGTGGGAACAATGAACCTAACTTATAACTTGGGCTAACTATTTTGGGGGAGAACCCATGTGGTTATATATATATGGTATTAAAGCGGACCCAGGACCACTACCATGTGAGGTGTAGATATTGTGGGTCGGGTTTGTGCAGCTGACGGTGAGCCAGAATCGTTGGATACAACTAGCTATGGCCGATTCATTGTATGTGACTCCGGCTTAACGAGGATGTCAGGGATTTAACTGGGGGAGATTGTCATGACCCAAAATATCACACATCACTAGTGTAATAAGAAGGTCCTTGGTATATATATGGGAACAATGAACTTAACTTATAACTTAGGCTAGCTATTTTGGGTGAGAGCCTGGGTGGTTACACTTGCGGCCACTCCGGCGAGAATTTTTATATAGTGCAGAAATAAATTTGCACTAAAATGTACATATTTAATTGCTTGCATGTTGAGTGCAAAAATGAATTTATACAAAAATTTATATCTTAATTTGTCTATGAATTTGGTGAAAAGCTTATTTACACTAATTTATAACATTAGTTGTTTGCGGATTTAGTACAAAAGCAGTTTTGCACAAAATATATCATGAGTTGCTTAAGAATCTAGTGCAAAAACAAATTTACACTAAAATATGTATCATTTGCTGCTTGCGTATTTAGTGGAAAAACAATTTGCACTAAAATATGTATCATTTGTTGATTGCAAATTTAATGCAAAAACAAATTTTCATTAAAAATAGATCATGAGTTGCTTGAGGATCTAGTGCAAAAGCATATTTGCAATAAACTATGTATTGTTAGTCACAATCGATTTAGTGCAAAAACAGATTTGCAGTACCCATGCCGGAGCTTCGGTGAGGTCATAATACTCCGGTAATGGATGCAAAAGTTCAAGATGGTAAAGTGTGAAGTGTCATTCCCTTAAATATAATTATGGAGGAAGCCCTTTTAGCTCATTACCTCATAAATATACTCATAAACAATATAAAGTGTTTCGCTTTAAGTTGAACTCTTAATGGGTAAAATTTACCTATTCTATAAATAGCTTGGTTCATTCTCTCACAAAATAATTCGTTCAATTAAGTTTAGCCTAGTCTCATCGTAAGGCTTTGCGCAAAAGGTCTGACTCATCTGTTGTGCTTTAAATAAGTCTATGCTAATATTATGAATTTATAAATATCTCACAATTATTATATACTTTTAATACGATTAAACTTATACCAGTAAATTCAACTGGGTGTTGAATGCAAATCAGAATAGGCTTTTATCTTCATAGGCCAAAGCAAATACAATAAGCCCAATGCATGGAACTCCATTATGAAAAGTACCAAATTGATGAATTTGAAGATAAATTTTGCTATAAAGAAGAAAAAAAGGCAATAGCAAAATGAATAACAATTGTATATATAACAAAAACGTAAACTATTTACACTTCAAGCTTAAAAAAAATTGGTATGGTACAATATATTACTAAAAAATAAGCTTCAAAAAAACAGGTGGGCTTTTGTAATTATAGGTATACGCAGAATTGTAAATCAAAACAAACTCAAAAACTGTAACTAAATAAAGAAAAAAAAGTACTCCCACATCAACATAATAAAGCAATTAAAAGGAAAGCAATATCCAACCGTAGCACAAAACAAGATCATACCCATTATCCAACAGTGGCTGCCTAAGCACAATATCCAACAGTGGCACAGCTAAAAGATAAAACAATTGTCATACAAAAACATAAAACTAAGTCTAAATTATAAGTTAAAGTTACAAGTCAAACTCTAATTCAAAAACCAAATAAAATATCCAATTCTTTTGCGGATGAAGCATTGAACTTGCAGAAGATTGAGAGGTCACACATACATTAAAAATAGAAAATAAAAATAATGAAACATATCAGTTTCATTTAGAACAAGAATTGAAGGTGGATACTGAATACCAACTTAAATACTTAATAATAAAACTCACTACATAAACTAAAGCATAGCTTACTTGATTCCACGTCTTCCATCTCCTTATAAAATTGAAGTTTGTTGTCCATTGGTTCCTTGTAGAAGCGGAATTCTTCTGTTCTAAGCCAAGCACTAGTACAAACTAATGTCTCTACCATTCTAGGAGTTAAGAATGCCCTAAAAGGATCCACAACCATCCTCCTTAAACTAAATGTATTCTCACTTGCAATGGTGGAAGTGGGTATTGCAAAAATATGCTAGGCAATTTTTAAAAGGATTGAAAAATTTATTATATTCCCTTTCTACCAATTCAATATATCAAAATGACCACGCAAAGGATTTTCAAAAGAAGTGGCACAATAGTTATCAACTTCATTGGATATTTCATCAAATTGTTGTTCCCTCATTTATTGGACAAGGGCTTTTAACATTTTAAGTATATTCAAATCACCTCACGAGATTAAAGCATGGCATCTTCATTTTGTAGAACAATTTCCCTTCTGGAATCAATGGGAGAATGCCATTTATACTCATTGTTTTGGTATTTGGTATTAATTGTATAATTGGTAATAGAGTTGTATGGGTTGGTACGGTAATTGTGGTACAAAAATACACTCCTTAATGATAATACTAGAGAGGTAAAATTCCAAAACGATAAAGAAATGACATGAGATAAGCTAGAGAGGAAAATTATGTGGTTTTATATATTTCTCTCATTTATAGCTTGACGTTTTCAATTTCAATAAACTACACAGAATACCAACAGTTTCCGATAAACTTTATTTTGAATTCTTGCATTCCTTTTTGAGTTATAAAAAAAAAGGTGAGATTTGAAGGAAGAAACATATATTTTGGTATACAAAGCATATACTGCACAAAAGGAATATAACATATAAAATCATTTTGTATTAAAAAAAAATTAAACGTATGTTAATATTCCATCCGTCTATATGAAAAAGACAATGATAAGTCTAGAGATCAAAGGAATTAAAACAACCAATTAATTAGTGTAGTGAAGACTTTTAAAAAAGGGTGTTTTTAAGTGTACCCACAAATGATTAAGGCATGTGGATGTTTTGGATTAGAGGCCACTGTTAAAAAATTGCCATTCTTTGCACTTTCGAAGGTTCTCATAGGTGTTCGTCTGATCATAATCTTTCTAATCAATTATTTGAATCCTACAAATTTAAAGCTTTTACAATCACTTCCATTTAATCCTAAACTGCAAACTAACATTTAAACAACACCCTCATTATAAATGTAAACGGAAAAAAGAAAAAAGGAAAAAAAAAAAAGAAAGAAAGAAGGTTCTCTCTGCACTTTCGAGCATGCCAAATTCAGTAAATTTCTTTCATCATTGAATTTTTAAAATTTAAAGATGTATTACTTAATTATTAGGATTAAAGAATTAAAATTTGGTTTTAGGAATTTATTTTTCTTTATAATTCTTTATTTTTTTACTCTTTCTGGGAACCAATTAACTAACGAAGATAATTAGGTGTTAGTTTCATTTAGAGCAGTGGAGTTAGGTAATTATGGAGATGATTTTGAAATAACAAAGATAATCAGTAATTTCGTTTGAATTTTAGGTGTAAGAACATTATGCCTACAAAGAGATGGTTAAAAGGGGTTCGAGTAACTTGTTTGGCTTTGTAAATATTGGTGGTTAGTATAAAGGAATTGAAAGAATTTAGTAGGGTGAGAAAAATAAATTTATGGGTTCATTTAAGAAAACCCAACCTAAAATAGGCCAAGAATGCATAAACCACAAAAGAAGCCCCAAAATATATGCCAAATATGCGTAACCACAAACACCATAACAAAAGGGACAAAACACAACAAAGAGTAGGTTGAGCCATGGAGACACATCGTCAAAGGACAGATACATCCTTTGTGCATCTTGCAAACACAAGGAGGATTGATGAACATTGAATTCTAGGGAGTTTGCGCATAACTAAATGTAAAAGCCTTTTTAAAAATGGGAGAACCCAATGAACAAAACCTCCGTAAGAGATCTGGACAAACCGATCTAGATTTGAATTTCTCAAATATAAAGTTTAGAGTTTGCAGATCTAGTGGTGAGAGGTCAAAAAGTGACATCACGATAAACCATTAAAGAAAATGGCACATCAGAAACGACTATGGTGTCTTTGACTACTACTCCAACAATAGTCTTGGCGGCGGCTTTGGTAGCGGTGGAGGAACCCCGAAGAGAGTTATGATTGTTGAAAAGCAAGTAGCTATGAAGGCAAAGAAAATAGGAACACAAAGATTCAAAAGAAACCCTATGATAACTCTCCACAAGAAAATCAAAATTCTAATCAAACAAAGACTAATTTTATCTCTAATTATTTTCTCTCTACTCTTCTCCCCTTGATATTCTCCCTCCAATTTCTTTGGGGAGTCAATGAATTGATCATAAATGGTATATATAGTAGCTCACGGAGGAAAGCACAATAATTGACCTTTAGTTTTAGCTTTCTTTACCTTAATTAATTCCTTTTTGTTGTAAAGAGAGTGAGTGAATTTGTATATATATAGTGAGAAAAATAGTTGAAGATATATTGAAGTTAGGAGAAGTTAAGGGAGTACACAATAATTAAGATGATTGCTGGAGATGGGCGGAATGGTAATCAGTGACAGAGAGAGATTGATGGGAAGAGAGGAGAGAGAATTTCAATGAGGGAGAGAGAGAAATTAAAGAAAGATAATTTTTTGTTTGGCAATTGAAAAATAGTTGGGGCGAGTTTACATGATTTTGTAAGATTTGATTGGGTGAGTTTAATGTTTTTAAAATAGGGGTGAGTTGAATAATTTGTGGATGTATTTAAAAACACCTTTTTTAAAATAGGGTGTTACCTTTAGCTTTCCATAAAAAACACTTTATCACTCCAAAACAACTTTTGGGAACACAACAGCATTACCAACAATCATGAAAACGTGTCTCTAAATGTTATTGTGGAGTGCTAATATTCACACACTTTGAAAATACTAAATCATATAAGAGGCTGATGAGTTAAAAGGAAATAGCGATATTTGGAAGGGCAGTACCTTAACAGATGGAAATTAAAGCACCGGCTGTAATTAAGAATGAATAACAAAACAACTTGTGTAATTTAGGTCATCTCTGATGGTCATTTCTACCAATCCAAATTTGTATAATAGAAATTCAAAGTATTAAAAATTATCTCCAATGGTAGCTTCTATATCCATTTCCATATGATGTGGTAATTAATTGAGTCGCATGGAAAATTTCTATTAGCATTTCTAAATGTAGAAATTATCATAAAAAATTTATATCCTACATGGAAACAAATAAATAGATCCCGCAACTCTTTAACCAATCAAATTAGTTATATTTTTTAAGATACGGTGCCACCTCAAAAGAAAGTAAGATATAGAAAACAAAATTGTAGATTATTGCTTTTAGACTTTTCCATTAACACAATTATACTACGAAATAAATATAGAAATTTCCCAAATATATAATGACACGTGGGATATAAATGAATTTTTAGAAACAGCCATTGGAGATGGCCTTAGGAAGCGCTAAGATAAAGGAAATTTTTCATATGGGTGAGTAATAGACAGAGAAAATATAATTAATGACATTATTACGTAAAGTAATTAAAAATGGTTAAAGATGGCATTAATTGCATTTATTTGCTCTGTAATACAAAGTACTTGGGTGTAACCCACCCGATCCATTGGCGCTTTTACCATAGTTGACTAAATTGCAATATTTCCAATTCTAACTCGCTTATTGAACATAATTACAAAAGACATAAGAAGCTAAAGAAACTAAGCGAGCAACAAAGGGCCTATCAATTTTTCTGACAAGTTCTTCTATCCGGCAATTAATCAAACTCTACATTAGAGGTTTAATATGTTGTCATTGCTAAGAAGACAACGAAGCAACAATATAGACATTATGAAATGAATAATTAACTTACCAATTGATCACAAACTCATGTAATATAGAAACAAATGATTCATCATTAGCTTCACAAAGTTCGTAGTAAATTAAGAACATACTTAATGAAAGAAGCCTTTGGAAGATATTAGATTAATAGAAATATCATGGATCTTGAACTCGAGGAAGAAAAGAAAGTCATAACACTATTAGGGAGAGAGACAAAGAAACGCAATCAAGAGGGATAGGAGATTTAGGCCTGTTATGGTGTTTGCTTGAGTGAATAAGATAATTGTTGCCCAAAAGCGTTAGCTCAAGGGCCATTGCCCCTTACTTTCCACTTGGAAGATAATATGAGTTCCATTTTACTCGTAGGATTTGTAATATTTTCAAAGGAAGAGACTTTAGACCTACCTTTTTTTGGGGCTGAGGGAAACCAAACAACTTATAGAGCTATAAAGGAAGCATGCATATGATTTCTCTAACATGGAAGTCTCCATCTCACTCCCTCACTTGCACATGTGGCTGAAATTACATTCTACTGCATCGCGAGTACAAACGATTTCGGAGTGGGGCAACAATGAAGGCTACAAAGGAGCCATCTGGAGATGCACTATTTTTCATTCAAATAAAGGCCAATAACCTAAAAAATATGCAAAACTAACTTAAATTCTTTAATTAGTGGCAAGGGCTTGAATTTAACTGCTATTGTGAGATAAGAATATCAAACTATAAAACTATTACTACTGGCATGAATATCCTTACATGCAAAGTTTTGCTATAGTAACTATGGGAAAAAGACAATCTTTAGCAAAGTTAATAGCATATAAACTGACTGAAAATTTCAAGTCCATAAATGTACATTTTCATGTAATTGAGAAAATTGGTGCAAATAAATTCCGTCTCCAGCCTTGATAAATGAGAATGATCATGTACAATAGCTTCCCAAAGTATAATTCAAGTTGTAAAAAAAATCTTTAGCAAAGTTAATAGAAATAAAAAAAAATTGCTTGCTATAAGTTCTTCCCCATTTTCATTATGCATTGTGTATTATCTTTCAAAAGGGAAAAATGTTCTAATATATAATACATGACAACGGCTATTGGTTGATTTTATGTTTGTTATGATTGCTAGGAGGAGATAGTGTGTCATTTTATGTATTCAGTTGGACATTTAATCGAACATGTGGCAGGAGAAAGGATATGATGTCTTCAATTACTTGCTTTTACTTCGATGCTTTTTGATTCAAGATATATAGCTTGTTAATATAAGTTTAATCGAACATACGAGTACAAATGAGAGTACCTTTTACCCATGATTTTGTGTCTAGCAACATATATAATATATGTTAACATATATAATATATATTTTCTAGTTGGCATTTATCTTGTTACCATTTATAAGAGTCAATCTCAAAATCTCTGCATTGATTAAGTTTTATATTTTCCTTATTTGTACTATTCTCGTAATCCTATATAAAGGGTTTCCATTGTAATAGTTTTATACAATCAATTGAATAATATTTCTCTATTTTCTATAATCTTAACATACTTAACACACGAATGAAAACAAGCAAATCAAAACAAGTTGAAATCCAACAGTAGAAGTTTTTGAAAATTGAAAAAATAAATACCTTGAATTTATGCCAGTATAGCATATGTACGCATCATATTACTCTCTTTTGTATTTAAAGGGCTCTAAAGTCCATTTTAACCTTCAGGGTGTATTAGCCCTTTTAAATTGTTCAATAAAATGTGTTAATAGTTTATTTTAAACAATTATGTGGCAGCGTTCTGGTGGTTGGACATATGGATGCTTCAAACAATCTGTAAGGTCGAGTCCCACATTTGGAAGAGTACATGGAACTTTATAGTAAGCCGGCATTCTTTTTTAAAAATTAACATGTTTTCATTTCAATCATACTGATACAACTACTAGAAGTTTGATGGGAAAATATTTATAATTAGTTGCGATAACAATTTCCCAAGCATATTCTATTATGGCAAAAGCTTACTATGTGATGCAAGGAGAAAAGGAGTTTATAGATGTTTTTGGGTGGCTATTTTATATTATTTCTATATTAGTTTGATAATGTTTTACTTTTGTTATTACGTACCATAAATATGCATTTTTCGTGCTTCTCAAAACAGGTAGATAGAACCATTTAACATTGCTTTGAAAGTTGAGAAGAAGAGAGAAAACCCAAGAAAAGAAAATGATTCTTGTTTACAAAATATATTATTACGTAGCATTTAGGAATTGTCTTTCCACTCTCTTTATCCCTTTTAAGTGTAATTTGTATAAAATATATTTTTATACGAATTATTTATGCTTTATTCTTAACAAAATTAATTTCAAAAGGGTAATACTATTAGTATTCCAATCGGCATCTTTTTAGACACTTCTAAATCCAATGCATTGAGAACACATTTTTGAGTGGTAAAATAATTTATACAATGTCCAATTTCGATTTGCAGCAAAATTGGTCAATTGTTATAATGGAAATTTCCTATCGTATATACCCCCTGAAAAAATAAATAATTACAAAATGACTAATCAATTTATTGCATTATATCGATTAGTTTATCACGTTGTTGCTTACATTTAAATCGTCCCGAAGTTATATTTAATCTATTCATAGATATCACATACTTAATTATGAGCAATTAACAATTAAGTAACAAATATATTCGATCAAACAATTGGTCGCACTATTTACACCCTACAAATTATTTGGTTTCACTCCCATCTTACAAAATGCACTTTTTTTATTCTATTTGCACACTACACTTTATACATGCATAAAACACATAAAAAATAAATAAAAATAAAAAACATCCCATATATCCAAACCAACAACCACTGACGTGCCAAGAAATTGGTATATTGTAACCTACTAATTTATACTTTGGAGGGCGTATATTTTTATATTTGATGTGTTATAAGTGTTTCTCATGTGCTTAGAATTCAATAGAGAAAGTTGACTTTTGAATAAAGTAAATTAAACTTGACTTTTGAATAAAGTAAATTAAACTTAAAACGGAAAAGTTACGGCGAAAAGAAAATTTATAAAGAAGATGGGAAAGCTGTGCGGAAGGAATTAAGAAGAGCTAGGTAAATTAATAACACAACGATAAGTTTCGCATTATTAGATGATACACCAATTATTTACATTCAAGTGCATGGATCCATTTGTTGAAACAACATATTTTGTGTGATATATTTTTAGAGAGATGTCATATTCCAGCGGGCCCAAAGAAAGCCCATGTCTAATTATAAAAGAGAAGCCCAGTTGCCCATATAACATAAATGGGCTTGCTACCCTAAGTCAAGCCAACAGCATGTAAAGCGGGCAGCATTATTCAAAAGACTTTATTTTCTGTCGTTGGTGGTGAAATTTAATTTCAAAATTTTTTTTTTATTTCTTTGCGCGTATCCAAGTAAATAATTTATTTATTTATGTGTTCTTTAATTATTTGTTTTGTTTTATTTATAAACATGATATGCTATGCTATTTTTTAAGATTGAGAATGGATATATTTGATTGATTCCCTTACACGTATTTATATCAATTGAGTTTATCAATTTAATATTTTAATATTAAATACAATTCTTCCTATTAAATGACTATTTTAATTTATAAAAATAAAATTGAATTTTCATTATGATTTGTCGGATTCAATTTATGATATGTTAAAAGCGGATATAAATTATGTTTTGACAGATATAATGAGTGTTTTGATTTTTATACATACGTCTGGTTGTGAAATAATAAATAATTGAATTTAATAAATTAATTGGATTTATTTTTCACATCTAATAAAGTCGAGAGACCAAATTAGTGCGAGACAAAGAGTAGAGTTTATTAGGTATGAATATTATGAACATATATCAAATAAATGCATACAAACTGCATCATTTAATTTATTATCCAAGGCAAATTATTATAAGCTATAGTTATTAGCTCATCAAATAATTTAGCACTCAAAATGATTAGCAAGTATATGCAAACAGCGCAAAAGTTCATTGGAAATTGTCCCTAAAGATTATTTATCATCAAAAAGTTTGAATATACATTTTTCCTTGACATTTGGCTACCACTTTTACATATAATCAAGATATTTTAGAATTGTAATTGAAATCAATAAATTCACTAAACAATGTAACAACAAATATTTAAAATTGTAATTTGGAAAATTGTTATTCAATGTACCAAGACACACCCTTGGTATTGAATATATTATTTCCTTAGGTGTAGTTATCTGTTAATGTGCGAGAGAAATCTTTTATTTAATAATATGAGTCTAGTTTTGTAATAACACGGGTTCCATTAAATTTGAAAAAGACATTGTGAAGTGAACAAAAATTGATGTAATGGAAAGTTATGAAATTGACAAATCTTGATTAAGCAAGCAATAAACACTCAATATATATATATATATAACGCTCAGAATTTTGTTCAATAATAGTCTACCTTAATGATTACAAAGAAACCCTCTTTTAGGTAACAGAATTGCAAGTAATGAAATAAATTCAAAATAACTCCCAAAAATAAAAAATTAGAATGATCGTGGGATAATCATGCCAAATTGGATCGAAGTCAAATATGACATTCATAACTCAGCTTATTAGCAAATTCAAACATGCTGTAAATAATATATTTGTGGATTAAGATGCCTAAATGAAGGAATTTTGCCAAAAAATAGCGTCCATTGGCAGTGACATGAATTCTTTAGGATATTTTGGTTAAAAAAATTGTGGTCCACATGATTCTAGCATTATCACTTGTTGGGCTTGGGTGTGCTTGCAATGATCCACTGTGACCCACAAATAGGCTTTTGCTACCTGTTTCAAATAAAAAACAATACATATAATAATTTGAGGAAGTGAAAAATATTTCGAGATATTGAAAAATAGAGTTTGTTTGAAAAAGTTTTATGTAAAAGAAATAGAGAATAATATTTTTGAAAATTAAGAGCCTATATTTGACCAAACTCCAAAATGAGTGCAAAGTTAACTTCGGCAATAATGATCTTTTAACTTTCAAGTATTTTAGATCTTCACGTGCCTTAACTCCATCTTTTGTATGGGACCCACCAATGCATGTTGTGATAAAGTGCTCGATGATATTCTTCTTAGCATGCATAATGTCCAACACATGTCGTACCGAATGTTCCTTCCAGTATGACAAATCTAACATTATTAACCTCCTAGATCAAGCACTTTTCATGCCATCATCTTTCATTTTACGTTCCTCAATCAAAATCTGAAGGTGTTTTCCCCTAAGTGTCTGAGGAACCAACGATGACTTAGCTGCAATTTCAGCACCCGAGAATTTCCTAGGAGCTATCCTATATTCCGACCCCTCGGGAAGAAAAGTGGTTTCGATTGTCTTGAACTTGTGGCTAGGCGGCAAGAATTTACGATGGGAAGGATAAAATACTTTTCTACTTTGTGGCAACCATGTGGCCTCAGCTTCCTCTCCACAAATAAGACAACCCAAATAACCATGAAAGTTACACTCAGACAATGTCCCATATGCCGAAAAATCATGAATTGCCCACAACACCATAGTCTTCAAATTGAATACTTCATTCTTGAAAGAATCGAATGTAGTTACACCTTCCGACCATAGTTCATTTAGTTCTTTTACCAAAGGTGCCAAGAATATATCAATGTCATCACTCGGTGCCTTAGGCCCTGGTATTAACAATAACAGTATTAAGAACTCTTTTTTCATGCACATGGAATGGGGAAGATTATAAGGAACAACGAAGACCGGCTACTATGGCTTGTGCTCATATTACCAAATGGATTAAATCCGTCAGTAGATAATCCTAACCGAACATTGCACTTCTCTTGAGCAAAGTGTCAGTATTGCAAATTTGTAGATTGCCATGCAGGTTAATCAATCGGATGACACATGAGATTTCCACCCACCTCTCCTCGAGCATGCTAAGTCATTGCCTTAGCTAACCAAGGTACAGTGAAAAGTCTCCAACCTATGCCCTATAGGAAAATACCTTAAGTAGTTTTTGTGGAATTTTTGTATCTATTTTTGTTTGAGATTTGAAGTTTTCCTTTGCACATATCTAGGTTCCTTGCAAACCGGACAATTAAATCTATTCTTGTGCTATTTCCAGTATAAAATACAATCAAACTTGCAAACATGAATGGATTTATATTTCATCCCTAAACCTTTCAAGCTTTTCTTCATGGTTGGGTAGTTATCGAGCAATGTGTTCTCTTTAGGAAACAAATCCTTTGCCCATTTCAAAATTTATGTGGCATACAAGGACGTGTAAACCAACTGTGGCATACAAGAACGTGTGTCCTTGTTCACAATTAGCATACAATGGTCTTGACGCCGCAGCTTTCAACTCAATATAATCTTTATCTTGGTTGACACTAGGATCAACATGAGCCGAAAAATCTCCTCCGTGATCTTGATTAATTTCTACTTCATAATCAACATTAATTACTGGAGTGTTACACGGTATATGAATTTCATAAGCGTCATCAATAAGATTATTCAATCTATCACATGTCAATGGGGCGGCCTCCTTTGCATAGACTGATTCATTCTCGTGTAGCTATTCTGGAACAAATGGGAACTCTCTTTCCCCATGAAAAACCCAAAACACATATTCTTGTTGGATACCCCACTTAATCAAATGTAACTCAACTTCTCCCCCATTCACGTTATTTCCATTTCTATAACATATGCATAGACACGGAATAAGATCGTTTTTTAAATTTTTCTTTGCATACTTCACAAATTCCTTAACCCCCCAATTATGCACATCCCCAATCTTGTTATTAACTTCACACATCCACTCTTTATGTGGAAGCAATCCCATTGCTCCTACATATAAATTAGACTACAACAAAAATGAAAATTTGTCACGCTGAATATGCAGTAATTTGTCATGATCAATAACCGAGACAGTGTTTTTTTACAAATGTTACCGCTTATTGCCACGGTTGTTGACGGTGGTAACTTTGTCTCGGTCACTTTATCGTTTGTCGCAGTCATTGACTGTGACAAATATATTTTTTTTATGTCATTTAGCTTTATTCTATTGGTCCCTCATATTACCCTAAGTCTCGTTCTCAGCACACTTATTTTCACCAATGTTCTAAAAATCGTAAATCGGACCTAGATCGGCGAGGTGGGGATTTAGGATTTTTGGAGAAATCGGAAAAAATCGGGGATTAATCGGCAAACCCATAATTTGAAAAATCAGGAATTAAATAAATATAATAACATTTTCATACTCATAAATAATTTTTAAAATAACATAATACTAATAAAATATATTATATTTTTTAAATCAACATTAATTTTTTAACATTTAAATAACAAAATATGCATACCAAAAATTTAAAGAATGCTTTTATAAAATTTAAAACTTAAAATAGATCAAAATAAAATAACTTAAAATATTGGACTTAAATACAAAAAAAAAAAACTTAAAAGCAATTTTCTCTCAAAAAACCCTAGCCCTTAAACGCAATTGACAGCCTCTCTCCCACAAAAAACCCCAGCCCGACTGCTCTCTCCCATAATACCCTAGCCCGCCATTGTTGCTCTCTCCTACAGAAAACCCTAGTCCGCCATTGCTGCTGCTGCTGCTTCTTCTTCTTTTTCTTCTTCTTCTTCTTCTTCTTCGCCGACTGCTCTCCCACAGGAAACCCTCGCCCGCCATTGCTGCTGCTACTGCTTCTTATTATTCTTCTTCTTCGTCGTTTCTTCTTCTTCTTCTTCTTCTTCTTCTTCTTCTTCGCCGTCATTTCCCGATTTCGGTCCGATTCCCGATTTTGGTCCGATTTTTGACCCAGCCGATTTTCCCAACCGATTCATGGAAATCGAATCGGGTAACTCCCGATTTTCGATTTTTGGCCGATTTATCGGCAAAAAATCCCAATTTTTAGAATACTGATTTTCACCAAGCCGCCAACTCACACCTCTCTCACACTACCACCCCACACACCTCTCACTCACCACCCCAAACATCTCTCACACCACTGCCGCAATAGCCTCCGCCATTCTCGCCAATATCCACCATTTTTCTCGCTCTCTCTCACTACCCACAACCATCTCCGCTCATCATCTCTCACTAAAAGTAAATCTATATCTATTTATTTTGCTTAATTCTTTGTTTTAATTTTTTATTCTAGATCTGATACATATATATATATATATATATATAAATCTATTAGATGAAGTAAATGTGTGCTATGTTTTTGGGGATTAAAAATGTGCTCTGTTTATAGGGCTTTTATATAAACTATGCATGCAACATTGGAATGTGAGATTGGAATTTTGTGCATATGTTTTTAGGAGGTTGTTTGAATATAAGATAAAGATGAATAACGTGGATTTATATAAGCACATAAGAAGTAGAGATGTTTATATATATATATATAAAAACTGCACGTGGAATTTTTACATTACATATACTTGATCAATATTAAAATATGATATAATTAAAATAGCAAAAATATTGGATTAGCCCTAAAGCCCCTATCAAAGACTTTTTATAATAAATGTGTAGTTAGCAAGGCTTGAACCAAGGATATCCAAGCCAAATTTTCAAGCCTCTTCCACTTGAACTACACACTTTAAGTTAATTAAATCATTCAACGCTATTATATATACAACATTTTTCTAAGATAGTCTTTTACAAATTGTCTTTAAGGTGCGCTTGGTTTTGGTTTACACTTAAAATAATCGAGTCTCTTGGAATTGTTTTACATGGAAAACAAAAAACTTAGGGTGGAGAGATGATGTACCACGAAAAAATAATTCCTTGGAAAATTTACACAATCAAACACCACATAAGGTGAATATTTTGGATTCTTGGGCTTTTTCTATGGAATACAAGTGTAATCAAACCTACACATAATTTGTTAGCATCACGAAAATTGACCTTACAAGTTTTAGATGGCCTTGGACTGCAACCACTCGTCATCCAAATGATTGTAGTGTGATAAAATGTTCCGTGTATTAATGGGTAGAGCACAATTTGAAAAAACAAAAGGACGAATAATCATTTGCACTGTTGCCTTTCAACATCCGGTGAGTAGGAAATGTAAATTTCCTGTTTCAAAGTTGCTTGTCGATTCTTTTAGGTAATGTTGTATCATCAAGTAATACAAAAGTTAAAAATGAAAATCAATTTTTGCACATATGAAGGTGGAAAGGAAAAGTAGTGCTGGGGGAGAAAGGAATGGAAAACACCGAACCTGAAGTTGACTGAACACCTTATTCTCTTCTCGGAAGGAGCCAAAGTTTGACTCTCCAACATCACAGAGAACTGATGAAGTTAAACATCTCAAATCCCATGTCTTTGAGCTCAGCACCCAAGTCGATATACTTGAGTTCAGAATTGATTTCCTCAAATCTGGCCATGGATCTCGATCCAGATCCCTGGTCTGTGTAATCTTGTTTATTGCTTTTTATCTAATTGTAGGATGATCAGCTACGCTGATATACTACTTTGAACTCACTTTTATTAAATTGGCTCCTTATTCTTGCAGTAGCATAAATTTACCCAGCTTGGCTTTCAATTTTCCCAACTCACACGCCTAATCAGAACCCGATTAAGAATTGTAATTTCCCAACTCAGCTCACTTATACTTGCTTTTCCTTCCCATTTTTCCAATTTCTAATCCTAAATGCTAAAAATTGGAAAATGAATGAAATAAGTTTAGCTATTAACTATAATCGATAGAACAACTAAAATTTAAACATAATGACTAAAATTATTAAGCTACCTATTGGGTCCATGCTTAATGAAGTTAAAAATGGACAAAGCTTATTGATTGGATATAATGTGTTTGTACATGAATTTGATGAGAAGCCTTCAATCAAATAAATGTTGTTCTGATTTGGGCAGCGTTCTACTAGTAGTGAAAATCGACACTGTCAACAAGCTGGAAGGTCCAGTCCCTCACTTGAAGGATCACTCAAAGATGAAGATGAAAAGCCAGATGTACTATTTATTTATAAATCCCAATATGGGTTTTCATGTAATTATAATTGCTGGTGAGAGTGCAATTTGTTGGACCATGGCTAGTGAACTTAATGAAAAGAAAGGCAGCTAACATTATAAGATATATTGATGATGACAAAATGGCCACTCTTTCAGCACATACTACCAACCAACAAAGAAAGTTGTTATCTTGATTCTTTTGGATATATAAAAGAGGAAAAATGAAGGGAAACTATTTTGGCTACAAGTTGTTCTTTTTGTTTTTGTGTGTACTTATTTTTTTTTTAGATCGACTCCTCTGATTCTTGCAGGAGCAACAGGGCAGGAGAAACAACCATCAAAGTTTGGCAACTCAAAATGAATTCGAAACTGCACACCGACGCTACTTGAGGAAGAGAAATGCTGCCATAACTGACACCTCCTCGTCCGAGCAACATCAGGAGCAAGAACAAGAAGCACGAAAGTCTGGCAACTTGGAATATAAAGAAGTCCCAAAAAGCAGCAATAAATTTGAATCTGAAAGTTCACATGAACGCTATCTGATGAAGGGAAAAGCTGTTGTAACCGACTCCTCATCTAAGCAACATTAGGAGAAGGATTGCGTGGAACCCCCCAGAGTCAATTGATGAAATTGCCGCTGATCAATTGATGCCATTTGAGAAAGTTGACCGTGTCAATGAAATTGCTACTGATCAATTGATGCTATCTGAGGAAGTTGACCTTCTCTTAGACGAAGTCAGAAACCTCAAACACCAAGCCCTAGATTTATCCAAGGAGCCAATAAACTACGAGGAGGCATTTTTTCTAATTTTTTTTTTTTGTATTGGCCTTTATATATATATATATATATATATCATATAAGATGTTGACAAAGGGATCTACTCGTGTTACAAATGCAAAATAACGTGTGTAGTACTTCTATTGACTTGACTGCTTATTCTTGCAGCAAGCACAAACGCGTCCTAATATGGTAGCTAAATGGTACAGATCGGGGATAACTAATACAACTAACCCTCGAAAACTTTTCTTTAGGAATTTTAACATAGCTAATTAAGTTAACCGTCTTCGATCTTATGTCAAGGTCCTCCAACTCGTGGTCACCTACATCCAATCCCAACTCAAAACTATAACACTATCTCTCTATCTATCTATCTATCTATCTATCTATCTATCTATCTATCTATCTATATATATATATATATGTACATAAGTGTCTTTGTTGCGGAATTTGCCTAAATGCAGGAACATGCACACAAACAATTAGGCATGCATGTGATATGGCCTATACATACTTTCTTTGATTGAGAAAAAATTGTAGGAAAAGAAACAACCACAACCTCTACTGAGACATAATAGTATCTAGTGTCTATCTTTAACGCCAAATGGTACTTTTAGTCACTTCAATAGTCTTTCTTTCCATCTACTAGTCTCTCTCTCATGTGTGCACACACACGTATACACACCTTTAACTTTATGTTTTGATTGGCAACATTCTGGAGGTTGGAGACATGGATGCTTCAAGCAATCTGGAAGGTCGAGTCCACTATTTGGAAGAGTACGTGAAACTTCATAGTACGCCGGCATTCTTTTTTGAGACTTGTTTCAATCATATCCATAGAACAACTAGAAGTTTGATGGGAAAAATTTATACTTAGTTGGGATAACATTTTCCCAAGCATATTCTATGATTTCAAAAGCTTACTATGTGATGCAAGAAGAAAGAGAGCTTATAGTTGTTAATGTGTGGCCATTTTAGATTAGTTCTATTTTAGTTTGCTGGTGTTTTGATTTAGTTATTACTGTAAATATATATGCATTTTCTGTGTTGGTGACAACATGTAGATATAACCATTTAACATTGCTTTAAAAGTTTAGAAGAGGAGAGATTGAAAATTGAAAAAAAAGGAAAATGATTCCTTTTACAATTTTTAGGAGGAACCTAATTTGTTCTAATTTGCAAGTCTAAAATAAACATGCGGTTTAAGATTTTGAGAAATGCGATGGGGGTGGGGGATTGAACCCTTGGCCCCGCAACACAAGTGGAAGCAGTACAATTTGAGTTACGTTACATTGATAGTTTGTGATTATATTAGTTACATTGCCCTTGCAAAAACCTTTTTAACTGATTTGCATTACATTATGTGCATTAAAAGTTTGTGTGCAGATGATGTGTCTTAAAATCCAACCAATCGGCATTCATGTAGATGACACGTAATTTTTGTCAACGTTTTATATCTTTGAATCGTTCTTTTACTATATATATATATATTATATATATAGAAGTGATGATGAGATCTGTTGGTTCCTTTAAAAATATAAGGGGAGAGAAGTGGGTTCAAATCTTGGTGGATCCTGTGATCAAATACTGTTTTTTCTCTTGATTCATGGAAATAAAAAATTGGAAAATTTCATGGAGCCCAGCAAGTTTGGAGTACAGAATCTTTCTTACCGTTCTTCCTGTTGATGCCACATTTTTCAAATATGAAGAAATCAACGTAAACCCATAAATAATCCCCGTATGGTAAGAACCGGCCAAATACTCATGATCAACTTTCAGCTCGTTTCTTGAATCTATAAAGTATAAGAATAAAATATGAGAAGCACTAACTCAAATTGAATTAAGTTTAATGGGAAAAAAATTGATGCACATCTAATTTGGGATATAATACTTCTAAGGAGTAATCATAAATAAGAAAAGAAGTGTAATGACGAAATCCCACATTGGAAGCATAATGTGCAGATCCTTGGCTTATATGTGGGTTTAAAGAACACAAATTACAACTTGGGCTAGCCATTTTGAGGAGAATCCGGTTGGTTATTGAGCCCCCCTTAATAAGGATGTTTAGGGCCTTAATGGGGGGAGTCTGTAAGGACCCACATCCCACATCATAGAGTGTAATGAGGAGATCCTTGGCTTATATGTCGATTTTAAGGAACCCAAATTACAAATTGGGCTGGCCACTTTGGGGAGAAACCCGGGTGGTTATAGAAAGTCATTGTAGTGTCAGATGAAATTACCAAAAATCTGGACATGCATCCTTATAACATAACAAAACAAGTAAACAACAGCTACATAATGATGAAATTTCCGATGTGGAACAAAAACTTGAATCCATAATAACATAAAAAATAATAAAAAAATATCTAAATATGGAAAACTCCAAAACTCCCCCGAAATTGAAGGTGTTAAACCAATATCAATTATGTTGCGCATTTCATAAAATTGGTTCTTCCTTTAAGTATTCAAATAATGCCACAGAATGCATTGGTTTGACCGATGCTAACGGATGTTCTCATGGGGATGGAATTTTCAATGGTTATGGGGTATTGGATTACGAAATGCATTTCTACTCCTCACTATTTCTATAGCTCTAAATAGTTATGTTCAAGGCTATTTGAACGGTGCCTGTGGATTGAGACAAGGTGACCCCATCTCTCCGTACTTGTTTATTCTGCTTATGGAGGCTTTTCTCATTTACTCTTGGTCAATATACTCAGCAAACTGACTTTAACTTTCATCCCCAGTGTAGTGCTTGGCCTTTGAGGATATCCCACGTCATTTTTGCTGATGACCTCTCTATTATGACTGTTGCCAACATTAGCTCTTTTAGCTTGATTAAGAGATCAATCGATGCTAGAGTACCACTGGAATCTGATAAAATATGCTAATAATTGATGATATAATGTTGATTTCACACAATTTTGATACTAGATTGCTGCCAAGAACTGATGAGAATTTTCAGTTTATCAGGGTGGTGATGAGTTGAAGGCAGAAGGTGAGGTCTACATGGTTGGTGGAGGCTGATTGCAATATTGAAGTGTTTCATATCGTAGAATTACAGATGTAGGATCCTTTGCAGGTACAAAAGGAAATTGCTCATTTTAAAAGACGCTATATGAGGACTGGTTGTGTGAGGCATTCATCAAGGGTCTAGAATTCCAGATTGAGTAGAACAGCCCTTGATTAGTAGATTCAAAGGGCTATGTATGGGCAGGCCACACGGTTATTCTAGAGCCTTTTTCCCAGGATAGCAAGGATAACCTAAGGAATGGCCTTTTAGGTTTTCGTTCAGAGTTCCGGGCTAATAGTGTGTTGTTCAAGAGCATATATTTTACTTATCTTACTGTTGTTCTGAAGATGGAATTTTTATTTAGGTGACGCATAATATAGGCCCCTTATTCAAGAGAATAGTGTTCATTGATTTTGGATCAAACGATTGCTTTGGCTCAGAGTGCTTTTGTTGGGGTCCCTGGATTCTGTATGCAGCCTCGTGACAAATGAAGTAGTGGAGGATGATAAAAAGATGAGGAATCAAAGCTTTACATTTAAAACTAGGCTCTAAGATTGAGACAACACAAAATAATATTTGCTCAATACTTCCCAGATTGACACAAAATCTAAATAACCCAACAGATTCTTCCTCGATAAGATTCTCTGTTCATAGAAAGAAAATTCTACTCATATATAATAACCATAAGGAAAACAAAAAATAAATATGCATGCACAGCAAGAAAATCCGAAGAGAAAGAACAGAGAAAGCTAAAGTCTTTACCATTGGTTACAGACACAAGTGAATCGTTTCTTATTTGGTTTCCTTTCTTTTTAGAATATTTGGAGGGTGAGCGTGTTTTCTGCTCTTTCCCACTGGCAACATTCTGGCATCCTTCCCGTATGAGCAAAGCTTGAGATTGCACCAAACACTCGGATCGTTGGAATGTGAGGCGATGAAATACCAACTCTTTGGACAGAAATAGACTAACCAAATCGTCATCAACCTTTTCATATACCACATCATCAACTATAATTGGACCCGTCAAGGCAAATGAAACCTATAAAACATGCAAATGCAAGAAATCAGAGATAATGAAGTAATCATTTACTGAAGAAAAATGCGCCTGGTACTTATCACAGAAAAATTTTAATCAAACATTCCATTGTTGTATCAAAGAGATCTATTTCATCTACGGCCACCCTAACTAAAAAGAAAGAGGAGATGATCTTTATGAGCTGAGAAAATTTCCTTTCACTAAATATTGGGGGCCAATCATAGCTGTGTAAGGCTCATGGGTGAACCTAGAGCAGACACCTCCCATGGGGCATTTTAAATCCCAACCTAAGAAAATCTAATTCGAGTGTTGATGCCAGTCTATTCTTCATCTATTGGACTTGATGACAATACTTGAGGTTCATTTACTAAAAAGTTGGAAAATGATTAAAGACACTACTAATTTTTATGAGAAAGTTAGGGAAAAAGATGTGTTATTTGGAGAGATGTTCTCCATCTTATTGTTGTTTTCCATGGAGAATATTCTTACCCAAAACCCCAAGAATTTAATTCCATGTAAAACCAGAAAAAGTAATAGAAAATTTCACCAAATCACTCATCTCTTTTTCCAGTTTCTCGTAAAAATTAGTATTGTTCACAATCATTTTCCAACTTTTTTATCAAATGGACCCCTCGTGAACCTTAAAAGCCAGAGATTCCATCACTTAATAAGGATCGGGATTTAGATGTGGCCTGAAGGAAGGGGAATTACAAAAGTAGGAGCATTGCGCACTTGTTGTGAAGTCAAGTAGATGCAGTACCAAAATCGATATGCAACAAACATAGACATTCCTTAGACTTAATAAGCATCGCTGTTGAGAAACGCTAACAATAAACGATAAAGAATGTTATGACAGTGGACTCCCCCTCCTCCCCCCTCCGCCTGTACTTCTTCTGTTATAATAAATAATATTCAGTTTCTTATCAAGGAAAAAAAATAAAGCATGTTAAGCCGTTAAATATGTAGTATTGCAATTAATAAAATAATAGATATCTTTCATTATCACCACACCAACCGAGCACACAAACTTGTACTATATTTTATGCAGTAAAGTTTATTGGATTAAAGATATAAATAAGCGATGGCATGTTTTCTAAAGTTGGATGTTGCCTTGTTTTCCCCCTCGTCAATAAACGATGAAATCAAAAAGAATAAGACATCCAGTCAGCATAAACTAAAACTGAAATGGCCTTGTAAGCAAATTTTGAACCTGGTGAACAACTTTCCGTTGCTTGATTCCATCACCTGCCACCATAAACCTTCAGATAAACACGTCAACAAAAGCAAATGAGCGATGCAGTTTTGTGAGATAATTAGAGAATAACAGAATGTAAAGTGTAAGTATAAAAATGCCATGGGAAAAGAAAAAACAAAGAAGAAAATTCATGCTGAATAGTTTTAGGTACTGGATAAACATATCTAATCAGCATTATTCAGAATCAATCGAATTCATATGAGCTTAATAATTTCGGTTTGCACCAAGTCTGGTCTATAAACAAGTATAAAAGCATGCAAGGAGGTTAGGTCAAATCTTATCAGTGGACTGTCGCACATGATGATAGAGAAAAATTCTTAAAACCCAAACTAACACGAACAAATTAGACATGAAAAAAGGCCTGATGTCCTCATGGAAAAGACAGAAAGTAGAAGTACAAATACTAGGTGAAACATACGGAATTTGAGCTCCACTTCCATTTTTCCCTGGTGCCAAATATTTAACTAGAGGGCACAGGTCCTTCTGATAGAGAACACAAGCAAAATATATCATTATGTTCATTATATCATATTACTGTGATAAATCTATATCACTATATGTACAGAAAGAGGAAAATATTACCTGTATATCATCCATGCTGGCATTACCGTGGCTTGTGTCCAGTAAAACCTTATTTCGACCCACAAAACAAAACAAAGAAATACATATATAAGAGATGTTATGGAAGAAAAATTACAAACAACAGAGTTGATTGTAGCTGCAGAATATATACCATTATCAGACAAGCCGCCTTTGAGCTTTCAACGACTGTCCATTGGCCTTCTTCAGAAGAGAAGAGCCACTCATGAGCCCGAGTCTGAAATCTTATGTTCAGTTATACTTTTTTCAATTGAAAACTACAATACTCAATGTAATCTTTTTGACTAAAACTACAAACACAACAGTAGATATACATCACTCGTCAACTAATAATTAGAACTTTCAAATTCCAGTTTCCACGGCTGAATAATTCAAATTACTTTACAAAACATGAATTTGCTGGGAGTAGGAGACGAGGAAGAGTAAATGACTTGATAGTTAATAGATATGTGGCATATACACATTATAGGAATCATGCATATTAGTAGTGGATCAGAGCTTTCAGTGGATTCTGTCACCGATCAATATAAATCACTATATGCATAATATATGTCATGTTACATAAAAGCTCTTAAAATGTCTTCCTGTCTTGGACATAAACCATGTTGGATGGTTTAGACGTTCCTATTCACGTTCAATTACAAGATCAAATCATTTTTACAATTACCTATCAGTATATGTTGGAGTTAAGGTTCGTGTAAAATTCAAAAAAAAATAAACTCATTTTTAAACATACAAAGTTACATATCGGCTTGTCACAAACTTAATTTTTTAGCATGAATGATCCAGAGTTCAGAACTTCCAAATGAGACCAATGCTCAAATTTTAAAAAATAACAATAGAAATAAGTATATACCAGGTCATAACCTATGCGAAGGCACTATCACCTTTGAAAAAGCAACATGCGATCTCAACCACACAATCTTTTATCACTTATACATTTTTTGGATTAAAAAACCACTTATTACTTAGATGTTGAAATCATATGTACATGTATAAATAGTGTCAAAGACACATTTATACCATAAACATGACAGGGACAGGTGTCCCGGTTATCGCTTGGTTGTGTGTGTATATATAATCATATGTAAATCCATATATACAGCCAGAAAGATCACAACCAAGCACTAATTATGCAGATGCCCAGTATACTTCCATGGGATTTTTAAAACTTAAAGCCACTCAACTGGCTAACTGGTGATTCAATCTTTCCATGATTTTTTTGAATAAAGTTGGCACGAAGCCTATTATTAAAGAAAAGAAAGAATAACAAGCGAAGGAAAACAAAACAACATCATCTTCCCATGGTTATAAATGGTGAAAGAGTAATTGTTAGAGGAATTTGCTGGAGTCTATAAGAAGAATAAACAGAGGATAAATTATTGAATAGAACTTGTACCACCATCAAACAAATGAAATCAAGGGACTGGTTCAAAGTTATGAACCAGGGATTTATAAGCAATTTATGAAGCATTAGTCAATCCTTAATTTGATGACAATTATATGCTGAGCCAAACAAAAATCAGATGCTAGAGGTATAATTAAGTGTAAAATCAAAAAATGTACACTGAACATGCATATTTTACTTTGAATCTTTAGTATGAGTATTTTCTATTTAATGTTTGACCATTGGGATAGTTGAACAGGACATGCTCGAGTTTCGATTTGCCAAAGATAAAAATTAAAAATTAAAAAACCAACAAGGTAAACTAGATATGCTCAAATTGAAACTAACCTTGGGAACAAGAAAAACCCCACAAGAATACAAGAATGAGCTAGACTGTTGAAAAGCATCAAGAAGCACGGCTTTATAGAAGAACCGAGAGGACCTGGGTTCACCCAGTGTAAGCAGGAGCCTGCGGCCTGGGCTAAGCTCGGTCAGATCCCCTCCAGCCCAATCTTCAAGTGAGTACACTAGATCAGAACCACTGGCGTGTTCTGTGCGGATTCTATTCTCAATATCAAGTGCCTCAAAGAGTCCACGGGCCTAAAAATATAAATATATGGCAGCTTCTATCAAGCTTCCAAGAAATCATATTCACATGCACTCATTAAGGGTGTGTTTGTTTGGCAAAGTTTTCCGTGGAAATCTTGGAATATATGTGCTTTTCCATCTTTTGGCAGTGTTCCGCACAATTTTCTAGGCAATTCTAATTCCATCTAATCCTGTGGTACAAGTAAATGATGCATTATACTAGGAACATGAATTCTGACCCTCCTCCAAGGAAAATGAATTCTAGACTTCTAGGTAAGGTGGAAACGAGCTCAATGGCAAAAAATTCCAATTCTAGGTAAAAAGTGGCAATCAAACACAAAAAGTTGGATGTCATTATTGCAGGGGAAAGGTACATATTTTCACCTAAAAAATATAATCAAACACCTTTAAATGCTTTCCATGGAATTCAATTACCTAGAATTTAAACTTTTGTACCCTAATTTCATTCTTACTATCAAACACACCCTGACATCAAAGACTTCCACACAGTTTCATCAAGTAAAAATAGTAACCAAGCCTTGTGAACATGTGCGTTCCTCAAATTTGGTGTGTGGGACCTTTTGGCAATGTGTCGAAACAACTGCAAAAGTTTAACAGAAAAGAAAAAGGGGAAAAAAAAAATTGGAGAACCAACATCTCTACCTGATCACCAGAACAACCAATAGTAGAACGAGTGAACGAAGATGATACTTGATGCATCACGATCGAACTGTCTTTCTTAGCAACCACCATGAAGGTTTGTAGGCTAGGCTTTTTTGATGGCTTTTGGGGTATAGCGTGAAGACTCACAATCCACCCATAACGGAACTTGGGAAAAAGCAAACCTAAGAGGAGACAATTTAAGCAATAGTGCTCCTTTCTTCAGCAAAAAAAAAACAATAGGAATATGGAAACACATACATCGTAAAACCAAAACAATAAGAAACCACTAATTTATCCCACAAGAAGTAAGAATGTAAGATACTTTCTTTTTCTCCTTCTCTTAGTCTCTCTTTGCATTGGAAAAATCAGAAAAGCTACGCGATAGCATGCAGAACTAAATTTTCACGTCAGTTAAACAAAAGTGCGATAAAAAATACCCAAAACATGAGCTTCTGCCAAGGTGAGACAAATAAACTTCCCTCCAGATTTTAGAACTCTCTTTGCCTGATAATACACAACACAAAAGTTGAATCCAGCTTCACTTTTCAACACTTTATAGCTCAGTGAAGTCAATTTTTTTAGCACACACAAACTGGATACAATTTGAAAATTTTACTCAAACTTTAGTCCATGATACCTCAGATAAATATTGACTCCCTGGCTTTGGACCGAGTTCTGGCTCCATCAATGCATCTAATCCTCCTTTGTCAACAACGGCATCAAACGTGCCATCTACAAACTGAAAAGACAAAAAAATAAAAATAAAAAAAATAAAATAAAAAATGAGAGAGAATGGGAATAAGGGGGAAATGGGGAGAACTTCAAAAGTTGAAATACTGGACTTTGGAAGCCTAAAATGAATACTGTGGGCCTACAACAATGAAGGCCATCATTTTTAGTCCCAGGAGATGTTTAATTCATAGTATATAACATCTTTGTAATTTTGGTATTAAGTTTGGGGATCTTCCTTTTGCGCTTATCTATCGGGTTTGACTTGGTGGGTTTAATGGGCCCATATATTCCAAACTTTTACATAAAAAACTGGACTTCTAAGATTCATTACCGAGTTTTCGTTACCCCAAGTATTACTCCCAGAAGATATAGTAATGTATTATCTTTATTTTTTGGTATGGAACAAAGAAAGCTCTCAACATCAATTTCTTGAAACTTGTTACGCCTAAAAACCTAGGTTTTGATGTACTATTCCCACTAAGATCAGTATGTCATCCTACTCAAAATCCATATTTCGCTCTCAGAATTTCAATATATGCCCTTGTTGGTATTACCTTCAACCTAAACCATGACATCCCTTCTCGGTAATGTGATCACTCCTCTAAGAAATCATTTCATTACATTGTTTGTCAGTGCATTTGTTTTGTTGTCAAAATCGAAACACTTAATCTGAAGTCTAAAGACTGAGCCTCCAAAAAAAATAAAAAATGTTTCTTGTCCAAATGTAATACCTGAATAGAGGTTAAACATATTGCTTTGAACATTTTTCCCTCTTTTTATCTTTAAAAGGTTAGTTGACGATAAAATGGGTAGTAAAGTATACAACAATTCAGACTTCAGTAATGACATTAAGATGTAAGAGATCCTCTTTAAGGATTCAGAGGCATATTAAGAGGTTGCATCTGAATTTTCAACACCTCAACTCACCTCTGAAGTCTGAATTTTGGGCTTATAAACTTAAGAGGTGCAAAACAAACATATCCTTAATGAATTGAAGAATATTGGTACTGTTTATTCAGTCTACAATAACTATATATATTATATATATATATATTATTGCCTTTACAAGTCTGCAATTTCCAGATTTAAGTGGCTCAAACAAACACCACCTCAGTTTGTTTATGCAAACCTGCATACTAGTCATGTCCATTACTCGCCACCTCATACCAGGCCGCAACCGCACATTTCGCCTCAACATTTCCGAGATTACAACTTTGGAGAAATCAATATTGGTTATATCGCGAAACCCGCGTCGTACAGGTGTTCAGAGAGCCGAGAATTGCCGCAACCGGGAACCAGGATCTGCGCCGAAGAAGAAGCTTCCGCTTCTCTGGCTGCGGCGGAGGAGGAGGAATCCGGTGGTTCATCGGTGGAGAGGTGGGAGAGAAGGGGGTGGTGGAGTTGAGGCCAATCGGCGTACCACTCGAAGGAGTCGTCGGTACGTCGGATGCTGAAGAATTAGTCCCAGTTGTCTCTGCCTGTGAAGTCTCCTAGGGTTTTTAGCAGCTCTTCTTGTTGCTATTAGTCCTTCTTCCCCATTTTCTTCTTCTTTTCTCACTTCCTGTATTTCTCTTTTTGTTCTTGTGGGGTTTTGTTTTACTTTTACAAGGATTTTTACTTTGGAAGGGTTTACCTCGGGAGAGAAGTGATTGTATGACGTGGCTTTTATTAAAAAAAATGAAATATGAAAATTAAAATTTAAAAATAAAAAATAAAAAACTATTTATTTAGTTTTAAAAATTATATTTAAAAAATTATTATTTATTTAAATATAATACATGTAAAAATTATAAAAAAAATGTAGTATAACATTTTTACCGCTTTTTTAGATGCTGTAACTATGACAGCTTATGAATTTCCGGATGAAAATAACCAACCACAACGAGCTCTTATATGCAGTAAGATTGTTGGTCTCGAAGGATCAATGTGAGGGTAGATTTGTCTATGGTGACGGGAGCCAAAGTCCTTAAAAAAAGATGCCAAAAGATATGAAAAAGAGAACAACATTACAAGTAATAGATGGTGATAATTCCAAGAATCATATCCAACCACCCCCTAAAACACTACCCTCTTTGGTCACCACCATCGGCAACCTTCATTCCCTCACTACCACCATTACCTTCGTCTCCCCCCCCCCCCTTACCACCATCATCACTTCCCTTCTCTCTCTACAGCACACATACTCATATACATACATATATATATATAGTACCATACAAGATATACATACATATAGTTCCATACAAGATATATATATACATATATATATTCACCCCAATGCAACCTCATTACACTGTCCCTCCACTATAATTAGGGACTTAGAATTATAATTAAACAAATAAGATGGTGAAAAAAGAGTTTATGTCATAAATGGTAGTCCCGAAACTGAAGTTCCACTTTAAAGGGGTGGATTTGGAATTACCGTCGAAGAATTATATGGTAGTAGATCCGGGCGGTGTGTGCTTGGCAATGACAGCCTCTGGTTCAATGTCGATTTTCGGGAATGTTCAACAACAAAATCTTCTGATTATACATGATCTTAAGAATGGGAGTTTATCTTTTTTGCCTACTCAATGTGATCAGCCGTAATTGAGTTGTTTTGGAGGTTTGAATTATGAATGAAAATAAAGATTTTTGTTGGTGTTTTGGTTATATACAATACAAAACTTAATTGGTGGGTTTTCAATTACATATAAACCCATCAAAAGAAAATTTGATTTTCCAATTCAATTTGAACCCACCACGATTTGATTTGATCTCAATTAAAATTGAAATTTGAGTTTGATTTGTGCTCGATTTTGTATATATATATGCGTATGTAGGGAGAGAGAAACGCAATTATATATACACACACACATATATATATATGTAGAGAGAGAGAGAGAGAAAGACACATTGCTAAACACTTCATCCTCTCACTCTGGCATCTCCGATGCTGGCGAAGCCTTGAAATGGGTTTGTAACCGAAATGGGTTACAATCCAAATGGGTTGTAATCGAAATAAATATACAATCAATTACCCTCTATATTTAGTTGCCAGCTAATTTCTCCATTTTCCAGCTCCTCGAGAAACTGTTAATCTTCGATGCAAACCTCACCAGACAGTCCCCGCTGACATCGGCTCGTGTACATCACACTCCGTCATCAAGAAGCTGGTAATGAATCTTAAAAAAAAAATGGAGTTAAAAGTTAAAAAAATATAAATTAAGGGGGTTTAGTGTCGCTTTTAAAGTTTTAAGGGGTTAAGTGTAAATTATTTGGACAGAATTGTTAACGGAATTAGGACGAGAGTCTCAATTGAACTATTGTAGCAACTTTAAGGAAGACAATGCATTTTTTGAAATATCAGGAGAGAAATTGAATTTATACCAAAACTTTAGGGTTTAATTTTTCTTTTTCCCTAAATTAGTTGTGTAAATTAAGGACATTGTATAAAAAAGACACTTATATCCTTTCCTTATAACATCCTACGCCTCATCACAATTGGTGCTAAATCTGTTTAGCACCAATATATTTTAGCACTAATAGTGCTAAATATGTTTAGCACCAATCTGTTTTACCACCAATGGTGCTAAATCTGTTTTAGCACCAATGATGCTAAATATGTTTAGCACTAATCTGTTTTTAGTACAAATGGTGCTAAATTTGTTTAGCACCAATCTGTTTTACCACCAATGGTGTTAAATCTGTTTTAGCAACAATGGTGTTAAATATGTGCTATGTTTTAACACCAATTGTGCTAAATCTGTTTAGTACCAATGGTCAACACACTAACAAGCAATATGATAGTTCTAAAAGCAATTTAGCACCATTTTTTGCAAATGTAAAATAGATTTGACGTTGCTAAAAGCCATTTAGTACCACCTTTTAAACAAGAAGTAACAAGTAATCTAAAGGTACTAAATGCGTTTAACACCACCTGTCAATACAGATGATAACAACTAGAAGGTACTAAATGCATTTAGCACCACATGTCAACACACATGACAACAATCAGAAGGTGTGAAATGCATTTAGCACCACATGTCAACACACATGACAACAACCAGAAGGTGCTAAATGCATTTAGTACCACATGTCAACACACATGACTATAACCAGAAGGTACTAAAATGATGTTAGCACCATTACAAAACATAGAATAACAAAATTGATGAGATCAACATCCACTCAATTTATATATATGTATATATATATGGATCAACGTAGGGTTCCTAAAAAAAAGAGTGAGTAAATACTATCTGTAGACACCCCGATCCGTGACCCTCGCAAGAACCCTAACGACCTTCGAGAACTACTATTTTTGGAGTACGGGACCCACCCGAGCACCCGAAATTACCCTAAAAGGGTTTGTTGGCCAACAAACCTATTTTTAAGTGGGATTGTCGCACGACATATCAGTATGTCGCGCGACAATCACTGATATGTCGCGCAACAATCACTCCTATGTCGCACGACAAACCCCTCTGACCCCGACCATCCACTCTCTGACAAATCAGTCTGTCAGAGACATCACTTCAGCCGTTTGTCGTGCGACATTGATCACATTGTCGCGCAACACTTGCCCCTTCTGGGGAAATGCCGCGCGACATTCTTTCCCGAGCACTATAAATAGGCCAACACCCCCCCAAGGGTTCAGGACAACAACTGGGGATTGAAGAATTATTGGTTTATATCTTATTTTCTAGTCTTTCGTCAAGTATTCTCGATTATCGTCTTATTTCTGAAGAATTATCGAATCTATTCTCGACACTCGACGTATCCTGTCTCTGGAATCGAATTCTCGAAAATATCTGGAGAAGAAAAAGATCATCATCGCCGGAGATCTCTCTGTCGTATTATATTTTCTTTCTTATTATTATTATTCTCGTCGGGAAGGTAAAGAAAGTCTCTTCTAGTATTTAACATTAAATATCTGTGTACTTATTTTATTTCTGTTGTTTTGTCCACGTTTTATTTGAATAAACTTGTTGCCAAGTTACAAATAGTCTACCGTTTTCAAAACAAAAGACCCTGATAAAATTATTTGCAAAACCAGAAGAGTAAGTACATTATCATCTGGATAAAATCCTGTTTTCAAAACCCGGATCGGTAAAACTTACTTAGGAATTAAAAACCCGGTATATCCTATCTCTTTCATAGATTGTGATATGTCTAGTAAAAACTCCTCTCGAGAGTTCTAATCCCACATTAAATTAGTCCCGATATAAAGATCCGAAAATTTTCTAAAATAAGTCAAAACCCGAGAAAAGTCGTCGTTATCTGAGAAATAACACGGTAAAACTCCCTCTAAAGTAAAGAACAACTCCTGACACTTGTATTTTCTGTAGGTCGAAAAATACCCTAGAGGGGGGTGAATAGGGTTTTAAAAACTTAATGCGAAATTAAAACGTTTTTAAAATATTTAAGCAAAGCAACTTAGTTAAATAAGTTTATCAAGGAAAACAATCAATTAAATAATCAATCCCAATAATAAGCAATAATATAAGCAACTTCAATAAATTAATATAACAAATAAATAAAGAGATTGAGTAAGAAAGATTGAACCAATTTGAAGTCGAAGATTTTTTGTCCACACGGTTCGGCTTGTTCCCCTTACTCCGTGTTCTGTTAGTTCCCCGAGAATTTCCACTATAAACGATCTCCTTCCGGGTGAAGATCAAACCTCTACAAGTGTATTCTTCTCACACACTCTTACAAGTATTGAAACACCCTCAATACTCACACAAGAAATCCCTCTTGCTATTCTATGAGATACATCTCTCACAAATATGATTTGAATAAGTTTTGGTGGCTAACACCAATGTACAATATGTCTCTTGTGTATAACAAAATACAAATGAAGCTCACACTAAGAGATATCAAGATTGATCAAAATATATAGCTCAAAAATGAAAAATATGATCAATAAAATGAATTGAATACTTGAATAACTTTGTATATATGTAAAATAAGTTTGTAGAATGATTCAAGTGTGTTAAAACATGTCTAGGACCTCATATTTATACCTTGCAAAACCATATGGCCGTTGGGGATGATTAAGAGAGGTTTTGGCTCCAAGGTATACATTTTCAAACTTTCCAACAGTTAGTTTTGACAAACAAATTCAAAATTGTTTTGTTAATTTCTCCCAATTAGACCGTTGGACCATGCTCAAATTTTAGTCAAAATTGCCAGGAGATATTTTATAACTACTGTAAAAATTTCAAAATGATCTGAGTTCGGGAAGGCCTCCATCTTACTGTTATATCAAAAATGGACAAAAATTGAGCGAATTTTACATGTAAAAAAAAATATTTTTTTGCAATTTAACAATTTAGTTCCAAATAAAATTCTTATGATTTTTGAACCTCAAAGATATGTTTCTAAGATACCTATTTTTATTATAGCTTAAAATATGATCATTTAAAATTAATATGAATTTATTTTGAAACTCAGTTTTTGTAAAATGATGTTTTTCAAATAAATTCAATTTCAAGCTAGTTTGAATCAATTTTTAAAAGATGCAATAATATGTTTGAGCTATAGGGATTTGATCAATAAAGTATCTTTACATAAAATCTAAGCACTCACTCCATTTAATGATAATTCGAGTCTTCGTGATTCTTGATTTTTTTGTGCGTATCTTTACTTGTTTGATGTTCTTGATCCTTTCTTGGTATTGATAACTTGTAGAACATGTGGAGATCATTCTTATGCATATCTTCACTTGCTTGATGATCTAGATCTTTTCTTGGCTTTGTATAGCACATGTATATCACTTGAGTTCATTTATTGTGAGTAGAAGCGTTTGTAAAGCTTGTGTGAGATTTGCTTCGGTTTGAAGTTACACTTGGTCGGAAGATATCGGTTAAAATGGCTATCATCATTGGAACAACCGAGTTAAATAACACTTTATTAATTTATTGTAATTATCAAAATAAGATTAATTGACTTTAAGGTCAACATTTTCATCTCTCAAAAATTGAACATTGGATCTCGGAACACAAAGGTTTTTCGTGCCCTTTCCCGTTTTTCCCAAGAAATTAGGGTTTTCACTTAGAAAGTAGTAGACTATCAGTAAAAGCATCCAAGTTTTTCAACATAGAATAAACATATAAAAGACCATTAGAGATCGAAAGGGCGTAATGGGTGCTTAACAACTTCCCAAACCGTAATATAGTTTCCGAATCCTATAGAATCCTGGTTTCGTAGACAAACGTATAAAGAAAGGCTTATCAGTAGCCTTTTATCTTACACAACCATTTTTTGTCCATTTTCTCGTAAAACGTACTGGTGACTATGAACGAACCCCCCTTGTATCTAGAAATAGGATAGAAAGACACCCGATATGAACTATCAACCACTATAGAAGCAAATGGACCGACGGAATCCATTCCGACGTTCCAGACGCCCAACGACGGGAACGAGACCCGGGGGTTGCATTTGCGGATTCTCACAGTGGCGACTCCGCTGGGGAGGGTAGAAAACTAGACTCTTATATGTGGACTTTTGTTTATCTGTTGAAAACTTGCCTTTACTGCTTTCCCTACCTATGTTAATTGACTGAGAAGAAATCTTTTTTTAAAAATAGAAGTTTTTCAAAAATACGTAATAAAGATAATGATATTTGTAAACCCAACCTTTCGAACTTTGCACACATTTTCACAAATCATGCATTGTTTCTACGAGTGTGAATTAACCCCAAACCATCGGAAGTATTATAAGTGAGTAGGGAGTTGGCTTGCTTGGGCCAACATAAACCGAAAGCATTTACTTCCACTCTCCTTGGCCAAGTACGCCCCCGAGGTATATCGAGTGATGAGAACACTCACGTACCCGGAAAGTATATCAAAAGACTCTTGCACGTACCCGCCCTTGGGGTATATCTCAAGGTCTTGTCAAATAGGAGGGAGCCTGAAGCCTTAATCGTTCGTACACCTGCGCTGCATATAAGATCGAGTCAGTTAAAACACTTGTTAAAACAGCCGTAGGGGATGTACCACCCTACGGCTTACTTTACAACATCCTTTTAAAATCCGAGTATTTTCTCGGCAATTTTTAGTGGTTCTTTTGGCAAAAAAAATCGAGTCGCATCACAGTCTTCCTTTATCTTCGCCACGTGGTTTCGTCTACAGTCGTAAAAATACCGACAGTCTGGAAGGTTGGGCCGGTCGAGATCATACCGGAAGGCTAGTAAAATCAAGCACACCCGAAATGGCCGATGGACGCGAGAATCAAGAGACAGATCAGAGCCTAGCCGAGGAGTCTGCAGCTCAGCCAACTTTAGCCGAGATGCATCGTTTGCTAATGACCGTCAGCATGAATCTAGCAAGCCTCACAAACGAGCAATAGAGTACCCGAGTCCGAGTAGAAGAGTTGTTGGCCGGACGGGCCGCACCACCGGGGTTTGAACGGCTACCACCGAATCGAGATCAGAATCAAGGGAAGCCATTAAAGTACTTCCCCCAGTTCAAGGAACCAATCCACCCCAAACGGGCCCTGTCATGGCCGATACTGTTCAGATCGATCCAAACAATCAGAATGAATGGGCCCCGAATTCAGGCCCTACTTACCAACAACAAGAGCCACCCATCATCTGGCCGCAACCTCAGCAAAGCCTTGATCCCCAATACCAGCCATGGCCACAAGTTCCCGCAAGACATATTCCACCACCAGCCCCTGTAGCCCATCCTAATGAGTACCCAGACATCAATCGACTACGAGCAGTGTATGCAGAATCGGTTATAGCTCGGGAACAGCCCAATGAGGTGTCAAGAGAGAGTGAAGAAATAAAAAAACTAAAGGAGCAGATGAAGGTTCAGCAAAGGGGGATTTTTTTAATAAAAAGGGCAGACGAGATTACAGATATGAATGCCTTCTCCCTCGACCCAGAAGCAAGATTACCCCAGGGATTCAAACTTCCTTCCATCACCAAATTCACAAGAACCACACCTCCTAAAACTCACCTCTAATCCTACATCAGATCTATGCAAGTGTCCGGTTGTGGAGAGCCAGAGTTGGCTCAAGCCTTTCACATGACTCTCACAGGGGCCGCCCTGAGATGGTTTTTCGATTTGGAGAGACATCACACAAAAACTTGGGAAGATATCGTCAAGGAGTTCATGACCAAATACGGGTCCAACGAGGATTTGGAAATTACCTGTAAACACCTAGAAATGGCCAAGCAAGGCGAGAAAGAAAGCTTCAGCAATTTCGTCACACGCTGGAGAGAGATGGCCTCCCAAATGTCCAAATGGCCCGATGAAGAAGAACAGTTGGAGATCATACAGAAGAATTTCACTCTGACTGTATTGACTTATATGGGAAAACACGTGTTCCCACACTTCAGAGCCCTATTGATCATGGGATCACATGTAGAGGAAGAATTAGCAAAAAAAGCAGAAACTGATACCAAGAAAGCCTCATACACCGGGAGAAATACGGCCACTCCAGCCGTAAATCAACTAAGCTCATACCCATATCAACAAAACCCATTTTAATAGTCACAACAAGCCCCTTCGATGAGTTGGCCCGCACAAGGAGACTCTTCGAGCATCGAGGCCAAGAAAAGGAGAAACTTTTGCACCCTTCCCACTACCCTGGTCAAAAGCCTGAAACTACTCCGAAAGGCCGGACTGATCACTCCACTCAACCCACGCCCCCCACCAAACCCTATTTCCAGCACCTGGAGAATGAATGAGAACTGTGCATACCATCAAGCAGCGAGCCATGCCACGGAACGCTGCTTGACTCTTCGCCATCGTATCCAGGACCTCATTGAAGCCGGAACCATCCCCGCACCCGGCAGGCCCAATGTTACCAACAACCCCCTTCCCAACCATGCTCCACCTGCAGGGATTAACGCCTTGACCACGAATGAAGAAGGCTTTGATCCCATAGGACTCATTCGAGATGACCAAGCCTACAAGGCACCCGTTGTGCTACCAGCAAAGATTCAAGTGGCCCTAGGCCTCAATCCGATAATTGACCAATGGATGACTAAAATGAACTTCCTACCCGGGCAGGGTTTAGGAAAAGCGAATCAGGGAATCCCATAACCACTTAAAATCAAAATCAATCCCGAAAAATCTGGGATAGGATGGACCCAGGATAAGAAGAAACAGTCATGGAAGCCCCGAGGCCCCCCAAAGGAGACAATCTGTATGACAGAAGCCTCCCCCGAGACTTTCAGTTGGTCAGCAGAGCTAGAATCATCAGAAATCTCAGAGGGATCAGACCCAGCATCTCTTTGGATACAACAAATTACCCTTTCAGGGAGTGTATACTAGCCACCACCAATGGATGCCGAGAAATCACCACCTCCTAAAAAAATAGGAGAAGATCAAGTACTGGAATAGTTGAAGAAAACTCAGGCACACATCACCATTTGGGGCCTCTTGGTTGCCTCCAAACCTCATAGGACCGCCTTCATCAAACTCTTAGACGAGGCCGTCATATCACCAAATTTCACACCAGAACAACTACTAAACATGATCGGGTCCCTTACAGTTCAAAGAAGTCTGTCATTTTCAGATGAAGATTTATTTCCATTGGGGAAGAAACATAGTCTGGCCCTCCATATTACTGTCCGAACCCGAGGAAAAATCCTGCCGCAGGTCCTCATCGACAACGGGTCAACCATAAATGTCTGCCCTTTGAAGACCGCCAAATGTCTGGGTATCTTGGACTCAGAACTTTCTCCATCTGCTGTGACCGTTAGAGCCTATGACAACACAAAAAGGGTCGTTCTGGGTTCCCTAAAGCTGGATCTCATGGTCGGTCCCGGAAGCTTTCCAGCCGATTTCCAAATCATAGACATTCCCTCCAGTTTTAACCTCCCGTTGGGAAGAGCATGGCTATATGACATAGGAGCACTCCCCTCCTCCTTACACCAGAAGATCAAGATACCGTTCGAAGGGAATATATTCACCATCCAAGGAGATCCTGAAAGGACCTTAGCAGATCTAGAATTACCTGTTTTGGGCATAGGGAGCCAGAGCATACAGTTGGGAGGCTTTTCTTACGAACCTCAAGTACAAGCTCTCACCACCCAGAGAATCGAGTATCTACCCCTTGATAATATCCCCGGTCTCAGCACCAAGATCACAAATATGCTGAGAATGATGAAATACTTGCTAGGAGCCAGTCTAGGAATAGGACAGCCAGGATTACTTCAGGCCTTAGAACCGGTAACGAGGCGTGAAAGAGAAGGGTTGGGGTACCGGCACACCGGAGAAGACAATTAAGAGAAAATGGGTCGAGGGCATCAGTGTCCGAGTTTTAGCTTTCTGAATGGGTTTTTCGTTAAAGAAGGAGATGACTTCCCCTTTTGCGGCTTTCAGGAGCACTGGAGAAACAGCGATGGAGATAACCTTCCAGGATGGAAAATCTTCTATGAGGAGGACCTCTATCTCAAGGAAAATATTTTGCACAGCTTCTCTACCAAGTTGGCGATCTGGCCGAAAGAAGAAAATAAAGACAAGGAAGATGGAGAGAAAGAACTGATTGGAGATCTCTTTGACATCATGGCTCTAGGGGATGACGAGCCAAGAGACAACCCTGTACACTTAATACACGATGATCCAGATTACCAAGAAAAGTGGGGAAAGAGTGAAATTGTAAAGGTGAGAGATAAGAGTGAAGGAAAGGGTAGGGATGAGTCATTCCTAGATTCACTTTTTAAACTTGTACCTATAAACACTATTATCAATAAAGAATACTCTGTTTTGCGTTATCCTGTTGATGTTAATTCTGTAATTGCTTATATGGAGTTGGAAGGACTAAACGAACACCCTGAATGAGAGAAGCAGCGTATACAGAGTGAGGAAGGAGACACTCTTGTAATTAACCTCGGAACAGAAGAATAAAGGAAATAGGTCCGTATTGGGGCAAGTCTAAGTGAAACAGAAAGAGAAGAATTCATACAAACTCTGAGGGAGTACGTGGATGTCTTCGCCTAGTCCTATGCCGATATGCCAGGTTTAAATAGTCAAATGGTCATGCACGAAATACACACCAAGCCAAAATTTAGGCCCGTCAAGCAGAAGTTGAGAAAACTTACACCAGAATGGTCCCTAAAAGTAAAAGAAGAGGTGATGAAGCAACTGAGTGTGGGGTTCTTACGAGTAATCGAGTACCCTTCATGGTTAGCCAACATCGTGCCCGTTCCAAAGGCAAATGGTAAGGTTCGCATGTGTGTAGATTACCGAGATCTCAATAAAGTCTGTCCGAAAGACGATTTTCCATTACCCAACATTGATTTAATAGTGGATAATACCGCCAACCATGCCCTGAAGTCATTCGTAGATGGTTTCGCCAGGTATAATCAGATCAAAATGCATCCGGATCACCAAGAGAAAACAACATTCATCACACCGTGGGGGACATATTGCTATACCATTATGCCATTCGGGCTGAAGAACGCCGGGGTAACATATCAGAGGGTAGCTACCGCTATCTTCCACGACATGATTCACAAAGAAGTAGAACTGTATGTAGATGACATGATAATCAAATCGAAAGAAAGAGAATGCCATGTACCAGCCTTGCGAGCCTTTTTTGACCGCCTCCACCAGTACCAGATGAGACTCAATCCGCAGAAATGTGTGTTCGGGGTGACCAAAGGAAAACTCCTAGGCTATGTCGTCAGTAAAGAGGGAATCGAGGTAGACCCTGCCAAAGTTTGAGCTATCTAAGACATGCCCGAGCCTCGTACCGTGAAAGAAGTCCGGGGATTTTTGGGTAATTTGCAGTACATTAACAGGTTCATCTCTCAGCTTACTCAGACCTGCGAACCTATCTTCAAACTCCTGAGGAAGTCTCCACCAGGAGAATGGGACGATAAGTACCAGGAGGCTTTTGATAGAATAAAAAACTATCTCTCCAAACCTCCAGTATTAGCCCCACCACAAACCGGACTGCCCCTAATCCTATACCTGACTGTCATCGATTCGACTGCAGGAGCCATGCTAGCCCAACATCTGACCGATACACGGAAAGAACAGGCCATCTACTACATCAGCAAGAAATTGTCCCCATTTGAGATAAACTACACACCATTGGAGAAATCATGCACCGCTCTCTTTTGGGTAACACAAAAATTACGGCACTACATGCTGGTTTTCCCGGTCATCCTGGCATCACGAATTGATCCGCTGAAATACCTCTTCGAGAAACCAGCTCTCTCGAATCGTATGGCAAAATAGTTATTCTTACTCTCCGAATTTGACATCACCTACATGACCCAGAAGGCAGTCAAAGGCAAGATCATAGCTGATTACCTGGCCCACAATCCAATATTGGGGACGTGCTAGAAGAAGCCGAATTTCCAGACGAAACTATCATGAATATAGAGATCGATGAAGACTGGAAATTATACTTCGACGGGGCCGCCAACCGAAATAGAAACGGGATAGGCATCCTGTTAGTCTCTCTAGACCAAACTCACTCCCCGGTATCGTATCGTCTAGACTTCTTCTGCACCAACAACATGGCCGAATATGAAGCCTGTATAATCGGATTAGAGATCGCACTCCAAAGGGGTATAAAGAGAATACAGGTATACGGAGATTCAACATTAGTGGTCCACCAAGTTCTGAAGGAATGGAAGATTAGAGATGAGAAATTAGTCCCTTACCTCGCCCGACTGGAGGATGTCGCAGGAAAGTTTAAGCATTCAGAGTTTTACTATGTCCCCAGGTCACAAAACAGTTTTGCTGACGCACTAGCAACCCTGGCGTCCATGATCGATATCCCGGAGGGGATGGAGGAAATAACTCTTATGGTACAAAGAAGATCAGGACCAGCACACTGCATGGCCCTTGAGGTAGAGAATGAAGAGAATGGGGACTCAACCACTTGGTTTTACGACATCTGGAACCTGTTCAAAAATTATCAGTATCCTGAGCAAGCAGACAAGAGAACCCGGGTTACACTCAGAAGATTAGCGTCAAGATTCATACTTTGCGCCGGGAGGCTATATAAGAGAAACTACGACGGAGCCCATCTCTAATGTCTCACTGAAGAAGAGTCTATCAAAGTAATGGATCAGATACATGGGGGTGATTGTGGACCTCATATGAGTGGCCATACACTTGCCCGTAAAATCATCAGGCAAAGATATTACTGGTCTACCTTGCAGAACGACTGCGTTAACCACGTACGCCGTTGTCACAAGTGCCAAATCTATGCTAAATCTCAGAGACTTCCTCCGAAAGAGTTTTACAATATAACTGCTCCCTAACCTTTCGCAACCTGGGAAATCGATGTCAATGGGAAGATTTCGCCCAAAGCCAGCAACGGCCATGAGTTCATACTAGTGGCCATCGACTACTTCACAAAATGGGTAGAAGCCGAGTCTTTCTAAACCCTTGACGCCAGAAAAGTTGCCCGATTCATCAAGCGGAATATCATCTACCGGTATGGGGTCCCACATGAGATCATCTCAAACAATGGCACCCACTTCGAAGGAGAGGCTAATACAGTCATGGAAGAATACGGCATTACCCGACATAGATCTTCGCCATATAGACCACAAAGCAATGGGGCAGTTGAGGCCGCCAACAAAAATCTGAAGAATATCTTAAGAAAAATGACCGACACCTGTCGGGACTGGCCAGAAAAGTTACCATACGCATTGTGGGGATACCGCACCACCGAGAGGGTCTCTACCGGGGCAACCCCGTTTTCTCTTACATACGGGATGGAAGCAGTCCTCCCTGTTGAACTAGAGGTCCCTTCCCTCAGAGTGATGCTAGAGAATCAAATCAATGAATTGGAGTGGATCCAGGCACGTTATAACGAGTTGGCCTTACTTGATGAAAAGAGATTGAAAGTCGCATATCACCACCAAGGATATCAGAGGAGAATTGCTCGAGCATTTAACCAGAAAGTCAAGACTCGGGATATCAATGAGAACAACATCGTGTTGAAAGAAATTCGAGAGCCAGCCAGAGACCCGAGAGGAAAGTTTGGGCAGAAGTGGGCAGGGCCTTACATCGTCAAAGAGATTGACACTGGGGGTGCCGCTATACTCGCTGACTTAAATGGACAGTTACTGCATTCACCAGTTAACATAGATCGATTGAAGAAGTATTACCAATAGATGTAACCTGTATAGTTAAGAACTACGTAAACCTGAGCCCCAACTCGAAATGGTGGTTTTGAAAAATTAAAAAGGGGAACGTAGGCAACCTGAGAAGTGACTTCATGCCCCGTTTAAGCTTTGTAAAAAAAATTTATTTTTCATAAACAGTCCTTCATATATTATTAAGGTGGTTCAGAACACCGAAAGTTACAAAGGAGATACAACATACATAAAAACCTAATCCCCAAGAGTTGGCCAAGCAGGGTCCTCAGTAGCCAAGTCAATTCGAGCCTCATCAAGGATCTGATACGCAAAGAAAATGCTTTCCTCTGTGGGCTCGAAGTCCATAAATCGGAACCACTCCATTTGGAAGGGATCATCAATCAGCTCTCCTTCCAGAGACCCCTAACGGGAACGGATGATGTCAGCCCGAAGGGACTTGGTAATTCCAAAACGGGCATAGTTGAACTGACGAGTCAGTCGAGCACGCCACATCCTCTCTACCGATAAAGAAACATGCGAGGTCACAAAATCAGAGGAGAAGTTGTTTAGACCAAGGGGAATGTCCTGAGGAACGTTGAACTGACGAAGAAGACGTCCTGGGAGATAAAAGGAGGTAAACCAGAGCCCGCGGAGCCGAATATAGTTCTGACCTCCTGTACTAAGCACCATCGCCCTCAGCTTCCACCAAGGAATGTTCCACCGGATAGCCCAAAAGTTCTCCGAAAACCACACCGTTCAATCAGAGGAAGACATGGTCAAAGCACCAAAGAGAGGACGGCGAAAAAAGTGCGTAGGGTTGTCAAGTTGAACCCCGTTAAAACCCACCGACCGGAAATGCTCTAACAGCCACATGTATAGCAAACGGGGGCTTCCCTTGAAAAAGGATGAGGCTCCCATTTGAAGATCATCTAGGCCATTCAAAGTCTCTGCAAGAACAATTGGCACTATAGATTCCCCGTTCCTAGCATGGTAAATCAAACTCAAAATAGTCGGATTGACACGGGAAGAGCCTGTCACCAGTAACATATCAGAAACAAGACAGATCAAGGCCGCTGCAGTACGCCCCACACTATAAGAAGCTCTCACTTCGTAGCGATGAAAGAACCTCACCATTTTATGGAGGTCAAGAAGCCCATCAACAATAAAACCATCACAGGCCTCTTGGGGAATGGCTAATAGAGCAATCAGCATATCTCGAGGACCAATTTCTTCTATAGGAACAGCCATCGGAAGACGAACATCAGAACGCAACAGCCAGGAGAACTCTTCATAAGTTGGGCAGAGCTCATCTAGCCCGAAACAAAAAAGATGATCCGCAGGGCTCTAGAAATACAAAGCACCTAGCAGAAAGGAAAAATCTACAAGACGATGGCACCAGCCAGCTAAAGGGCTAAAAGCACCAAAGTTCAAATCATTCTTGGAAGATATTAGAGCATCTCAACATAAGAAAAATTAGAATTTGTGCGATAAGAAGACATCTGAGAAAGGTGTGAGGATGAAGGAAGGAAGAGGGGTGTATTTATAGCAAAAATGAGGGCCCTGTACCTGTTTGTCGCGCGACAAACCCATATTCATGAGGGATTGTCGCGCGACAATCCTATTTTGTATACCCTATTTTTTGCCTGTCTTACACGTAAGAGTTATTCTTGCTAAAAGAACTACTTTTGTATGCACTGTACTTACTTTGTTCTTTTACAGGATGCCTAAAAAACTTTCGTATCATATAATATGATTCCTAACCCCCTAATTTTGTGTATAGATGTATATAAGTTATAAAAAAACTGTTGTCACAAACGAAAGTAGAAAATAAAAAATCATCATCACTATAAATAAGAGTTTTATAAATCCAACAAAAACAGTTTCCAAAAAAACTAGAGAAATACTAAAGCAAATGTTTATCTACCCTTTATAAAACTACATATCTATTTCAAACTAACAAAAAGTGCAGGAAAGAAAAGCTAATCTACTCGAAAGCGCTTTGACACGCTCCCACTATCACCCGAGCCCTCCTCGGGGAGTAAGGTCAACCACTGGGACACCCTGAGTAGGAGGGACTACCGCCTGGGAAGGCCCCATCGACTGGACAGTAGCTGTAGGACGGATTACCGAGGACCGAGAGCGCTTAGAAGTCCGACTACTACTCCTCCGAGACTCCGTCCGGGCATGTATGCTGGAGGGTCTCGATCGACGTACTGGAGGAGGTTCTAGTTGTAGAGGTGCTGGGCGTGCCAAGCCCTCAGATCCGCCAGCCGTACACTCATCCGCTGTGAAAGACATAAGATAAGAGAATCAACACAGTCGAAATAAATAAATATAGATATAAAAGTATCAAGAAAAGTTGAAGTAAGTACCTCATCACCAGAACGACCACCCACGAAGTCAAAAGCATCCTCAGGAAGAGGATACTCAGGAACAGTGTATCGATTTAAACCGGCACCGACATAAGAGATATCTCTGGGAAATGGAGGAAGATCTACCGAAGGAATGGACGAGCCCGCCGGAACATCAGCAGAAGTGGACCCACCCTCATCGCGAATCGGGAACAGGGGAGGCCAAGAAGACGAGCCGCTAAGACCCGGAGATCGGGCCGGAGGGCCCATAGCAGTCGACGAAAGAGGGGTCAGTGTGGCGTAAGTACGAACACCTAGAGGATTCACCATAGCCGTCGCTCTTAAAGGCGGAATCCCGCTAGAAGAAGTGGTCGCAGCAGGAGGAGGGGTCCGCCCAAACTGCTCATAGTCGACCCCAAAGTCCGCAGGCTCCCAGGATCGCTCTGAAAAATTTGCTGCACCTCCCTCAGCAGCCTCAAAAATAGCCCCCGGAGATGCTGACGGACCGGTAGGGAACTCAAAACCCTCAGCAGGCTGCTCCTCTCTAGGTGTAGTCTAAAGAGGCTGCTCTGGAACAGCCCCTGTCCCACCTCCCTCACCGCCTTCGGGCCTATCATCACCTCCCTCAGCACCAGCAGGGATGTCCCTCTCTCCCTCAGGGTCATCATCGTCGGAGTCCAAAATGTTATCCCTCTGATCGGGGACAGTCGGTAGTTGACCGGGAACTGTCCGGGACAAATGAGTCTGTCCTCGTATGTAGTTGGAATCACCTCCCAATGCTCGGTACCTCTCATAGAAGACCCGTCCTCGAGTCCCCTTCGGCTCCCTCATCAAGTAACGAGCAGCGAAGACGGCATAATCTCTCTCCTCGGTGAACGTCTAAAAATCGAGCCCGTCAACCAACGCCTGCACCGTCACAGGATCGATCTCGCCAGTCCGCCTCATCCGAACTGGCGGGAATGAAGGAACTCTAGGCCACTGGGCCGGTGTATGCTGGTGAATAACTCTCTCGCCCAAGTAGAAGTAGAGGCCGTACTCATCCCTGATAAGCCGCCTGGTCCTCGAAGCAGTCAGAGGACGGCCATATCCAAAATGGAGACCCAAATCACCCCAGGGGGCCCACTCAATCTGAAGAAAAATAAATTTTATTTCAGTTATTTATATTATATTTTTACCAGTTAATTATTAAAAAGAAAGAATACTAAGATATTTACCGGCTCCTCCAATAGGTCATGGACGGCAGCAGCTCCGGTCTCCCGAGTCCGGTATACATAAGGAGCCCGTAGTTTCCCGCAATGAATCGGCGGAGAAAAGGAAACTGATCCTCGTTCTCGACGAGGAGATCCACCTGGGCACGACCCAGACGAGTATATGCCACGAACCAACTCTGAAGAGGAGACATAAAGAATATCAGCAACAACAGATAATAAATATAAGGGACTGAAGCAAAGATAAGGGAACAAAAGTGTATACCTCCCACAGCAAAGAAAAGCCCTTAAGGTTCAGGGCTAAATGGCGAAAAACCTGGTCCATAGCATCGTACAAGACGGCCAGAATAAAGCCCCCCAGTCATAGTCAAACATAATGCTGAAGTCTCTGAGATAAGGCAACCACCAGAGATGGGCTGTGTCCCCCCCTCTGGCGCTCTAGAAGGAACTAATCGGGGCTCTCTCTGTGGCTAGTCGTGTAACCAAAATCGCCCGAGGGATAGTGTTGCCCGAACTCCGTCGCTCAGGAAACCACCCGAGTGCGCCCACAATGCCCTCCGCCGTCAGATGCAAAGGGACATCAATCTGGATAGGGACCCCCCTAAAGGGATCCCGGTCAGAGCAAATAGGTCCAGGGGAGTCATCGTCATCTCTCCCCAGCTCCAGTGGAAGGTATGAGTACTGTCCCACCAGTGGCAGGCCAGAGCCGACACCAACATAGCCGCCCTAGATACCCGCTCCGAGAGGGCATCAAAGAGGGAACCAAAAGGAGTCGCAAGAAGCAAATCCTGGACAGGGGTTGGTGCCTGTCGCCACTCTAAGAAAATAGTGTTGGGAGAACCCCAACCTCGGCCGACCCACCGCAAACAAAGCAAAAATATAAGAATAAAAGAAACCTGAGGGTACTTTGGTGTAAATATGAGAGTTATAGGGTTATAAGGGTAAATTATGTAATTTTCTAAACCTGAGGGTACTTTTGTGTAAATATGAGAGTTATAGGGTTATAAGGGTAAATTATATAATTTTCCAAACCTGAGGGTACTTTGGTGTAATTATGAGAGTTATAGGGTTATAAGGGTAAATTATGTAATTTTCCAAACCTAAGGGTACTTTGGTGTAATTATGAGAGTTATAGGGTTATAAGGGTAAATTATGTAATTTTCCAAACCTGAGGGTACTTTGGTGTAATTATGAGAGATATAGGGTTATAAGGGTAAATTATGTAATTTTCCAAACCTGATGATACTTTGGTGTAATTATGAGAGATATAGGGTTATAAGGGTAAATTATGTAATTTTCCAAACCTGAGGGTACCTTTGTGTAAATATGAGAGTTATAAGGTTATAAGGGTAAATTATGTAATTTTCCAAACCTGAGGGTACTTTGGTGTAATTATGAGAGTTATAGGGTTATAAGGGTAAATTATGTAATTTTTCAAACCTGAGGGTACTTTGGTGTAATTATGAAAGATATAGGGTTATAAGGGTAAATTATGTAATTTTCCAAACCTGAGAGTACTTTGGTGTAATTATGAGAGATATAGGGTTATAGGGGCAAATTATGTAATTTTCCAAACCCGAGGGTACTTTGGTGTAATTAAAAGAGTTATAGGGTTATAGGGGTAAATTATGTAAATTTCCAAACCTGAGGGTACCTTTGTGTAAATATGAGAGTTATAAGATTATAAGGGTAAATTATATAATTTTCCAAACCTGAGGGTACTTTGGTGTAATTATGAGAGTTATAGGGTTATAAGGGTAAATTATGTAATTTTTCAAACCTGAGGGTACTTTGGTGTAATTATGAGAGATATAGGGTTATAAGGGTAAATTATGTAATTTTTCAAACCTGAGAGTACTTTGGTGTAATTATGAGAGATATAGGGTTATAGGGGCAAATTATGTAATTTTCCAAACCCGAGGGTACTTTGGTGTAATTAAAAGAGTTATAGGGTTATAGGGGTAAATTATGTAAATTTCCAAACCTGAGGGTACTTTGGTGTAATTAAAAGAGTTATAGGGTTATCGGGGTAAATTATGTAAATTTCCAAACCTGAGGGTACTTTGGTGTAATTACGAGAGTTATGGTGTTATAAGGGTAAATTATGTAATTTTCAAAACCTGAGGGTACTTTGGTGTAATTATGAGATTTTTGGAGTTATGAGGGTATATTATGTAGTTTTTTAAAAAACCTAAAGGGTATTACATGTAAAAGTATGTGTTCGCTAAATCAGACGTTATTTTTAGGCAGACATGCATACTAACATTGTTTAAAATACATGCAGGGAACGACATAAATAAATCAAACAAATAAATACACGAAAAGAAGACATACCAGAGACCGTCGGCAGATCTCATGAGAAACAGGCTCCCTTAAGAGCCACCGAACATCCGGGACTGGAACAGCCCGAGTGACGTATCGGTAGACCACTGCCCGACCGCGATCCACCTCGTCCTCATCGTACCAGTCGAGGTTCGCCCAATTATCGTGGTGAGGACTGAAACGGAGAACTCCCTGAGCGTCAATGAAAGTAACCTCCTCTTGGTCACCCTCAAGTCGATCTGGCTGTGCAGGATCCATCAGTATAGGGGTAGGGTAGCAGAGAAATCAGAAAAGTCAGAAAAGCAGTAGAGCTTCCGAGCGTAAGAGAAGAGAGAAAGAAAGCTAAAGAGAGAAAGAGAAATGAGAGAATGAGGTGGAATGCGCTCAACAAGGGACTTATATAATGAACCGGTTTGTCGCGCGACAAATGGGCTCATTGTCGCCCGACAAAGAGCCCTGCACCGAAATGTCGCGCGACATATTGGTCCCCTCCCCTGATTTTTTGACCTTTGTCTCATTTTATCTCCTGCAGCAGTACTTCAGAGAAACAGTTTTCGAAAAACTTGCTAAATACCGCACACCCAGGATGAATATTCGAGGAAAAGACTTCTAAATTATATCTCCGAAAATGCGAGACAAATACAAACGGTTAAAGTAGTCCCTGATCTCCCAAGAAGGACCGAGACCATCAATGAGGAAAAGCAGAATATCAAGATAAGACGGGAATAGAAAAAATTGAAAGAGTAGAAAAAAGAAAGAACCCGCATGAGCGCCCAAAGCGAGTGAGAGAAACAGAAATGCAGAGTGACAGGGAGAGCCACACCAAAAGTGATAGTTAGGCCAAAACCGGCTCAGGGCTTCGTTTTGGGTGAGTAAGGCTCCTGATCACAACAAAGGGATAAAAAGACTCCTGGTCAAAAACAGAAAAGGTCAGGAAAAGTCTTTCCTAAAAGAGAGAGAAATAAGGACATCGAAAAACAGAGTACGATTTGGGCCCACCAAAAGAGAAAACTAAGAAGAGAACAGAGATCAGAGATGGAACTTTCAAATAAATTTTCTTTTCAGCACGATACAGAAGAGATGGTTTGGAAAAACCTCGGACCATCACTCTGCGGAGAGCAAAAGAAATCTGAAAACTGCCTTCTGAGAGAAGTATCTTCACTCGAGGAAAACATGAGAGTAAAGTTCAGAAAGATACAGAAAAACGGACATCCAGATAAAGATTAGACCCCGAGAAGCTCTTTTCACCCTCGCAAAATTTTTCTCTCTCCCACTCTAGCAGTCTAAGAGAGACAACAAACAAATTCACCAGAGTACAACACAAGCCCTCGCCAGAGGCAAATCACAAATACAAGCCCTCTCCGGAGGCAAATCACAAACACAAGCCCTCGCCAGAGGCAAAAATACTCATAAAAGCCCTCCCAGAGGCAATTTTCTTTCTTTTTTACATATCAAAAGCCCTCCCAGAGAGGCACAATGTAGCAATGGTAGTCCTCCCACCTGAGGCGAGAAGATCAAAAGTCCTCCCAGAGAGGCACAGTGTAGCAATGGTAGTCCTCCCACCTGAGGCGAGAAGATCAAAAGTCCTCCCAGAAAGGCACAGTGTAGCAATGGCAGTCCTCTCACCTGAGGCGAGAAGATCAAAAGTCCTCCCAGAGAGGCACAGTGTAGCAATGGTAGTCCTCCCACCTGAGGCGAGAAATCAAAAGCCCTCCCAGAAAGGCATAGTGTAACAATGGTAGTCCTCCCACCTGAGGCGAGAAGATCAAAAGCCCTCCCGGGTAGGCACAGTGGAGCAATGGTAGTCCTCCCATCTGAGGCGATAAGATCAAAAGTCCTCCCAGAGAGGCACAGTGTAGCAATAGTAGTCCTCCCACCTGAGGCGAGAAGATCAAAAGCCCTCCCGGAGAGGCACAGTGGATCAATGGTAGTCCTCCCACCTGAGGCGAGAAGATCAAAAGCCCTCCCAGAGAGGCACAATGGAGCAATGGTAGTCCTCCCACCTGAGGCGCAAAGTGGAACAAATGGTAGTCCTCCTATCTGAGGCAAGTGGAGCAAATGAAAGTTCTCGAAAGAGGCAATGAGGTAACACAAGCCCTCTCTGGAGGCAAAACCAAACACAAGCGCTCTCCAGAGGCATTTCATGAACACTTTTTGCATACGCACACTTTCTTAGAGTTCTTGCAGGAGCCATGGACCATGGTCTCTTCCAGTCGCCTCAATTCCTTGCAAGCAATGAGCTTGAGTCGAGAGGGTCTGTAGACACCCCGATTCGTGACCCCCGCAAGAACCCTAACGATCTTTGAGAACTACTGTTTTTGGAGTACGGGACCCACCCGAGCACCCGAAACTACCCCGAAAGGGTTTGTTGGCCAACAAACCTGTTTTTAAGTGGGATTGTCGCACGACATATCAGTATGTCGCGCGACAATCACTGATATGTAGCGCAACAATCACTCCTATGTCGCACGACAAACCCCTCTAACCCCGACCATCCACTCTCTGACAAATCAGTCTGTCAGAGACATCACTTCAGCCGTTTGTCGCGCGGCATTGATCAAATTGTCGCGCGACACTTGCCCCTTCTGGGGAAATGTCGCGCGACATTCTTTCCCGAGCACTATAAATAGGCCAACACCCCCAAGGGTTCAGGACAACAACTGGGGATTGAAGAATTATTGGCTTATATCTGATTTTCTAGTCTTTCGTCAAGTATTCTCGATTATCGTCTTATTTCTGAAGAATTATCGAATCTATTCTCGACATTCGACGTGTCCCGTCTCTGGAATCGAATTCTCGAAAATATCTGGAAAAGGAAAAGATCATCATCGCCGGAGATCTCTCTATCGTATTATATTTTCTTTCTTATTATTATTATTCTCGTCGGGAAGGTAAAACAAGTCTCTTCTAGTATTTAACATTAAATATCTGTGTACTTGTTTTATTTATGTTGTTTTGTCCACGTTTTATTTGAATAAACTTATTGCCAAGTTACAAATAGTCTACCGTTTTCAAAACAAAAGACCCTGATAAAATTATTTACAAAACCAGAAGAGTAAGTACATTATCATCCGGATAAAATCCTGTTTTCAAAACTCGGATCGGTAAAACTTACTTAGGAATTAAAAATCCGGTATATCCTATCTCTTTCATAGATTGTGATATGTCTGGTAAAAACTCCTCTCGAGAGTTCTAATCCCACATTAAATTAGTCCCGATATAAAGATCCATTTTTTTTTTAAAAGAAGTTAAAACCCGAGAAAAATCGTTGTTATCTGAGAAATAACACAGTAAAACTCCCTTTAAAGTAAAGAACAACTCCTGACACTTGTATTTTCATCTCTCAAAAACTAAACATTGGATCTCGGAACACAAAGGTTTTTCGTGCCCTTTCCCATTTTTCCCAAGAAATTAGGGTTTTCACTTAGAAAGTAGTAGACTGTCAGTAAAAGAATCCAAGTTTTTCAACATAGAATAAACATATAAAAGACCATTAGAGACCAAAAGGGAGGAATGGGTGCTTAACACCTTTCCAAACCGTAATATAGTTTTCGAACCTTATAGAATCCTGGTTTCGTAGACAAACGTGTAAAGAAATGCTTATTAGTAGCCTTTTCTCTTACACAATCATTTTTTGTCCGTTTTCTCGTAAAACGTACTGGCGACTCTGAACGAACCCCGTTGTATCTAGAAATAGGATAGAAAGACACCCGATATGAACTATCAACCACTATAGAAGCAAATGGAACGACGAAATCTGTTCCGACGTTCCAGACGCCCAACGACGGGAACGAGACCCGGGGGTCGCATTTGCGGATTCTCACATTATCAATAGCCACTAAACTATCAGTCAATTTTACCAATGGCCGCTGAACTTCATTTTGTTACAATCGGACTATTAAACTTTTAAAAAATGCTACCATTAGCCACTCCGTCAAATCCCACCGTTAAAAATTAACAGAGCCATGTCATGTGTTAAAATCTAGGGGCATTTAAGTCATTTTACTTTTTTTTCTTTTCCTTTCCTTTTCTTTCTTTATTTCTTCTCCCTTTTTCATCTTCTTTCTTTTTTTTGCTTCTTCTTCCTCCTCCGAGTTGCTTCTTCTTCTTCCGTCCCCACCCCTCATCTCCACCATCAATGACAACGTACCCCCCACCCCTCATCGCCATCACAGTCCCTAGAGTGGACTCTGTTGACCTAGAAGGTCTTAATCTTATTTTGATAATAACAATAATTTAATCATGTGTAATTTAACATGTTCTTGATTTAAGACTTAGATTTCTTACTTGAAAAATCAAGAATAGCATGATTGCTCAAAGGAAGCATGACAAGGATCAATGGAATCAATATTCGATCAAGTCAACGAAGCATTGGACTAGCAAGAGAACAACCTTATCACTCACATGCTAGCAATACAAATCCATGAAGATCAAGATCAAGGATCATATGGAAAAGCTTCAAGAGAAGAATCAAGTTGAAGAATCAAATCAAAGCATTCGAAGACTCACATATTCGGTAATTGAGTGTATGCTTAGGATTGATGTAAAGTTTCTTCATTGATTGATTATATAGCTCATATATATTGATATATCATTCTTAGATTGATCAAAATCAGTTTGAATCGAAAATCATTTCAAAACATCATTTTAGCAAAAACCGGTTTTGAAATAAATGCATATTAAATTCAAATGATCATATTTTGAGTTTTCCCAAAAATAGGTGTCTTAGGAACTTATTTTTGAAGTCCCCAAAGCATTAGAATTGATTTCGGAGCTTAAATGCAAAAGTGCAAAAATTGGGATTTTTGGCCTTATGGCCTGATGGGCAGTCTGGACCATCAGTCGACTAAGCAGTTTGCTCAGTCGACTAAGGGTCCATCAGTCGACTGATGGTTTTGCTTAGTCGACTGATGCTTCAGAATATAGCCGTTGGATTTCTGATTTTTTACTATTTTTGGTACCAAACTTCTACCAAACCTCACAAACGGCTATATCACTTTTGGGACTGTATATACACTATCTAAGACACATTTTGAACAACTTGAATCACTCTCATACTCTATTCTTCATCTATCTTCATTATTAAAAGATTCAAGAAATTGTTTTTGATCAATCATCTTTTATTTGAGCTATATCATATTGATTATTCAAGATAACTCTAGTGCGAGCTTAAATTGTATTCTACAAACACTTGAGAGAGTTATTGTAAATTGGTGTGAATCACCAAACTTTTATATTCAAATTGTGAGAGGTAAATCTCATAGGAAAAATAAGAAGGTAAATTCTTGTTTAGATATTGTGAGAGGTAAATCTCACAAGGTTAGCAAGAGAGAGATTCTTGTGAGAATATTGTGGTCAAGCAATATTTGTAAAGAGTGTAGTGAGACAACAACACTTGTAGTGGTTTGATCTTCACCCGGAAGGAGATTGGAATTAGTGGAAATTCTCGGGGAACTAACCGAGCGCGGACTATGGTTTGGTAAACCAAAACCGTGTGGACAAAACGTCTTGGACTTCAAATCGGTTCAATCTTTTTTACTCAATCTCTTTATTATTGATTGTTTTGTTATTGCTTGAGATTGCTTAATTATTTTCTCTTGTGCTTGATTGTTTATTTGCTTACATTCCTTGATATATTTGTTAAGTAAATTGTTTTACTTAAACTTTTTGAAAAGTTTTTAAAATTCCGCATTAAGTTTTAAAAACCCTATTCACCCCCCCTCTAGGGTATTTTCCGACCAACAATTGGTATCAAAGGGTGTACTCTTGTTTTGATTTCACAATCTTAGAGTCCTCGATCATGTCTTATTTTCAAGGAACCGGCCTTTCCGAAGGTGCTTCAATTTATAGACCGCCATTGTTTGATGGCAAAAACTATAGCTATTGGAAAAATCGCATGTGTACATTTTTACAAGCAAATGATTTTGAACAATGGAAGGTCACACTTGTTGGACCTTATGAGATCACAAAAACCGACGAGAAGGGAAATGTTATTCCCAAGTCGATATCCGAACATAAAGAGCAAGATATTCGAAAAATTCAATACAATGCTAAAGCTTTAAATTCTTTACATTGTGCTTTATCTATGGATGAATACAACAAAATCTCTTGTTGCAAAACCGCAAAAGAGATTTGGGACAAACTTGAGGTTGCCCATGAAGGAACCTCACAAGTCAAGGAGGACAACATTAATATACTTGTCCATGATTATGAATTATTTAAGATGGAGCCTTACGAATCACTTGCTTCCATGTATAGTCGATTTTCTATTCTCACTAATGCTTTGGACCTTCTTGGCAAGGTTTATTCAAATGAAGAGAAGATTAGAAAAGTGCTTAGGATTCTTCCCAAGATGTGGAGGCCTAAGGTGACGGCAATTCAAGAAGCTAAGAATCTCAAAACTCTTAGCATGGATGAGCTTTTGGGTTCTCTCAAAACCCATGAGAAGGAGCTAGCAAGAGAAGAAGGAGAGAAAGCAAATCCAATGGAGATATTTGCTCTAAAGCCTAATGAAGGAAGGGGTGGAAAAGGAGATGGAGACATGGCACTTCTATCTAGGAAATTTGAAAAATTACTGGCAAAGAAGAAGTACTCTCAAGGGAAGCTTGATAACAATCCCTCATCCTCAAAGAACTTTGATGATAGATCAACTCATCCTAAAGTTGACAATGAGAAAAGGAAGTGCTTCCATTGTCATGAACCGGGACACTACAAGACGAATTGTCCGGTTAGAAGAAAGGAGAAGAGAGCAAAGAAGGAAGAATTATACAAGATGTTGAAAGATGGCATTCAAGTGAATCGGATGAAGACGAATCCGATATCGAGTCAAGCGATGAGGAGATGGCACACCTTTGCCTTATGGCAAAAGATGATGAGGCATACAAATCATTCCCTCATCGATGAAGCACTCATGGAGGCTACCATTTTCTCTCCGTGGCCTTGGCCCTTTTTGATGTTGCCATAGGGGGAGAAAATGTGTGTTGGTAGCAGTCAATGTTGGTAAGACTATTAAATGCTTTATGTCTTTAACATTGATAGTTGTTTTCTTTTGAAAACCTTATTTGAGATCAAAATTGTTTTATTGGTTTTAAAACTATCTCAAATATATGCAATGCTTTTTACAAATCATTTATTTTATCTATGCATAAATTGAGGGGGAGCATATATCATTTATTCATATGCTATTTATGCTTGTTATTAAAAACACACATTAATTTATTGTCATCATCAAAAAGGGGGAGATTGTTGACCTAGAAGGTCTTAATCTTATTTTGATAATAACAATAATTTAATCATGTGTAATTTAACATGTTCTTGATTTAAGACTTAGATTTCTTACTTGAAAAATCAAGAATAGCATGATTGCTCAAAGGAAGCATGACAAGGATCAATGGAATCAATATTCGATCAAGTCAACGAAGCATTGGACTAGCAAGAGAACAACCTTATCACTCACATGCTAGCAATACAAATCCATGAAGATCAAGATCAAGGATCATATGGAAAAGCTTCAAGAGAAGAATCAAGTTGAAGAATCAAATCAAAGCATTCGAAGACTCACATATTCGGTAATTGAGTGTATGCTTAGGATTGATGTAAAGTTTCTTCATTGATTGATTATATAGCTCATATATATTGATATATCATTCTTAGATTGATCAAAATCAGTTTGAATCGAAAATCATTTCAAAACATCATTTTAGCAAAAACCGGTTTTGAAATAAATGCATATTAAATTCAAATGATCATATTTTGAGTTTTCCCAAAAATAGGTGTCTTAGGAACTTATTTTTGAAGTCCCCAAAGCATTAGAATTGATTTCGGAGCTTAAATGCAAAAGTGCAAAAATTGGGATTTTTGGCCTTATGGCCTGATGGGCAGTCTGGACCATCAGTCGACTAAGCAGTTTGCTCAGTCGACTAAGGGTCCATCAGTCGACTGATGGTTTTGCTTAGTCGACTGATGCTTCAGAATATAGCCGTTGGATTTCTGATTTTTTACTATTTTTGGTACCAAACTTCTACCAAACCTCACAAACGGCTATATCACTTTTTGGACTGTATATACACTATCTAAGACACATTTTGAACAACTTGAATCACTCTCATACTCTATTCTTCATCTATCTTCATTATTAAAAGATTCAAGAAATTGTTTTTGATCAATCATCTTTTATTTGAGCTATATCATATTGATTATTCAAGATAACTCTAGTGTGAGCTTAAATTGTATTCTACAAACACTTGAGAGAGTTATTGTAAATTGGTGTGAATCACCAAACTTTTATATTCAAATTGTGAGAGGTAAATCTCATAGGAAAAACAAGAAGGTAAATTCTTGTTTAGATATTGTGAGAGGTAAATCTCACAAGGTTAGCAAGAGAGAGATTCTTGTGAGAATATTGTGGTCAAGCAATATTTGTAAAGAGTGTAGTGAGACAACAACACTTGTAGTGGTTTGATCTTCACCCGGAAGGAGATTGGAATTAGTGGAAATTCTCGGGGAACTAACCGAGCGCGGACTATGGTTTGGTAAACCAAAACCGTGTGGACAAAACGTCTTGGACTTCAAATCGGTTCAATCTTTTTTACTCAATCTCTTTATTATTGATTGTTTTGTTACTGCTTGAGATTGCTTAATTATTTTCTCTTGTGCTTGATTGTTTATTTGCTTACATTCCTTGATATATTTGTTAAGTAAATTGTTTTACTTAAACTTTTTGAAAAGTTTTTAAAATTCCGCATTAAGTTTTAAAAACCCTATTCAACCCCCCTCTAGGGTATTTTCCGACCAACAGACTCGTCCTCGCCTCACCGTCGCACCACTGTCACAACCACTACTGGAACCACCAGTACCGGGTCCTCTGTTTAGAGGAATCCTAGCCCTTTTTCCAAAATCCTCTGTTTGTTTGTGTATGGAGAAGAGGAGATAAAAAGAGAAAATTAGCAGAGAGAAAGAGAGAGAAATTTTCGCGGGACCAAAATCCATTTTTTTTTGTGTGTGTAGATCAATTGCTATTTGATTTATTTAGAGATGAATTGAGAAAAAATGGAAAGAAAAAGGAGAATTGTGAATGTTAAATTGATAGTGAGGTTTTGAGAATAGTGAAGAAGAAGATGAAGAAGACGAAGAAGAAGCAACAGCAGCTCGAAAGAAGAAGATGAAGAAAAAGAAGAAGAAGCAACAGCTCAAAAGAAAAAGAAGTAACAGCTCGGAAGAGGAAAAAGAAGGAGAAGAAAGAAAGAAAGAAAGAAAAGAAAATGAAAAAAAAGGAAAAGAAAAGAAAAATAAAAATGACTTAAATGCCCCTAGATTTTAACACATGACTTGGCTCCGTTAATTTTTAGCAGTGGGATTTGACGGAGTGGCTAATAGTAGTACTTTTTAAAAGTTTAATGGTCCGATTGTAACAAAATAAAGTTTAGTGGCCATTGGTAAAATTGATCGATAATTCAGTGGCCATTGATAATATTTACTCAAAAAGAGTTGCAATCAGATTTTGTTTTTTTTAAATCCCGCTGGGATGTCGAAATTGGTGGATTTCAATAGCAAAAAGACCTGTGATCTTCTTATTTTTTTATGTAATTATAGTAACTTTGTCTTCTCTGAACAATATATTCAAAAATCTGCCAAGTCCAACGGTTCGATCAAAAGTTACATCTGTTTTACGATTGCACCTGCAAAAAACATAAGAAGAAAAAGAAGAAGATGATGAGAACGGCTCTCCTCTCGGCGATACGATCGGAGAGTCGGATGGTGGTGGTGCAGCGGTGGTGTGTTCGGAGGCGGAAAAGGCAGCGAAGGTAGAAAAAATACAAGTGGATAGTCCAAAAGCAAGTGAAGTGAGGGTTAAGATGCTTAAATGTTTATATTACATGCTTAAAGGTTTATATGAGGGGTATTTTTATACATCAATATTTCTCATTATCCTTAAAATAAATCAATATTATCAAAAGTGTCCTTAATTTAGAATTAAATAATGAAATTAGTCCTACTTATCTTTGTTAAATATGAGTTCTTCTTTAGAGTTGTAAAATATTACAGAGTGATGTCTTATAACCCATTTTCTCTTTTTAAATGTTTCACAAACATTTTTTTAAAATTAAGTAAAAATATATTTTAATAATTTTTTATCTATTATAAATATATTTTTTATTGTCTAATATTATGTGAGTATTCAGTAACACATTTTTTTTATGTGAGCCGAGTTTATGTAAGTACAATTGCCTCTCATTAAATGAACCTTATTTAGAAAACACTTAATAATTTAGTCATTGATGTTAAGTGAGTTCTTATAAACAAATATTTCTCAAGTGAGGCGAGTGTGTGTGCGCACTCATCTCTCATTAAGCGGATCTTAAGGGGTGTTAGTGATTAAAAATTTACCTTAGCGGGTGTTTGTAACAAGGAGAGTATTTGTGACAAATATGGGTGTATAAATAACACCACATTTGAGAAATGGTTTTTTCAAATTTTTTAGAATATTGGTAAAGGCACTCTCAATTTTCGGTCTACACACCTATTATTATAAAATAACAAGTGTGCCTTAATTAAAAACTTCTCTTCCTTTCATCCTTTTTCTTTCAATCTAATTCTAAACACAAAAACCATCTCCTTGTTTATTTCTTTCTAACTACCTTTGTTTGCTTCTACTAGAGAAAATTGAATCTCGCATTATTGTTGTAACAACACTAAAATAAATATCATCAAAAGAGTATTCAAGTATAAAATGAAAACACATTTACAACTCAAAGGAAAAATGTTTCAATGAAGGTTTATATTTATCATATTGTATTTATTGAATGTAAATATTAGACTGAGAAATCGTTGGTTTCAAAATCTAAAAGGATATATATATATATATATATATTGAGTTATCCCTAAAAGGGTGCAACATGGTATTGGGTACGAATTGGATGGGGCAGTTTAGTCCTTTGTTATTTGATTTCAACAATTTAAGACTCATTTTTAAAAAAAGGAGGAAGGAAGGTGACCCTGCAGGGGACAAAAGAAGTAGTTTCTATAAAAGCTATCACTGGCAAGAGTTTAGCAAAAATGTGCAAAAAAGGGGCTCAAAGTCTAATAGGCCATTTTTTTGCTTTATCTGTTATTTCCCATTCTAATACACCACCTGCTCTTGTCCAAAGGTTACTGCAGCAATATAGTGATGTTTTTGAGGAACCCAAGGAGTTACTATAAGAGAAAAGCCTAAACCATAGAATAAATTTAAAACCCAATTTTGAACCCCCAAACCAGAGAGACCATACATAATTCCTTTTGTTTAGAAGTCAGAGGTTGAAAAGCTCATAAAAGAAATTCTCAGCAGTGGTATAGTCCAGCTTAGCCATAGCCCCTATACCTCACCTGTCATTTTAGTCAAAAAGAGAGATGGATTATGGCAATTTTGTGTTAACTATAGGAAATTAAATGAAGGAACAATGAAAGATAAATACCATATTCCTCTCATTGAAGAGTTACTAGATGAATTAAATGGGGCCACTATTTTCTCCAAATTGATTTGAGGGCTGGTTACCATCAAGTAAGGGTCCATGAGCCAGATGTACATAAAACTGCATTCATAACTCATGTGGGTCACTTTGAATTTAAGGTCATGCCTTTTGGGTTAACCAATGCCCCAGCTACTTTTCAATCATTAATGAATGAGATTTTCTAGCCTCATCTGAGAAGATTTGTTCTAGTATTTTTCGATGATATTTTAATCTATAGCCCCACATTAGCTTCAGATGTGCAACATTTAGAGCTAGTCTTATCTATTTTGTGGAATCACAAGCTTTATGCTAAGCAGTACAAATGTGCTTTTGCCCAAACGAAGATTGGTTATTTGGGGCATATGATTAGTGGAAGGGGAGTCTCAGCTGATTGGAACAAAGTCCAATGTATGTTACAAATGGCCAACTCCTATTACTCTTAAGGGGTTAAGAGGGTTCTTAGGCATCATGGAATATTATAGAAAATCTATTAAAGGTACGGTATCATTGCCAAACCATTAACTGATCTTTTGAAGAAAGGGAATTTCCATTGGACACCCAAAGCTACTGTCGCGTTCGAATCTTTAAAGAAAGCCATGACTACCACACCAGTCCTAGCCATGCCTGATTTTACCCTAACTTTAACACTTGAGACTGATGCTTGTAATTCTAGAGTTGGGGTAGTCTTTACACAATAAGGAAGACCAGTTTCTTATTTCAGTAAGGCCTTAGGGCCCAAATACTTGGGGTTATCTACCTATGAAAATGAAATGCTTGCTATATTAATGGCAGTGCATCATTGGAAGTATTACTTACTTGGCGGGTATTTTGTGATTCTCACTGATTAGCAAAGTATCAAACACTTTGCCAATCAAAAGTTATCCACGATGCTACAACAAAAGTGGTCTACCAAACTGTTGGGTTATGATTATAAAATCAAGTATAGATGTAGAAGTGAAAATAAAGCTGTAGATGCATTATCCAGGCTACATGAAGAAAGCAGGCAAATCAATGCCATCATAATTATTCAACCATATTGGGTGCAAGAAATAGTAGCTGGCTAGGTTAATGATTCCCAAGTCGCATCATTACTGTAAAAATTATAGCAAGACTCTTCCAGTGTCCCACATTACACATTCTCTAATGGAGTCTTAAGGTATAAAAACAAACTGTATGTGGGAAACTCTGAAGCATTAAAAGCTAGAATTCTCGAAGTCATTCATTCTTCCAATGAAGGGGGACACTCTGGATCTCTTGGCACCTACAAAAAGGCTAAGCAGAGAATGTAACTCCCGCAGGACTTCTACAGCCTCTCCCTATTCCAAAACAAGCATGGCAGCACCTTACCATGGACTTCATAGAAGGATTGCCAAAATCAAAAGGGAAGGAAGTTATCCTAATGGTTGTTGATAAACTTATAAATTATAGCCATTTCATTGGCTTAAGTCACCCATTCACAGCCTATACAGTTGAAAGAGCATTTATGGACTCTGTTTACAAGCTCCATGGTCTGCCTCTCTCAGTCATATTAGATAAAGGGTCCATTTTCACTAACAGCTTTTGGCAAGAATTATTCAAGTTATTGGGTACTGAACTGAAGCTACGTACTGCCTACCATCCCCAAACAGATGGTCAAACTAAAAGAATCAATGCTTGTTTGGAAACTTATCTAAGCGTATGGTGGGTCATAAACCGAAGGCTTGGGATCAATGGTTATCACCTGCTGAGTAGTGGTTTAACACTCACTACCATTCTCGAATGAAAATGTCTCAATTTCAAGCTTTGTACGGTTATATCCCTCCAATTCAAGGTTGCTTTGATCCTTCTGCTACTTCAATTGCCTCCGTAGAAGACCATTTACAACAAAAGAAGATTATGCTACAACTTGCTAGAAAAAGTTTGGAGTTGGCTCAAAACAGAACCAAAATCATGGCTGATAAAAAGAGGACTGGCAGAGAGTTCAAGGTAGGTGACTGGGTATACATACGTTTGCAACCTTATAGACAGTCCACAATGGCAATTCAAAGAAATCTCAAGCTGGCAGCAAAATACTATGGTCCCTACAAAGTAATGGCAAGAATAGGTAAAGTAGTCTACAAGCTTCAATTACCAATTGGTTCAAAGATTCACCCTATTTTTTATGTCTCTCAACATGTACTCAAGAAGAAACTAAGCAAAAAGAAGGTGCCCATCCAAGACTTACCCTATGCTGATGACCAAGGGCAAACTTGAGTGGAGCTTATGGCTATTTTGAATAGAAGAATGGTGAAACGACACAATCATGCAGTGGGACAAATGCTTATTCAGTGGACCAAGTCTGCTCCTGAGGATGCAACTTGGGAAGACTCCCCCTTCATTGCAAATTAGTTTTTAAACTTCAATCCTTGAGTACAAGGATGTTAAAGGGAGGGGTATTGTTGTGATTCTCCTATATTTCTGAGGGCAATATTGTCTTTATATCTATAGTGAGAATGAGCTGTGGATAGGAAGGCATATTCTTGTGAGATAAGAAAGCATATTCTTGTGAGTTGTGACCGTTGGTAATTGTTGCGGTGTCTAGGTGAGCTGTCCAATAGTACAAGATATTGTTTTCTTTTTATTTATTTTTTCCTTTCTTTTCCAAAAGGCTATATAAGCCAGAATATATAATAGAGTATGGTATGAAATGAAATGGCTTTTGCCCTAAAATGAGGCTCTGGTAGTAGATCTTTCAGAGATTGAGTGCATTTTTATTATTAAAATTATAGTAGTAGCCTTAGTAGACCTAGGCTCACTACAGGCATTGGGAAAGCAATTTTCTATAGCAAAAGCACACATATATTGACTCTCTACATTGTACATAAAGGCGTGGGTGATGAAAAGGGAAAAAAAATGGAGCCTTATTGAGTAATTGAAAACTAACTACACAATCAATCATCAAAAAATTGAAAAGTCAAAAATTAAAGGAGCTTTATTAGATAGAGAGCATGAAACAGAAATATAAAACAATGGAAAGAGTCTTTATATTGCAATCAATATTACCGCTTCCTTCGTATTACTATTATGTAATAGTTACTCCCATTTAAGAAATATATGGTCATAAATTCATATTAATTACATCCATTGTTTTTGTAGAGCCAAAAAATATACATGAACCCTAAAATCCCATTCTCAAATGTAAACAAATAGTAGAAAATATGTAGTGATTAAGGCACAAACAACTAAGCATAGAGATTAGGGCTCAGCTAGCTTTGAAAGAAGAAATTTATAAGTGTGCCATACCAACACGTTTTAAGCCAACAATTTCTTTTCTTTTTTTATTATTATTTTAATTCTCTCTCGATCTCTCTCTTTCTTTCTGCTGCAAGGAAGGCCAACAGCCTAAACTAGATTATATTATCACGGCCACCTCAATGATCATTTCTATCAAAGCAAATTTTTATGTTAGAAAAGAAAAAATGGAAAAAAGTGCTACCATGGTCATTTCTATAGCTATTTTTAAATGAGGTGGAAGGCGAGTTATATAGGGAATTTCTATAAGTATTTCTACATGTAGAAATAATGATAGAAATTTTTTATATGACAAGTAAGGAAGAAATTATATACCATTGGAGACCATTTTTTTTTTATCCTTTTCTACCCATATAAATATATTTCCAATTAGATATATTAAAAATTACAAGATTCATGACACATAGGATATAAATACACCCATATTCATCCACTTTCTGATTAAATTTTTTGATAAAATTAGGTGGAGATGATCTCCGCATCCCCACCAATTTTTACCAAAAAAAACCAATCATTTACCTTCTCAAAAAAGGAAATACATTCTTTAGCGAAGAGAATGAAACCATTTTTGGAATGTGATTGTATATATATATATATTATACAACCCCTTCTCCTAAGGACCAATCATTTTAAAGCAGGTAAATAGATGAATTTTCTGATGAAACTTTGTGAAGATGATTTATATGATTAGCAGATCATTTCCACCAAATTGTATTGAAAAATTCAACGGCAATGAGTGTTAACTAAACATCTAAATTTCAACTGCTTGAATTTTTAGATAAAATCTGGTGGCGACGATTTATAAATCATTGAGATCATTTTCACCAAATTTCATAAAAAAATTTCATTTGTTTACCCCCTCAAAATAGTTGTTCTATTTAAAGACCAAAGGGTACTGATAGTGTATATATACACACATATATATCACATATCTATGAATATATCAGAGCCGATCTAAAAGAGACGATCCGTAATTCAAGAAAAACCAAGGACCGTCCATTTTAAAGAATAAATGGTTGATTTTTTCAAGAAACTTGGTGAAGATGATAACTATAATGAATAAATCATCTTCATAAAATTTCTTCAAAAACTTAAAATTAGAAATATATGTAATAAAAAGGTGAAATAAATATTTAATTTTATCTATTAAAATTTTATACGATTATATAATTAAATAAAATATAGTTTCAACTTGATATTCAAACTTAAAAGGCAGTATTCCTAATCTTCTTGCCTTGGTCATTGGGCATTGACCAAGTGGCTTATAGCTTGGATCTCAAACAAAATCAACCCCCAACCACCCATAAACACCAATTAGCTCTTAGAAATAACATAAAATTATAAAAGTCATCACATATCTTAAATATCAAGTGTCTACTCAGAGGCTAAATATTCGCAATGATTATAATAAGAGTGTCTGTAATGGAACCATAAAAAAATTCAGTATTATTTGAAATAATATATATATTTTAATGTATTTTACTTCTTTTAAGGCACCAGTTTTTAAAGTGATAGGTAGTGTATATCTGAAAAATCCTTAAAAAGATGTAGTTTTTGTATTTTACTTCTTTTGTTGCGAACTTACAACATTACGTGCGAGTTTCTTAAAAAGAAGTAATTTTTGATTTTATCTCAAAAATGACCCATGATGTTCTGAACGGCTGAACCACTTATTTAATTTAGAATAGTGAGTTGGGATTTGTTTTGACTTTAACTTTTAGAGTGATTCTATTACTCCAGAGGAGTTGAATATGTGTTATTCACTGATCAATATGTTGAAATTAGTGTCGTGTATTTTTTTTCATAGAGGATACATATCGGACTTTTAAAATACATCCTCTTGCTCTTGGATTGCAGAACGTCAAGTTTGGCCCAAATCTCTCGCTCATCTCTAAGGTTTAATTTTCAGTTCAAGTATCCTTAAAATTTCTAATTTTGGTTGAAACAACCTTAAAGTTTCTAATTTTGGTTTATGCATCTTTAAAACTTTTTATTTTCAGTTGAAACATACTTGATGTTTCTAATTTTGGTTGAAGCATCCAAAAATGGCCCTTAAAAGAGTGGCTCGTGACAATCACGCACGTTTTCCATCCATCTTTTTAATGGGGCATCCAGTTTTGGACAAGCAAGGAAAAATTGAAAACTTTAAAGATTCTTTAACTGAAAATTAAACTTTAGGAACGAGTGAGAGATTCAGGTCAAACTTTAAGGATCATTTTTACTAATTACCCATATTTTTCACATATATAGTAGTTATTCATGGAGAACCTAGTACAAATATTGCTTGTGGGTACAACTATACTAGAGGCATCAGATTTCTTCCGGTTCACATCATTAGGGAATTCAACAAATTCTCCTTACAACTTAAATTCAAGTTGAAGGAGTGGAAAATTATGAAATGGGCAAAACCTAGACTAATTAAACAAGGAATAAACACTCTAGACAAAAAAAAAAAAAAAAACCAACTCACAATTTTGTTGAACAATAGTTTGCCTTTTACAATTACAAAGAAACCCAGTTATAAGGAGGAAATTGCAAGAAAGGAAATAAATTCAAAATAATTGCCAAAAATAGAAAATCGTAGTGATCGTGGGATCCTATGGTGTTGATGCCAAGAATCATGCATGATTTAATGGAAGTCAAATTTAACCTTCCTAATTCAGCTTATTTCCAAATTGAATCTTGTCACAGATAGTAAATTTGCTGATTCAAATGCCTAAATTGTGAAATTTGACCAAAAAATTGCGTGCATCCTTACCAAATTAGCTTTGATGGGGAAAAAGCCTAATTGGAAGTCCGTTAACTGGCATCGGAAGCGGGTCATATGCAATCTTTTCATTTGGAATTAGTTTTTCCCATCTGAATTTTGTTACTAACCTATGCATAAAGGTTAGTACTTCCAAACGAGCAAACTCGCTTCCTGGGCACATCCTTGGTCCTCCTCCAAATGGTACAAAAGTGAACGGTATCGGCCATTTTCCTTCGAACCTTGACGGATCGAACTTCTCTGGATCCGGAAAGTATTTTGGATCTTTATGCGTTGTATGTACAGTCCAAAAAACCTGATAATGAAATAATTTTATGAATGATTTATATTTGACAATTATAAGAAATTAATGCTAGATGACCCAAGAAAAAAAAATATTCCCGATATCCGGGCCCTAGCCCGTGTGGTAATTCACTGATAAATGCATCTAAACCATTCATCACTTTATGCCAATCTCCTATATTTTTGTGCATGTGTGGTTCAAATTCATTTAGGCTACAACATTTGGGATAATTTTGGGCATAAATTATTTCTCCGTACTTTTTTTAGTAAATCAGGTTTTCGAGGAGAAGGCGAACCAGTACCCTTTTACAACTTTCAACGTACTAACCAACTGATTATATAGAAAGTATACCTTCCATCCCTTGGGAATTGAGAAGTTCCCGTAAGTAAAATTGCTTATAGCTTCTTTGAAATTTCCAGTAGCAGGAGGCACAAGTCTCAAAACTTCATTTATAACGTTACGAGAATACTTCATCTTTTGCATATCTTCCCAGCTCAACAACTCTCCTGACCCTTTTGATTTCGCAATCTTGAGTTGTTCTATTAATCAAGATAAACATTTTTTTAGGAAAAATAAGACTTGAAAAATCTTAAAAGCAAGTGTACAAACTAGACTGAAAACAACGAATTAGTCAAGTGAAGATATATATATAGAGAGAGGGGGTCCGTTTCTGGTACCGACCAATCCTTATGGATTGGTCCTTTTACGACAGTTTTCCGTTATAAAAACATTTTGGGGTATTTTTTATGACGCAAAACCGTCATAAAAAGGATCAATCTGTACATACTGGTCCGCACCTAAAATTTCCCGTATATATAGATGCCCAAATATATATTTATTTATGGGCTTTTAGGATTTGGTCCCCATTTAAAAAGAAGAAAAAGAAGAAAGAGTTAGTGTACAGCATCCTACAAACGTTCAAAGATAAGGACCTGCCCTAATTTTTCCATTAAATTATTTATGTATTTATTTCATTCTTAGAAATCTTCACTTACCTTCAAGGACTTTGTCATAGACATCAGGATGATCCGCAAGAAAATAGATGACAAAGGCCATTAGGATAGTTATAGTTTCATTGCTCGCAAACAATATACCCAAGATAAGGATAGGGATCTCTATCTCCTTTAAAAACTTGCCTTCCTCATCAGTCCATATAAGCATTTTTGATAACAAGTCATGCGGACATTCCACATCTTTCTTCTCGGACAAGTCTTTTCTCCTCTGCTTGATAATCGGCAAAAGCTCTTTTCTAATCAAATTCGCAGCCTTTATAGCACGATTAAAAGCGGTGCCTGGAAAATTTATGGGCACCGAAAATAGCCCCTTGGTTACAAGCTTGAAACTTTTAGCAATCCTGGCAATGAGCCGAGGATCTTCAACACTCACGAATAGATGACAAGCAAAAGAGAAGGCCAAGTTTTGTGATAGAGGGACAATTTTGACTTCTCTACTAGGAGTACTGCATTCTCTCTCGATGTAATTCCTTGCTGTATAATCCATCATAGGTACGTACTTTTGGAGTGCTTCGGGCTTGACAAATTGGGAAAGAATCTTGTGCGTTTTATTAGCAGTAATCAGTGGGGATGGGCTGGGGGAGAAAATAATTTTCAAAGAATTGTGTGGGAGACACGTAACTAGAAGCTTGTTTTCGTTAGAGAACAACAACTTGTTGCCCGCAGGGCCACAAAAGACGGCCATTGTATCACCCCCGATAGACGTTTTAAATATCTCCGGGGAATATTTTTTCATTCTTTCATTGATGAATCTCTCCGGGTGACCAGCCCGGCCAGTGATGATGAATTGGAGTGTTTCTCCGATGACTGGCCATCCAGTTTTGCCCGGTGGAAGTTTTGTTTTGTTGCTTTTGGTTTTGTAGATGAAAAATAAAATGAGAAAGGATGGTATAAAGAGGAGTCCTATAAGAAGAGATGAGAGGAAGAGATCCATTGGAGCTAGTTATGGTTCTTATAAATTTTCTCTCTCTTTTCTTGTTAGAACATGAAGATGGTGTGCTATACTAGGTTCAGATGTGTTGTATTATATAGACAAATGAAAGAAATACTTTTGAAAATCTAATCTTAATGGACCTTTATTTTCATCTAACAATTTGTCCACCATTAATTGAATGTAGCCTGTTAATAGTAAATTTAAGCATTTGTAGATCTAGATTTTGACTTAATTTCTACTTTTACTGAATAATATAGAGAAATATTTTAAACAGATGACTTTTGTAATTTAGTATTAAACTTTCTCTTTTTAGAAAAAATGTATAGCTCCACCCCTACATGTGGCAAATGAATATTTATTACAAAAATAGATTTATTTATTTTTTGTTTTAAAAAATAACGTGACATCTCAATTAAATAGAAAAAAAAAAAGCAATTCAAACTTTGAATACCAAAATAAAATAAGTAAAATTTTAAAGACCAAAATGATAATGAAAGCAAAGTTTATGCAGATAAAATGTGAACTATCCATTTGTCGCATGAAGGTGATTAGTTGGTTGGTTAAACTTTATTTAGATGAATTTTTCTCCCTGACAATTTGTGAAAGTGTGACTTCAAAGTGGCTCAATATATGCCAACGCTAGGTAGGCCGGCAGGGTCAGACATTCACTCATTTGTACTTTAAGTTTGAACGCATATAATTTTTTTTTTCTTTTTTTTATATTTATTTATTTATTTTTTTTGGACATTTGTGATTGTATGAGTCTATCACTTTGACTCTCCGTGGAAAATCGAATTTGAAATAATGTGCTAAATTATTCTACCGTTGAGGCAACTCTGTGATGTTATGCATATTATTCTTATTTAAAATTAAATATTATACGTGCTAAAAGATACGGCAATATAAAACTATTAATAAGGAAACAATTGTAAATTTTTTAATATTTTAAAATTATCTTTATTAACAAACTTTTTTTATAATTATAAGATCTGTACATACAAATTAATAATATTAACATACACTTACTTAAAAACACAACATATGAAAACTAAAAGCCATAAAATTCTACAGCTCAACATGGCTTTCTAAGTTTTTGTAGTGTTTTGTTTGGTGCGGTTTTTGTGATGTTCAAAGTAAAATGGACAAAGTAAAAGATACTAATAATATAAAAATATTAAGATTGGGAAAAAAATGTGTGTGACAACAATTCAAAATATACATTAAAAAAAAAAAAAAAACCTACATATTCAAAAAGTCAGACAACAAAATTGCAAAATCATGAATTAAAAATTATTATCACCAGGATGGCAATAGGCTGGGTTTAGTAAACCCACAAAATGATCTATTAATAGATAGAGATTGATTTGGTAAATCTGAACTCGAGCTACCTAATGAATCTCCGACCAGACCACAACTGAGGTGTGGATATTACAATTAAATCCAAAATCCATCTTACAACCTCATTCAGGTTGGGTTAAGACTCTTTTACCATCCCTAAATCATTCACCATTATATTCAAAATTTTAAATTCGATTTCTAAAAGGAGTAACTTGTCATGTTGGCAATAACTGGAAAATAATTAGTACAACAAATATTAATTTTTTTGAAATTTTAATTTTAAACATATCTAGATCATTTCTTAGTAACATCGATATAAAAAGAAAGTAAATATATATTTATTTTAAATATTAAGTTTGAAAAATATAAAACAATATTTTTATTTTTTTATTTTTAAACTAACGGAAGAATTTGGCCGCATCTAGGTTTGGCATTAATTTAAATTGATAGTAAGTAATTTGAATGCAAGTTAAATGAAGAAAAAGTGAGTTACAATAGTTTTTCATGAATCTTAGTTTTAAACATAAATTTATTGTCATGATTAATCTTATTTTATAGATCTCGATAAGTGTATTTAAAGTTAATGTATTTTAAATTTTAAAAAGAAGTTGATGATCGAAAAAAGTGAAGGCAAATTGGTGGAATAAGGGAAAAAAAAGTTGTTAATTTCTTTGATTGATGTTTAACACATCTAATGGCCCAAAAGTTGTTAATTTCTTTGATTTTATTTTTTGTCTCGCCATGCAGTTCAACACGAAAATACCTAGTTATATAAATTGGATTCCAATCCATTTTATAGACAGAAAATCCATGTGAGCAGGGGCGGAGAGAAAGGCAAACTAATTAGCATTTATATCTAGAGGGGTAGAAAGAAACTAAGAGGATGTCCAACAATACTCTCTTACTACATACAACCTATGTTATGCTTGAGTACGTAAAACTTGTCGCATTATAATTTTAACAAAAAACAGGTCGTACCAATATATATATATATGTATTTAAAAATTATAGAAAATCATAGCATAATAATTTCATATATATATGGGTAACGCAATGGGGGGTACGTATTTCCCACTAAAACTTATGGTGGATAACTCTTTATTTTAACGCTTTTTGTTGTATTTAAGGAAAATAATTCTTGAAATATTACTTTACGAACTATATCACGGATGTTGAATATGATACTCACTTGATGTTATTACTAATTTGTAGTATAACTTATTATGATATATATGCACACATCCTATTAGACCTGTCAAATAACTACAATAATCTATAATTAACTGCTATTTATATTTTTCAATAAAAGAAAATGAATTTCGTAGAACATTGCCATCACAATATAACGCCACTACATGTGATTATTGTAATGAAATTTGGCTTCAATTGATTTAATATGAAAGGGTCACAAAATCCAGGTTAAAGATTTAGACCAAATTATGGATTTAATTATATAACCTCTAAATAGTGGTATAAAGTTTGTGGGTTTTACGGTGTATTTTAGCCACATGTGACTGTGAGCTTGAAAGATATGGATAGCTTCATAGTTATATGGTAATTATAAAATTATGTATAGAAAATACAAGAAAAAATTGCATAAAAATAACATCTAATATGTGTTGATTTCTTATTGGCTTTTCCAAATTTTACAAAAGAGTTTACAAAACTACCATTGGATAATATTTTTTTAGACTTTAAGTTTTGTTTAAAATTGATTGACACTATTTTTTATGCTTTAACTTATACACAACCATTAGAGATGTTATACCATTAAATTCAACTTTTGTTGGATACAAATTACAATTGGCATATATCTTTGCAGACCAAAGAAAATACAATAAGCCCAATTCATGGAATTCCATTATGAATGGTACCAAATTTTACACAGGAGTTTACAAAACTACCATTGAATAATATTTTTTTCGACTTTAAGTTTTCTATGAACTCTTCTTTGACTTCTTGCATTCCTTTTTGAGTTATGAAAAATAAAAAGGTGAGATTTGAAAGGAGAAACCTATTTTTTCGAAAATACAAATCATATACATCACAAACGCTAATTTGCTATTTTGTTATTAAAATTACTTCTTTTTTTTTGTCCGGTAGAAAAATGTTTAGGTGAGGAGAGGTTTCTCCAATTCAAGATGAGGACTATCAAGTTGAATGAGTACTTGTAGTGGTTCTTTAAACTTAAACCTTACAAGTGAAGTATTCGAATCATTATCAAGTCAACCAATCCTCATTGGCTATTAAAATTACTTTTGAAAATTACAATTTATGCATATTAGTTACATTTGTCTCTCTTAAATTTTTGAAAGCTAACAATTAGTATTAATCATGCTCTTAATAATGAATAAAAACAATATTAGTAAAACATTTGTTTTTCTTTTTATTAATTTTGCAAAAAGTGACTTCAGTAATTTAGTATTAAACTTGCCCTTTTTAAAAAAATGTAAATGTATAGTTCCGCTAAGTGGCGGAGCCAGGATTTCGACTAAGTGGAGGAGAAATTCATAACGCACTAAATTATATTTAAAGACTTAAAATTTTAAGGCAAATATAATAATATTAATAACAATATATAGTTCATAGAACTCAAATATTAATAACAATATATAGTTCAAACAATACCCAATAATAATTTTTTTTAGCAAGCTACCCTTTATATATATATATATATTTTTTTTTTTTCAAACAATACCCAATAATAACTTTTTAAAAAAATCAAAACTAAGTGGGGGTACTCGCCCCCAGTTGCCCCTACATAACTCTGCTTGTGGCTCCGCCCCTACATGTGGTACATGAATATTTAGTCTAAAAATAAATTTTTCGTTCATAAAAAATGACACGACATCTAAATTAAAAAGAAAGGGAGATGAGATTCCTCTAAAGCACATATACTTCAGTTGGGTTCCAAGTATCGGTATCAGATATGCTGCCGATACAACGGGATGTGTACAGGATACATATCGGAGTATTCGATGTTTTTGAAATTTCGGATACGACTAGGATACTTGAGGGATACGACAAGGATGCCTGCGGCATACGGCGGGGTAAGTTTTGTAATTTTTTTTATTGGGGTCGCTTTAAAAATAACAAACAATTCCTTTAATATATAAACCTCCCAAAGAGATTTGGGCTTTCCCTTTACAGCTCAATGAATAAGTCAACATTTTTAACTAAAGATGAAACGATCCACCAAAACACTCTATCATTCATCTACAATCATAGTTGTTCGATCTCTATCATTCTTCTGGTATTTAAGTCAGAATATTATATCTACTTTTAAGTTATTTGCAATTAAATTGCTAAGTTACGTTGTTTTCTTTAGTTTTATGAATATTAATGATATTGTTAATAAATTTATAAAATTCTTATAAGCTGAATAATTAAATATATATATATATATATTATAATTATTTTTATTATCTGTATCCAAGACATATCGTATTTTATATTTTTCTAATTTTATCGTATCACCGTATTGATACAATATCGTATTTGGTATTTGTATTCGTATTCATGTTTCATAGTGCTATTCAAACCTTGAATAAAATGAATAGAATTTTAAAGACCAAAATGACAATAAATGCAAACTTCATGAGGTAAAATATCAATTACCCATTTGTCGCATAATGGTTTAAGACGAAGATGTGAACACCTCATTTTGCGATCCCCGCAAGCAGGGGCGTAGCTACAGTGTGGCGAGGGAGTGCGCGTGCACCCCAGGCGATTTCGGCATTTTTTTAAAAAAAAAAAAAAAAAAGTATAGGGACTTATGTGCATAAATTTAGAGTTAAGGGTGTGTAACTGTAATAAAACTTAGGGGGCTTTTGGGAATTAGTATATACAAAAGGAGGAGTGTGTCAAAGTGTCAAACAGAACTGTGAGAATCAATTAGCCTCACTACCTTTTCTCCTCTTCCTCCCATCTCCTTGCTTTTTCTCCTCTTTATTTTTTTTTTGCTGCTCGCCTGCTCTCCACAACTGCTCACACACAACTGACTAAGGCGGCAAGGCACTCGGCAGTCGGCACTGTAGGTCGGAAAATACCCTAGAGGGGGGGTGAATAGGGTTTTAAAAACTTAATGCGGAATTAAAATCAATTTGAAAATATTATGTCTATATTTATCATGCAATCAACAACAAAGATAATTCAAATCACAATGAATAAATAGCACAATTTAATAGAGTAAGAGATAGAAATATAGAACCGATTAAAGTCGAAGATTTTTTGTCCACACGGTTCGGCTTGTTTCCCCTACTCCGCGCTCGGTTAGTTCCCCGAGAAATTCCACTATAACCGATCTCCTTCCGGGTGAAGATCAAACCACTACAAGTGTATTCTTCTCACACACTCTTCAAGTATTGCTACACCACAATACTCTCACAAGATACCCTCTTGCTAACCTTGTGAAATTTACCTTTCACAATTTCTAAACAAGAATTTACCTTCTTGTTTTTCCTATGAGATTTACCTCTCACAATTGAATACAAAATTGTTTGGTGATTCACACCAATTTACAATAACTCTCTCAAGTGTATAAAGAATACAATTTAAAGCTCACACTAGAGTTACTTGATTGATCAAGTTTATAGCTCAATGAGAATGATTGATCAAAAACAATTTCTTGAATCTTTAGATATTGAAGATAGATGAAGTATGAAGTGTAAGAATGATTCAAGTGTGTTAAAACATGTCTAAAAAATCATATTTATAGCTTACAAAACCATATGGCCGTTGGGGATGATTAAGAGAGGTTTTGGCTCCAAGGTGTACATTTTCAAACTTTCCAACAGCTAGTTTTGACAAAAAAATTCAAATTTGTTTCGTTAATTTCTCCCAATTTAACCGTTGGATCATGCTCAAATTTTAGTCAAAATTTCCAGAAGATGTTGTGTAACTAATGTAAAAATTTCAAGATGATCGGAGTTCGGGAAGTCCTCCATTTCACCGTTAGATTAAAACTGGGCAAAAATTGAGCGAATTTTAAACGAAAAATAAAAATATTTTCCATTTAATAATTTAGTTCCAAATAAAATTCTAATGATTTTTGAACCTCAAATATGTTTCTAAGATACCCATTTTTATTATAGCTTAAAATATGATCATACATTTAAAATTAATATGAATTTATTTTGAAACTCGGTTTGTGTAAAATGATGTTTTTCAAATAAATTCAATTTCAAGCTAGTTTGAATCAATCTTTAAAAGATGTAAGAATATGTTTGAGCTATATAATCAATCAATTAAGAAACTTTACATTAATCCTAAGCAACACTCAATTACCGAATAGATGAGTCTTCGAATGCTTCGATTTGTTTCTTCAAATTGATTCTTCACTTGAAGCTTTTCCTTGAAGCTTTTGCATATGATTCTTGATCTTGTGCTTCATGGATTTGCATTGCTAGCTTGTGGGTGATGAGATTGATCTTCTTGTCTTGTCCAACGCTTGTAGAGAAAGATCTGAATTCGTGGTAGATCGGTTTTAGTCGAATGCTTCATTGACTTGATCGGATATTGATGAATGATCCTTGTCAAACTTTCTTTTGAGCATTGATCATGCTATTCTTGATTTCCAAATAAGAAATCTATAATCTTATATCAAGAACATGTTAAATTACACATGATTAATTTATGTTATTATCAATAAAGATTAAGACCTTTAAGGTCAACAATCTCCCCCTTTTTGATGATGACAATAAATTAATGTGTGTTTTCAATAACAAACATAAATAGCATATGAATAATTGAAATATGCTCCCCCTCAATTTATGCATAAATAAAATAAATGATTTGTAAAAAGCATTGCATATATTTGAGATAGTTTTAAAACCAATTTTGATCTCAAATAAAGTTTTCAAAAGAAAACAATTATCAATGTTAAAGACATAAAGCATTTAATAGTCTTACCAACATTGATTGCTACCAACACACATTTTCTCCCCCTATGGCAACATCAAAATGGGCCAAGGCCACAGAGAGAAAATGGTAGCCTCCATGAGTGCTTCATCGATGAGGGAATGATTTGTATGCCTCCTCATCTTTTGCAATAAGGCAAAGGTGTGCCGTTTCTTCATCACTTGACTTAATATCGGATTCGTCTTCATCCGATTCACTTGTATGCCCTTTAAGAGCATCTTTTAATCTTTTGTATAGCTCTTCGCAGAAAACTCCGATTGATGCACTTTTACCGCAGCATCAACATTACGCATATTTTCTCCCCATATGTCAACATCAAAGAGGGATCTAGACCGTGCTAGGGCGGTGGACTTTAGATGCACGCGGGGGGGCGCCGTATTTTTGACCTTTTAGGATGACAGCTTTTCATTTTCAGGATTCTTTTAATTGCTAGATGCCTCTTGTCCCCTCTTTCTTGTTGTCTTCCTCGAGATCCATTTTCTTCTTATAACTTTTATAGGAGGTACCCATGAGTAAGGAAAAGCAAATCACAAGTATGTCGAATACCTTCCGTTGTACAAGTTCGTCTTGTGCTGCTTGCACTTATAGACGCAAGAAATGTCAACCATGGTGTGAATATGCAAAAGTTTTTATGGATGTGATTAGTCGTCAAGATTATCGTACAATTTTCAAAGTTTTTGGGGTAAATAGTGTTGCACAAATTTTGTAAAATATTTCCGACTATCAATATCTTGAGACTCTCTATTCATTTCTTTTTGAAGCTAAAGCGAGAGTCGAGAATCCCAGTAAAGGCTGTACTGCGCTCATTGTTTCTCTTGAACAGAAGGTACAAGAGTTACAATCACGGGTGACAGCGTTAGAAGCTTTGCAATCACGAGTGACAACATTAGAGGCTCGATTTGGAGAGTCTTCTAGCGCTAACCAATGCTTTTCTTTTGCTCCTCCTATAAGTTCTACAGGGCTCCTATCGGTAGCAGAAAATGTTGCACCTGAAATTCTTCCGACTACCGAAAATCTTTCAGACCATAGTACTTTTCTCACTAATGTGGGTTTGCCGGCATATCTGACTCTGTCAGATTACCAAGCTGCTTTGGAAGGCCATTCATCACAATTTTCTCAAAGTAGTACTATTGCGGAGGTTGCCGAGCCAATGAGTCCTGATTGGACAGCTCTATTAAATATGGAGCATAATTTTGTTGATTATTCTTCTTCTAGTCTCGATGCTGTTTTGAATTTTGATACTGATGATCTTCATAATTTTGTTGATACTGAATTTTTAAATATATATACCATTTTTCATTTGTTGTAATCGTAAGTTGTAACCCTAAACCTAAAGTTTCTACTTCCTACTGCCGTCTCTCATTTTTCTCCCTCTATCATCTCTCATCTCTCATCTCCCATCTCCATCTATCTTCCCCATCTCTCATCTCCATCGATCTTCTCCATCTCTCATCTCCATCAATCTTCACGTCTTCACGCTCCACTGCTCCAGGCCTCCAGCACCACCGTCCACTCCAGCACCCGCGTGAAGCCGCACCATCAGTCCACCGGCCAGCAGTCCACCAACATCGAATCTGGTAAGTGGTAACATCTCTCTCTTTCTTCTCCTAAGTCGTTAATCGTTATATATGTACATATAAATACATATTTCTTATATATATATATATACATACATATATGCACCAATAAATCCAGATCTGAATTTCCTTAGGCTTTGTAGCTAATTTCGAATACATATTTCTTATATATATACATACAGATCTGAATATATGCTTTGTAACTAATTTCGAATACTAAAGTCACCACCTACAGATCTGAATATATATTTCTTATATATATACATACATACAGATCTGAAAATATGTATGTATACATTTGTTAATTGACCTTAAACTAAAATTAAAAAAAACAATGACCCGCCAGCAGCCTTTGTTGTCTTTTTTCAAATACCAAATTTAAAACTCGCTAATACCCATTTGTTCCTAAAAACTTTAATGTTTCAAATACCAAGGAGAGGCTTATTATCATTATCACAATTAAAATAACAAGTTCAATATTAAATTTCCCCGCTTACCAACCATTATGAACCATTTATACGAAAGTTTGGTTCTAGCTATTTTTGGTAGATTTTAATTTTCGGAAACATTATCATAAGCATGGAAATTTATAAATATTTTCGATTAATTTCAATTTTTGATAATCAGTTAGATTTTGATTTTAGAAGGTAGGTTTTTCTTTTTATTATTATTTTGTGTTTTTTACAAGAGGAAATATTTTGTCATTGAAAGCGAACATGATCACTATTTTTATGATGAATTAAAGAGTTTCAATTACGAAGAAATGAGTGGTCAAGATGACCAATGCAGTTTAAGTATTAAAATCTTATTGAAAATATTAGTAATTTGTAAGTATAAATTTCTTGATATTTATGGTGTTGGCACTTGGCTGTATTTGATAACTTTGGTATTATGTATTTTTTATAATTTCATAATTATTGGTTTATAATTTGTTGATATTTATGGTGTTTATTTTTTAGAAATGTTGGGCTCAACATCGGACAAAACGTAAATGATTCTTGATAAGGTCATAAGGAGAGGCTTCAAAGAATCGAAGAAGTGCTTGAATGGAGAGTTCAAAATTTATGTTATATTTTGATTTTTGGGATGTGCTTGGAATTAATATGTATTCGTTGTCTTATTTTTTGAATTGTAATATGTTGTTTTATGTTATAGATTGTAATTTGGGATTGGATTTTTGGGCTTATTAGATGTGTTTAAAAAGTTGACACAAAACAGTGGTCAATTGGTCATGGACTCATGGTGCTATTATTTAGACAGCAGCAGTGCATTCGTGAAAGATGAATGGACTTGATTTTAGCTAATTTAACTATTATTATTAAATATCTAATATGGAATGTTGGGCTTAATTTAAAACTTGCCTAGTTCTTATTGAATAAGTTTGAAAATGGACTTAATAAGGTTGAAAAAATAGACAAAAAAGCCCAAATCATATTAGCCCATTAAAAAAGCCCAGACCGGTTGGACCGACCGAAATCGGACCGTTTAAACTGGTCCGGTCCGGTCCGATCTGAGCAAGCAATTCGGTCCGGTCCGGTCCGTGAAATTGTAGGACCGAAGTTAGTGGTCCGGTCCGGTCCAAAACTAACCGGTCCGGTTAACCGGACCGTGCACACCCCTAGTTGAGGGCTTTAATAATTGGAGGAAGAAGAATTTGTTTGATAAACATGTTGGAGCCCACAATAGTGTGCATAATCGCTGCCGAAAGTCTTGTCAAGATCTTATGAACCAGAAGCAGCATATCGAAACTCTTTTGCCTAGTCATTCAGATCAATCTAGAATTGAGTATCGTACGCGTTTAACTGCCTCAATTGATTGTATTAGGTTCCTTTTAAAGCAAGGGGCTTTTCCGTGG